>OX465293.1:70569707-71132207 GCA_949987695.1 Merzomyia westermanni
ACTTATTAGCCATTGAAGGTTCTAAGTTTGACGAAAATCTCTGGTATCATGCTTACACCGAAACCACAATATTTTGATGTCCATGTACACCGAATGAGCCGAAATCGAACTTTTAATCTTGTTTTCCCAACATTTTAATTTTAGCACATTCATGATTCGGGCAAGAAGGCGAACCGTTTTTTATTGTTTTTTAATTGATTATAGAGAAAATTTACAACGATTTATACAGTGATAGTATGGGATGACATGTTTTGATGTTGTATTTAGTTGACTTTACAAAATGTATTACTACTAATTTCCTACTTTTTTGATTTTTCTACTACCATTTCCTAGACAAATGAAAAAAATACTCCTACTTTTTTTCGTTCGCAATAGAAACCCAGGAAATGGAAGTGTCAAAAGTAAACGTCAGCTAGAGAGCTAACCTTGTAGTTACTGAATCATGGTCAATTATTATATCATATCATACTCTATTTAAAAAAAAAACAATGTAGTGTCCTTAGCAACAAAGAGTTTAAATTCCTTATAACTTTGGCTCAGATTAATTATATTAGATGGACCTGCACTGTTAAAAATGGGAACCTGAATTTGAATAATTTGGACTACATATAAGACCAAACCAAATTTAGTTTGAAATTTTAATTAGTCCAGTTGAAAATGCTTTCATTTTTAAACCAAAAGTGAATTACCAAATAAAACGAATGTAAGTCGAAAGCTACTGAGCTACGATGCACTTTTTTGCTCTCATTGACAGAAAGTTTATACTTTTTCGCTTAGTTTAAAACCCATTTCAAATTAAAGACTTTTTATTCAGTTACGTTTCAAAGACAAAGAAAATAGAAAAAGGTTTAGAATTTACTACAAAAAAGTTTATAAAATTTTTGCCAAACTTTTTAACCGTGTATTTATCAAACTGAAAAAAATTTCGGACAGTGGGCGATGCAGCCCCCATACTAAGATGGTACTGGATTCGTTGTATGCCTGCAATTATTTTTACCAGCTATCTAATATTTTGAAATTATAACCTACAGTTGCGTTCCAGCAGGCTAACCGTTCAATTAGACTTTAACGAGTACGATTTTATACCTGGTAAGCCTGATTGCAATTCAAAAGTAAAAACCTCTCTCGAATAGAGATCACGTTCAATATGGCGCTTGGGGTATTGGAGAGAAAAGTTCTCCGCAAGTTCTTTGGCCACAAGCGCTTCACTCGTGCTATGCGAATGGATAAATACATCACGGCCCAGAAGTTTTCCCTGTCAACGCTTGATGTAGGCAGCAAAAAAAGTCGCAGGCCTTCATTAAGTTGAAAAAAAAAACAAACAGGTGCCTCCGCGAAACCGCCAATGAATAATGATGATTTATGCTCTAATCACGTTACTGAAAATATAACTAATTAACAATTATACTTCTTGCAAACAAAATTCTTCTTTTGCACATATACGAGGTGTGTTCAAAACGTATCGCGAATTTTGAATTTTCGCTGGTTACGTATATTCGAATTTCGAATTTTTTGTGGCGTTATGTTGGTACGCATGTCTCTCAGTTATGCCGACAAGCTCGGCCATTTTGAATGTTCAGTTAATTGTTGACAGCTGCTTTGCTTGCACGTGTTTTGGATCGTCTTCGATTTTTACCTATTCAAAAAAATGGATCAAAGAACCTGTATCAAATTTTGTGTGAAAAACGAAATTAAGTGCGCGGATGCATTCCGAATGTTGACTGTGGCATACGGAGAAGCTGCTCACGCATCGTTGCTTGTGCGCGACTTTTTGGCCAAAAACAACACACTAATGATGCCGCAGCCACCGTATTCCCCAGATCTGGCCCCCTGTGACTTTTTCTTGTTCCCTAAACTGAAGAGGCCCATGAAAGGACGACGTTACACTTCTCTTGACGAGATAAAGACGGCATCGAAGGAGGAGCTGAACAAGATACAAAAAAATGATTTTTTGAAGTGCTTCGAAGATTGCGAAAACCGTTGGTACAAATGTATAATATCTCATGGGGATTACTTTGAAGGGGACAAAATAGATATTCATGAATAAATAAATAATTTTTGAAAAAACACAAAATTCGCGATACTTTTTGAACACACCTCGTAAAGCATTCCATCGGTCAACGGTTTTTCTCATTAGCACGCCAAAGATTAGATTATTTTGTAGCATTGCTGACCGACCAGCAAATTCATTTTCAATACCAGTGATTAATGACAACTTATGAGGAGTTGAATATTTTAACAAAGCAGTAGGGCTCTCAAACTTTCAATAGCCGCTACCATCGATGGTTTCTTCATACATTATCGATAGTTTATTGTTTGCGATATCTACATAAAGAGCACGCTCGAAAACGTGAACACTCTAGAACGTGAACACCACAAAACGTGAACAGGCATTTTTTGTGCATTGACTAGTCTAAAACGTGAACAAACACAAAAAGCTCTATAACGTGAACAATAAACGTTAAAATAATTTTAATGTAGTTTACATTGATCTCAAGTAATTCTGGGCTCTCACTCTGTAGTTCTATTCGAAACCAAATTTGCTCGCTTTCGAGAAATTTGTACTCTGTAAGAAATTTTCGAGTAGAACTTATTCGTTGTTCGAGTTCCATTCTGTTCTCTTCGGATTTGATTTATCCCCCTTTCGATTGCATCACTCGAAAGCATATGCCAATATGGTCGAAAGTTCGAAAATCCTATTCGACAACAATTTAGTAAACGGAAATCCACAAAAATGTATATTCTTATGATTATGATAAAACAATTAGTATTTTTTTTCATCAAGAAATCATTTATAGCAGAAAGTGTTAAGCAATCGCTGTTGGCAAAAAATAATTGAAGAATTCTAGGTAAAAAATGGAAAAATTCAAGAGAACAAACATTTTATAGATTAGAAATATTTATATATTTAAAAAAATAAAGTTTCATTTAATAAAAATAAAATAAAAAAATTTAAATTACTTGCGCAACTTGTGACGTTTGAACCTGCGACCACCTTAGCTGCTGCAACATGTAGAACTGCGCTGCCTATTACTGCACTTGAGATTTATGCATAGTATTTTCGTATTTTGCTTTGCGTTTGAAATTTGTGAAACAGTGATGCCTGCTATTGTGGAATATTTTCTAAAGTATATTCTAACAAACTACGGAGTGCCTATGGGTATTAGAATCGCTTTTTGATTTCGAGTAGAACAGCCTTTCGAATAGAACTACAGAGTAAAGGCCCTGAACTTGGGGAATCCAATTATAAAATAGGCATTTTATTTGTAATTGCATGTAATGCAAAAAATAAAAAAAAGACTTGATTTTAGTTTTGCAAGGAGTGCTTCGTCTTAAATTTTCTGATAAAAATGAGTTTTAAAAAACTGTGTGCTTGACATTAAAACAAAAAGCTGAATTTATCGGTTTTTCAAAAAAGGCTCAAATGTAAGGTTTTGGTAAAGAAATATAAATTCGTAAACAACACGTATTCTGGACCTGGAAATAGAAAAACACTGCGTTGCCCAAAATGGAGAAAGCTCTTTATCGTTGGTTTATCCGAATGCGATATACTCGTAAGAACTGGCCAGTAAGTGCTTCGATGTTGAAAGAACACGCAAAGCATTGCATGCAAAATTGAAGGAAAAGGAAGCAAACTCCTACCCTAATGATGTACGGCTTCAAGGATTCAAAAAAAAGTTACGACATTAGACTTCTTCAAATATCAGAGCAACAACTGTCTTCGCAGCGTCAGATAGTGGATCCGTTTAGAGAAAAACTTCAAGCTAAAATTACCGAATTTGAGTTCTGCAACGATTAGTTATATAGTTCTGTTGAGTCCTGCTTATTCCGGAAACTTCTGGCAGGAAAAACGTATGTGCCCAGTTTGGAGAAGAGAGCCCTTTGGGTAAAGTTGGAGAAGCAGCAAATCACGTTTTTATGATGTTCAAACGCCACTGGATCCCATAAACTTAAAATCTTTGTAATTGGAAAGGCGAAGAATCCATGCTGCTTTAACCCTCTAATAGGCCAAACTTTTGTTGCACGTGAAAAAACTCATACCTAGTAATTATTGTGCGATAAACTCGAATTTTAAGTCATATATCTAAAACGGATCATAATTTTGTTCCGGGGCTGAAACCCCCACCCCGCCTCTAGCCAGACTTGCCTGTTAATTGCCAACTTCGCCTTTAGGAGGGGTATGATTTTTGGCCAATAATTCTATAAATTTAATTATAAGTCCACATCTTCTTCATAATTTCTAATCCTTAACAATTATTTCACTTAGTAACAATTTTGTTTTTTACTACAGAAATCCTTTTTATCCTTTTTTGTAGTTACCAAAAACATTTCTCTCAAAACTATTTTTTTTTTTTAAAAATTGCACTAAATTTTTTAACGCGAATGATTACAACCGAACTTAAAACTATAAAATCAAGGTTACGACACATATAAACTATTTGGCGACGATTATGTGTCAATAACACTGGTCAACAAGAGAAATTACTTTGAAGTCTAACTATTTACTTTCGATGTATTATGGCCCCCTAAGTACAAAAACACCCAAAATTTAAAATTCTATGGATACCATTTTTTTTTTTTCATTTTCTAAAATCACGAATTTTCACAGAGGTCTTTCCATTTATTTTATCATATCTTGGAAATTACTTATCTAAATTCGTCCAGAGAAACACCACTGGATTCACCGCAAAATTTTCTTCAAGTTTTGATAAGAAAGTTTTTTTATATGATCGACGGTTGTGGAGTTATTCACATAAAAATGTTAAAAAATTTCTTTTTTGTAAAATCGAAAATATTTTTATTTTTCACAAATTCATAAAAAATTGAAGG
Organism: Merzomyia westermanni; assembly: GCA_949987695.1. Taxonomy (NCBI): domain Eukaryota; kingdom Metazoa; phylum Arthropoda; class Insecta; order Diptera; family Tephritidae; genus Merzomyia; species Merzomyia westermanni. The sequence goes on from OX465293.1 coordinate 70,574,538, forward strand.
TTTTAAAAACTTACCATTTTTATTTCACGGTCTTAAAACTGGAAACATTATAAATAATTGAAGCCTTATTTCGTGCAAATACATAAATAAATGTTGGTTTTATTGACAATAAAGTGAAAATACCCAATCTAGCGAAAATTTTACATATCAAGCCTATTATTGTTTTTGACAAACAAATTATTTAGGTATGACATTTTGCCCAACTTTGTCTTTTTAAAGCTTACTACGGGCATCGCCAGAAATGAGAAAACTCCATAATGACACTTAAGAAATTTTTCCCCGTCAATTTTTCTTAAGGCAAAACGCAGATCATAAGAAAAAATGCCTCATACTGTATGGAAAATTAAAATTGCCAACGCAGGTTTTCGTAAGAAAGAAGTTTGGTCATATATCCAAGGTGCGCAAAAGTAAGCTTCCGATGTTCAGCATATCGGTTGTGGCACGTGCAGTGTGTGCTGTTGCACCGTCTTGTTGGAACCACATGTTTTCCAATCCCAATTCATCAAGTTGCGGCAAAAAGAACTCGTTGATCATTACTCTGTAGCGCTCACCATTCACAGTAACCGTTTGGCCCCGACCGATTATTGGTCAAATAAATAGTCAGCAATATTCCGCGTTCTGGAGCAGTGTAGCGTAACATTGTTTATTAACGTGTATTTCGCATGTTTTTACTACACAAATGTCAAAACAGAACTGACTTTAGGGGCCAATCGCAAAATTTATAGCATTTTCTGATAGGAGGATTACTTTTGCGCAGTAACCGATTTTCACCGACCGATTATTGGTCAAATAAATAGTCAGCAATATTCCGCGTTTATTAACGTGTATTTCGCATGTATTTACTACACAAATGTCAAAACAGAACTGACTTTAGGGGCTAATCGCAAAATTTATAGCATTTTCTGATAGTACGATTACTTTTGCGCCACCTTGTATTTGTTATCAATTCATTTCTTGCGATGTTCTTAGAATGCTTATATCATAAAAACAAATTATCACTCCGTCATAGAAACTGTTATACCTACCTACTGAACATCCGAGCCTGCACAGGCCATTTCACATAGCATATGAAAACCCCTTTTTTTCAAACCCTTTTGCAGGTAGTGGTTCAAAAATTTACAGACTCATTAGATGCCTGGCCTGTATGGTATATTGTCGCCGATTGTGACAAACTTAACGAAAAAATAGATACATGCTTTTGAAAATCGAAGTGGCCTGCGACTATTTAAAGTAATTCATTTAGTTCATTTAATGTTATTTAACTAGCATTCCTGATCGCGAAAAGTCAAGTTGTCAACAACAGCAAAAAACTATTAATTGGTTAGTGAATTTTAAAAAAATGAATAATAACTAGAAAATTTGTCTGCAAAAATGACCCGAATATATTTTGTTATGTATGTGGTCTTTACACTATTTCACTATTTCACGACAAAATTCATATAAGGATTATTTTAAAATAGATGTTGAGAATTTGAGTCAATATTGGACGCCAAATTAAATTTGTGATAGCTGTATATATATTTTAAAGAAATGGAAATCCTACCCTCAGTAAGTAACAATTACATTTATTAATTAAAAATATTTATAATACTCATTTTTCACAGAGAAAACATGCAAATTGAAAAACCTATGATGTGGAGAGAAACATGTGATCATTATGCTAACTGTTACTTTTGTTTAAGTAAAAAAAAAGGATTTGGAAAACATATGATTTGGTCTTATCCCACGATTTCAGCTGGTGGTTTTACTCTTCCCGTGCTAGATTCAGATGGAGTTCAATGTCCTGAAAATCAACATAATACGTATACTGAAGTTCCTCCATCGCCTATTTCTTCGTCTTCAAAAGTCTCCAGCGTATCAGATGGATTTTGCCCAAAGCCTCTGACACAGTCCTTGTTAAACGATATTATAAGAGACCTAGAGCTTCCAAAAGATAAGTCAGAGCTACTTGCATCCCGTCTAAAAGAAAGAAATTTATTAGAAAAACAGGTTACGATAACTACCTATCGTGAGCGACATAAGCCATATGCTTGTTTTTATAGAAATAAAGGTATCTTAAATAGCTAAATAAACAAAAATATTAAAAATACTTATTTTCCCTTCATTCACTTAATTGTTAATAATATTACCGTTTATCCACGGATTTTCATGAAACGTTCACAGTTTTACGAACATCTAATAAAAGTTGTAGGTTTTGTCTCTTTCGATTTTTTACGAATTAAAGAAGAAAAAAATACAAAAAATCGATTTTTTTATAATGCGATGCAAATAACTCTGAAACCAATAAGTATTTAAAAAAATGGTATTTAAACAATTTTAAGGTAATTTCATTTGCTATTATATGCTGTCCAATAAAAGCGGACAACCCGTTCCAGAGATATGATAAAGTCAATGGATCTCCCTTTTCAATAAAGGCAACTTTTAGAAAAAAAAAAAAAAAAAAAAAAAACGTATCCATAGAATTTTAAATTTCGAACATTTTTATAATTAGGGGACTAAAACAAATAAAAAAATAGTGGTGATCCAGGGTAATGCAAAAAGTTTAATTTTGTAGAGCAGTGTAATTATAGAATAAAAGTAGAGGTATGCGGGTTTAACTTAACCCCGCCTAAGGGCGGTCCGACCGGTTAGAGGGTTAAGAACTTTCAGTGCCCCACAGACTACAAGAGCTCGAAATCCGCCTGGATGACGTCAGCTATTTTCAAGCAATGGTTTCATGAGCCATTCGTTTCACAGGTGAATATTCATTTTGAATTTTGTCTAACTTTTAGGTTAATTCGTTGTTTTTATGGTTACATCGTTTTGAAAGGAGAGAGGCTTGCCAATTAAAGCTGGAATGGAACGATGATATTGAGGAAGATAATGCAGATGACGATCATAAACAAGAGGACGATTCCGATGATGACTAGATCGTGCCAGATCAACTGGAGAAAATTAAGCCGACTGAAGCAGTTGACATATTCAATAAGACAATAAAATGGGCTGGTCATGAATACGTTGATCGAAATGATATGATGTACTGAGACGTTTATGGAAGAAAGCTTAAGAAAAACATAAGATATAAAAAAAAGATGACTGATAAAACCTACATTTCGTACGGTATGACTTAACTGCCAATTAATATGTAACAAAAACAAGAATAAAATGTGAATTTAAATGTATAAATATGTATTAACCTAGTCTTTTCGGGCATACCATAACGTGAACTGCCTTTTTTTAATTAGGCCACGTTATCGAGCGTGCGCTGTATTTCTCATTTTGTTTTAAATTTACATAAAGATGTCCTTTTATTATCAAAGACAGCACAAAATCAGCCATCAGTTAAACTAGTATTTACTCTTGCTTTAAGTCAAACGAATCATCAGTAGGGATACACTAAAAGATCATGTTAAAAAAAAAAATAAATATATTATATTCTTAGGGCGAAATAGCATGATGCGAATATAAATAAACTTCGTTATGAAACATCGATAATCGCGATAGTGTATTCCCATCAATAGGTTACGAACTCTATATACAGGCAGTTATGAGTTAAGAAGTAAATATTTAGTACAGCGCAAGGCAGGCATGCATAGCTTCAATGATGTATGAAATATAGACATAACTCGATATGTAAATATATATAACGTAATTAGGAAACATATTTGTGTGGCGTTAATTATTGTATGTCAGTGCGATTGCGTAAACACATAATTAGGCAAAGATTGATATTAGGCACATTTTGGTTTGAAGAACAAAAAATAAAACGTATCCTGGTAACCCAGCCAGCAGAAAAGCGTACGTTTTACAGACCGAACATATTTTCTACTGAATCGATTTAAAATTTTTATTTTTTATTTTAAAGGTATATGTTTCGACTTCATTCTTGTATCGAATACCACAAAAAAAATATTGTTGACCTTGAAACTTCATTAACTAAACTGATGTTGAAACTGCATGGGTCCCGCTCGAGTAAAATTCTGGCTATTTGGTTAATCTGTAATCAAAAATTAAACATTCTTTATAATCACAGTTACGTTGGCTATGTTTTCCCGAAACAGAATTCATTTATTTTGTAAATTGTAAAATTTATGTAACGATTTGTTAACATTTTTAATATTCACGTTATTTTTTGACATATTAGTGACTCTAAAAATAGAACAAAATAAAATTTCGAAAATCGTACTCGGAAAAACATAGCGGTACGTTCACTGATTAATTCAATTTTATAAACTTTCGAAATCGGAACAATAATTTTATGAAAAGTCTTACTCGGCAGCTGAAAAACCCCTATTTTCGGGAAAACGCGTTTAAAGATAAATTACGGTGATTGAAGTAACTCAATACAAGAATTATAAAGTCAAAACATGTACCTTTAAAATAAAATAAAACCATGTTTTAAATCCATTCAGTAGATCCTTCGAAATTTATTTCCAAAAAGCCGCTCGATTTCAGGCCTCGAGAGTAGAAAATCCCCTTAAACACCTAAAATCTGGTAACCATTTTTAATATGATAAAAGAAAAGTCAAAAAAATCGTTTTTATTTTGAAAAATTAAATCAAGATTAATATTCAAAAAGTTTGCTTTAAACCAAGACGAATTTATACCAGGGGATATCACGGCGAATTTGTTGCTGTATGCACACACATACTTCATGTGTTTTGTTTTTCCTTTGAAGGCTTCTCCTGTCAGATTGCATAGAATTTTTTTATTTTGACGGAAGAAGACACTGCTCATATACTCTTATGAGGTCACCTGTAAGTGAATTCGCCTTGCTTTCAACTATTTAAATTATTAGCACACTTTAGTGGGAAAGCGGATCGACTAAAGTACTCTAAACGGAATATGAAAACATATAAAACGAAGGGTTTTTGTCAGCATTTTCTTCCATTTTCAGCTAAGTTTTCGTAAAATTTGTTGGCTGGGAAATCACCACAAGTCGAACGAAAAATAAAACTTCTTACCGAAGCACACTTGAATACGCAGATGTCAGAAAAGACAAATAGGTAGTCAATGATGGGTTTGCTTCAACTGTTGAGTCGTTTTCGTGCACACATCCTGACACATTTTATGGACGACGGATGGCACAATTAGACGTATGTATCTAAATAGAAACTATGGGGATGCTAATTTGTTGAGTTGATTTTCGCATTGCAATACCGGGGATCTCAATTTCTAAAGCATTTTTAACGTTGGACGTCTTTGCTTTTGAACCTAACCGGGTAGAAAATAATCTAGGAAAATCTATTCTTAGCCTAAGGTCTGCCTACATTATTCCTGCAATAGAGGACGTTGCCCAGGTCTTGGCAGGGTTATGGTATGGAAAGCGTATCTTTCTCAATTTACGGCAAGACATCGTATCTGCAAGGGGCGTGCCTAGTTTTCCCTAGCAGCGGGCTGTAAGGGGTTTGCTTAGCTTTTCCACAATTATTACATTTAACTCAAATTGCTCAATTGCCGAAAAGATTACATTGATTGTAATAGCTCCATGCATAGCGAATACGACTGTGATATTGGGGTGCGCGGGTTCGATGCCGCTTGAGAGGCAATTTTTTTTTTTTAAATTGGCATTACCTGCCTATGTTTTCCTTGGCAGGCCCATGATTTTAAAAGGGAAAGTCTACCCAGGCTCTCGGAAAAATTCATCACATTTTCTACCCTAGGACACTCGTCAGCGATCGCTGTGCCTTAAGAACCTACAAATAAAGGAAGACGGACTTTTCTTGTATCATACGTTAACTGCAAATAATACTGATTATATTATTTTAGAATGGTGAAATCATTGTGTTAAAGTGGCAGAAAGTTAGTTTTATGGGGCTATCATTGCAAGACTAGATTTTTGATGACAGAATTCATTATTGGTTTAAAATGGAAAAACTATTGAAGTAAAATATGTGGCCTATCCACAGTATTCAAACCTTACCAATTGGTTAATTTTCTAATTTCACGTTTTTACTTTTAAATTTTAAATTTGGTGAAAGCGAAAAAAAATACATCAAAATCATACATACAGTTTCTTAAAGTACAGTATTTTTTGCCATTCTGAAAAATGATATAGTTATATGTTAACACCCCCTCTTCTCTCACCTCATTCTTTTATTCACTCACTCTCTTAGTTTAATCTCTTAGTTAAGAATTTATCACTGATACTCTTTAAACATTAATACTCATTAGTAGTCTTACTATAACTCTCTCACTAACCGTTATTTTTAGTTTCAGTTTTAAGCATAATTAGTCGTAAGAAAAATATGTAAAGTTCTATCTCTATGGCGCGATATACAACAGGTATATCATCATAAACCTCCTAAGAGATTTTTGCGCCAAGCTTCTCTTCCAATTTGTGGTGTTCCGATTTGAATTTTCCCTACAAATTGGTGGGACCTACAGTTTTTTGCCGACTCCGAACGGCATCTACAAAGGAGACGAATTATTGCTGAGAAGCCTGTCATGGCAGAAATACACTCGGAGAGTTTGCCAAACCACTGCCGAGGGGCGACCCCGTTTTGAAAAACTTTTTTCAAATCACTTTTGATGTTACCTGTACCAGGGCTCGAACCATGGACCTTCGGTGTGGTAGGCCGGCAACACTACCTTCACACCACGGCGGCCGCCAATATGTAAAGTTAGTTGGAAAATAAATGTCATAGTGAACATAACCAAATCCACTCTTTAATTATATCAAAACGGTCAAAAAATGTATATCGTATAATTTTTTTGACAACTCAAGAGGTTGAGAATCGAAATATATGGCCAAGCATAGCCGATCGAAGTTCCAACTTTAACAACGCAATTGCTGTTACAAATATGAACGCAAGGTTAAAAATTTGCGATTAAAGGAATTTTCCACACTTTTTGGTGTTGAATCCAAACTTTTTCATTGCTCTATCTCCATTTTCAATTTATTTCGGTTTCAATTTAAAAACAAGCAAAGAAAACGCTGTCTTCGGCTCTGCCGAAGGCTTTATACCTTACCTATACCGATCCTTACTTACAATAATAACAAACTGCAAAATTTGATGGTCTTACCCTGCAGGGGCGGATACAGGTATCTAGTTGAGGGGGGGGGGCGATCATGGCCGAAAGCTCAAAATCCAAATGGCCATGAAAGTCAGTAATATAAATGAATGATTAATTTCACAACGAATAAACGTAACAAGTTTATCTTTAAGCACTCAAATTAGCTCAATTAATTGAAAGGATTCGAACAAAAAGCAATCAAGAAATGATTTTATACAGCTCAAAGGTAAAAACTAGTTCTTTTTGATAAGCGAGTTTCAATTCTCTTTTAACTAAGGGGAGTTATCTTGAATCTATATTTCTTAGAGCAATGAAAAAAAGGAAAAAAGAGATGAACAATAATGTTGATTGAAATTAAGTACATTTCAATCTATTCGTCGACATATTAAATATGTAGTTTTGCTACAAAGATGTTTTTGAAACGGTATACATTATTATTTTTCATAAATTAGCGTCAAGCTGTTATGATTTTGGTATCGATTTTTTGTCCAGAGTTCGGACCAAACTTCATATTCTCCTATCAAATGGACGGTATTTTTTCCTTTTTTTCAAGAAATATGAGTATGGTTCGCCCATAGATTTTACCAGTTTCGAAACATTTTTTTTCTTTGAAAGAGTATAATTTTGTACAATTTTTGACGGCAGAAGTAAATTCAAATTAAAAACGTGCAAAGTTTCTTCTGCCAATCTTTCTTGAAGGTCAAGTATAATCACATTGTAACAGTGAGCCAAGTAGCCAAAATAAAAAAGTAAACATGCTTATTTGACAATTCGCTTGAATGTATGAGTTAGAAATTTTCATCAAATGTCGTTTGTTTTAACCCGAATAAATTTTATTTTACTTTTTTTCTTTGAATTTAATTCCAATTTGGAAAAATAAAAACTATTGACATTGTATTATATTAAAATACATGGTGCGCAAATCGTTTTTATTTGCACAGTGGTACTAATACGTTTTTATTGCTATTTGTTACAGGGATCGGAAATTTTCGCAATAGTAGTTTTATTACTACTAAAGATATGGGAATCTATTAATTCAACTTTGAATGCATATCATCTGCAATCATCTAGTCCTTTATACAGAAAATTACATACTCCTATCAGTAGAATTCCACCAATTTATTGAGAAAAGGAAGATTAGAAGCCATATTACGGTAAATTCAAAAACAAACGCATTATGTATGTGGCGATCGTTAGGTGTGTTCGGCGAGAAAGCTTGCAAGAGTTTTATTGCCCTGCGGATTAGCACGAGGCCTAAGTAAAGAAAGAATTGAGTCAAGCTCTCTCGAAACCGCAAAAATTAAAAAGGAACAGGAATTTGTAAACACTTCCAAGCAAAATAGCTGCTGCTGTTTTCATGCGTTAATAACAAAGTTTGAAATTTTTATTGCTGTTTTGCTTACTGACGATGGATCAGCTTTTTTTTACTTGAAAATCTTACTTCTGAAATCTCCCCAACAGGAACTTGCAGCTTCCTCAGCTTTTCCCAATTAAATGTCAAAATGCGTTCTGTCCCTACAAGTTTCATGTGTCGCCTAACACAATTCAGAATAATTTTATAAAACTTTTAAGCTCCTTGACCAGAGCCATTACCTAATCAATATTTGCGCAGAAATGGGGGAACCACACTATATATAAAAAAATATATACATACATATATATTCCTTATGCTAGCATACGAAAGGTATCTGAAATAGAAACTGGAGCTTTTGTGAACTTTTCGTTTAGTTGTTTTCAAAGGGTTAATGAAAACAAATTAGGCCAAAACCCGTTTATCGGAACTATCAATTGTATGGGAGCTATACGTTGTATTGTTCCGAACTTGTTGGTTCCGACAAATGATTAGTATCTTACAAAATAGCGGCCACATACCGAATTATATCGAGATATCTCAAAAACTGAGGCAATAGTTTGCGTTCAAACATACGGACAGACTCACAGGACTAAATCGACTCAGCTCATCGCCCTAATCATTGGTATATCTATCTCCTCTTCTTCTTATACTTACAAACATCGGACCAAAGTTATAATACCATCTGACGTTCATGAAAGGTATAATTAACTGAATAAGTTGTCTAAAATCTTAAAATGGTTTCTCAACTTAGCCGTAAGATTCAAATATGCTGTAAATAAGAGCAAAAAAAAAACTGTGTAATTTTTGTCAAAACATGTTTGTGTGCTTGGCTTCGAAACCAACGATTTACCTGGACATTTCAAGTTTAAAACTAACACCATTTTCCTCCTCCTTGTAATCGACACTGAGATTAGCTTGCATTTAGGTAGTACTCTCGAAATAAGTAGCATTGAAGAATTGAATTCACGGTAGTAGCATCTCTAAAGCTTAACAGCATGCCAGTATTTTGTACAAGAGGGGGTCATACATATATCGTATAGACGCTTCAATTGCTGGTAAAGCTAACAAATCGTTTCCGTTGTAAAGCGTGGCGTAATCGTACCGCCAACTACAGTACAACCAACATAATCCAAGCTGTTCGTCAGACAAACAAACGAACTTAGATCTGCATACTAATGTAACGGTAATTACCTGTCAGCATAAAGGTGTATTCGATGTATGAGGAGGTTAATGTTCACCAATTATGAACGGATATCCTTTGATGGCGGAGGATCTGTAAGTATACGTAGTTACATATATCGTGGTTGGGAAATTGGTTAGACAGCATGAATTTCTTATGAACAAGTATATGTATGTACGTGTGTACATTCCTTCATAATTAGCATACAATTAGTAAGTTTAACCAACCGTTATACTTAAATGGCTTCAATTTTACAATTAGATGGCATTCTACAGTGAGATTCGGTGTTGATTTGAATTAATCGTTTATTAGTGTCGGACAAAAATCATAAAAATACACTCAGAGAAGAAACGCATTGTAAAATTAAAATCGATCGTACTTAATTTTATTTTTTAGTTTTCTATTGTTTTTTTTAGCAAATTGCTTACGCTTGTTATAAGATTTTTATATATTTCAGCATTACTGATACCGTGGCGTATGAGTAATATTCAGCATAGTCAGAAGTAGAGTTGGCGATTCCGTTCAATTGAATGATCGAATGAACTACACCTTTTTCAAGTGTACTTTAGAAAGCATAAAGTGTTCTTCGGAAGTCGTAAAATGTATTTCAGAATAGTCAGTTGTACTTCAACAGCTGTAAAATGTACTTCAGAATAATCAATTTTACTTTAGAAACCATGAATTTTGAGCTATAATTGAATATTCTGAAGTACAATTTATCGTTTCTGAAGTACAACTTACGGTTTCTAAACTACAATTATTTATTCTGAAAATTATTTTACGGTTTCTGAAGTGCGATTGACTATTCCGAAATACATTTTAAGGTTTCGTAAGTACATCTGACTATTCTGACACATTTTTCTTTTGAATAAGTTTGTATATGCAAGAACATAGAAAAAAAAGAAGAAAAAGCGTGGACACGAACGGTGGGGAGCTTGGCTGGGAATTGTAAGTAAAAATTTTTTTGTGGCCATAAGAGCCAATGACAATTTTAGGAGCCCAAATTTATTTTGAATAACTTAAGCTGTTTTGCACTCAATATTAGGTTTGATTGCTAAATCAAATTTTTGCTTTCATTTGGTTGTCATTAATTATTGAAACAAGGGCACTGGAACTACTTACGTTAGCGTCCAACATTGTCATTCACTGAACCAGGTTGAAAAAATTTGAACGAAGTAGTTCGTTCGTTCAATGAACTGAGTCGTCCAATTGAACTAGTTCGTTCGCGAACTACACAACTCTAGTCACAAGTGTTACAAATTTATGGCCATTTATCAACGTGCTATGCAAACTAGGAAATAGAGATTAACCGACTTATTCGAATACATCATTAGTCGAATACAAAAGTCGACTAGCACTATTCGAATATTCTACTGATGACGGTTACCCGACTAACCGTCCACTTTCGACTATTCGATTAACCGAAAATTTTAGGTTAGTCGATTATAATGAAGAAGAACATGTTTCTGTTTCACTTTTTAATTTTGTAGTGACATTACAATTGTTGATTACCTTGTACTGAGTTCATATTTTCGTTTTGAATTAGGTTTTTATCAATTTTAAATTAATTGGTAGTCATGACCCTATACTAGTAGGTGGTAAAATTGTGCAGACCGCGCATCTACCAATTCAAGAAATACAATTCGTTGAGCTAACCCTGTGATATTTAAGTTCTCATAAAAGTTATAATTATAAAATTCGCGTGGGAAGTTGTTAGTTGGGAAGGATCTTTCCGAGCCGTTCAAAACTAAACGAGGTTTCAGATAGGGTGATCCACTATCGTGCGATATCTTGATTTTGATGCTGGAGAGCATAACCGCTTTGGAGAACATAACCGCGTTGGAACAATATTTTATAAAAGCGTGCAATTGTTGGCATATGCTGACGATATTGATATCATTGGCCTTAAAAACCGCGCATTAACTTATGCGTACTCCAAACTAGGAAAAGAGGCGGAAGATTGGTTTGGCGGTGAACGAGTTCAAAACGAAGTACCTTTTGTCATAATGCAAAGAGTCAGTGCATTCGCGCCTCGGCAAGCACGTCACTGTAAATAGTAGGACTTCATTTACCTGGGAACCAGCATTAACACCAACAATAATGTTAGCCTAGAAATCCGACGAAGAATCACTCTTATAAACAAGTGATACTTCTCTAAGAACTAAAATAACACTTTATGGTGCAGAACCTACTGCATCTGATGAGGTGACTCTGGGACAGAAAATTTCTTGGAAATATTTACAGACCCTTACGCTTTGGTGACGGCGAGTACCGAAGAAGATTTAACGACGAGGTGTATGAGCTCTACGCAGACATCGACATTGTCCAACAAATTAAAACCCAGCGACTTCTTTGGCTAGGCCATGTTATGCGAATGAATGAAGATGCTCCGGCATAGAAGGTATTCTTATCGGAACCTGTCGGTTGTAACATAGAAAGAGTGAGACCATCACTCCGATGGAAGCTCCAAGTGGAGACCGATTTACCATCCCGTTGGCAGAAAGAGAAAACGACTGATTTTTTGGCACATCAAACTTCTTCTACGACTCATGTTGAAATTTTTAATAATATTCAAGGCGAATTTATACCAGGTGATATCGCAGCGAATTCATCACACCTACTTCATGTGTTTTGTTTTTGCTGCCTCTCAGATTGCATAGAATTTTTTTATTTTGACACCAGACGCTGCTGCTCATATGTTCTTATGATGTCACCTTGAAATGAATTCACCTTGATAATATTCATATATCAATATGACAAGCTAATATTTTTTTTTTGACGCAACATTCATTGAAAATTCGGTCAATAGTATTCGAGTTTTAACAAAAGTCGAATAGTCGAAGCGAAGCAAATATTCGAGTAGTCGTTGCTACGACTAAGTCGACTTTTCGTAACACAAATTTCCCAGGAATAACAATTCCAATAAATATGTCAAAATTGAAATACTAGACGCTATTTTAAAGCACTTAAAAGAATACGGCGGGAAATTATATGCACAAACTGTCTGCAGTACTTAAATGTTTTATTTAATCAACTCATTCTAAGAACTTTGGAACTTTATATCTATTTCGATAAATTTATTCCATTACAACCCACGTTGTGTGGACAAAACTATAAAACCCTGTGTACCTACTAGTACTGCGCGGCTTAAATTTATTCAAAATATTTTATGTATATATAAATAAATTGAATAAGCGTGGAAATATGACATTTTGAAATTCATTATGAGAGAGAAAGTTCTTAAATTGAATTGTAGTGGGGGTTTCAGTCATTTGCTGCATGAGTATGAGTAGCAGATGCCTTTTTAATGGCAGTTTTGGCTACCACAATATACAACATATACCCAAAAAGAACACCCTGATAGTTTTAAAGTTCACAATAAGGGGTAAAAAGTGTGGGGAAGAGTGCAAGTATATGCTTAAAGTGAGGTAGTTTAAATTTTGTTGCTATCTCTTTCTCTCTTTCTTCTTGTATGCTAGTTTTGTAATAAAGTCTATAGAAAACGCAAAAGAAATCGAAAACAAAAAAAGTATAACCCTGTTTGCTACCCACGTCTCATTCCCTGTATGGACGCAACGACTAAGCATGGTGGACTACTGCCATTATAATAATTATAATATAAAACAAAATTAAATTAACTCTAATAGTAGGTGTGTTCTGTTGGTTGTCAGAGCCCCATAGCAACCCTTTTGGGCTATGACTTCTGGTATACGAAATTTTATATTCAAATAGAAGTGGGGAATCAATCAATTTATGAAAGTCTATCGACAGTGGATATAAAATATGCACTTTTTATAATCTCTTTCATTCATGATTTTATGGCATTTTAACATTATTTCAAAATTTCAAATTGTTATGGAAGAAAACCAAGCACTTTCAAAATAATATTTGCCTGTATGAGTTTTAGCACAAGAAACTGTGTGACATTAGTTTTGCCTTTGATCTCAGCTGTTCATTTGGATCTTATAGTTTTCGGTCTGAGAAATAATTTGTATTAGAAAAAGTAATAATAATACATAATTAATAAACTCATGGCTTATAAATCTATATATATAAAGGTATGTACAGTAGGCTGGACGGTATTTTTATAAAAGGAAATTAGTATGGGTTAAGACCTCCAATTTATTTTTTGATCCGATGTGTGGTGCGCTCCTCTAACTTTTTTTTTAAATTGTTCGTAACTATATATTTTTATGGCGCAGCGTTTCCTGCCAGGAACTTAAATAGTGGTGGAAAACTATCAACTTTTTCTTACGTATCTTCGATCATCATATCATTAATGGAACACCTTAAAAGAACTTAAATCCCATGTTAAAGGTTGCTGAAATATCAAAATCAATGCAAAAATTTTTGGTAAAACTGTTCGTTCGACAGCTTTTTCTAGGAAAAAAAATTTGCTCGATATAGTATACCTAATAGATGAAAGATCGTGAAGGAACGCATGTTGTAGTTACGGATCATAATTTTTTGTTAGGTAGAAGGAACCACTTTACAACCATCCCAATGTGGAGTGTGCCGAAGAGATATCCGAAATATATGAGAGATGATGTGAATGCCCTCTCTTCCTCCAAACCTAAAGGGATGGCCGGTCAAATTGAAAGAAGTTGCAGGTCTCCTATTCTTGAGAAAGCAGCACCTACACTGACCTAACTTTAAAATTTCGAAAAATATTGCATCTGTTTAGTTCTTAGAAAAGAAAAAGTTTATCGGCCACCCTTATATATATATATTAATATACATAAATACATATATGGGCAAATCCGCAAAACCTTGTGGTCACTTTCTCGTCTAAACATGAAGAAGCACTGAAAAACATGCCTATCTGCTGCTACCACTTTTTCAAGCGGTATCTCTAATATGTTTCTCTTCATATACTCGTAGATGCATCAATATATAATCGTCTAGGCGGTAAAAGCTGGTAACTCCTCTCAACAAAATTTGTCATAAAGTTTTAAAATTTCAAAATGTAAACAAAACTTATCGACTTAGCAGCGTTTCATCATTTTTTTAGAGGTATCAGATTTTCTTTTTCACAGTTTTTAGAGATTCTGAACATTAAACACATAACCTTCAATCACCGCCGAGTGCAAAAATCTCCCAAAGCAGTCAAGAAAAGTTACGCGTAACAAAATGTAACATGTACCTGTGCCTTGTTGTTAATGTTGGTGCTATGCATTTCTGAATTATAAGAAAGATTTGGCTTAGTATGCGTGTATAGAAATTCTTGCTTGACTGCTTGCTGATATTTGACGCTCTGCTTATGTGTGCGTGTATTTAGAAGTACACCTACTCCCTCTATCGTTTTAGTGTAGAATACTTCATTGAGTAATCTTCTGGCAGCATGGTACTATCACGTAGGTTCTCCATAGACTGCTCAGGATCAAAGTAAAGGGTACTTCGAGATGGATTAGGTGATCCTTTCAGCGGACATCGCCATGTAAATTGGAAAACTTTTTTTACATGAATGACGATTAGTGTTGGAGTACTCTGATACTCCTTAAGAAGTATTCGTTGGATGGTGGAACGCAGTATTTCCGTTTTTTGCAGGGTTGCTGTCGCTGATTGCTCCTACATTGTTTGGCTTGATGTTGTTGGCATTTTATTGTTCGGTACGTGCGTAAACACGATCAATGCTCTCAATCGGCAAACAGACGATCAAAAACCAAAACTGCGTTTGCGATAAATATACAAAGTACTTACAAAAACAAAAACTCGCAATTACGCATGTTTACTTTGTTTCTGATATAAAATAAAATAAAATAAACTAAAATAAAATAAATTAAAACAAAATAAAATAACATAAAAAAATAAAATAAAATAAAATAAAATAAAATGAAATACGGACATGATAGGCAAAAAAAAGAAAGGGAAAGGAAATGAAACGAAAGGAAAGGTAAGGAAAGGAGAGAAAAGGAAAGCAAAGGAAATGAAAGGAAAGGAGAGGAAAGGAGAGGAAAGGAAATAAAAGTGAAGGAAAGGGAAGGAAAGGAAAGCATAGGAAAAGAAAGGAAAGGGAAGGAAAGGTAAGGATCAGCTAGAAAAGGAAACAATAAAATAGAGGGCAATAAAATAAATTAAAAATAAAGACCGTATAAAGAAGAATAAAGCAACCAAAAAAGATATATTAAAGGAAGCAGAGAAAGGAAGGGAAGAGTGTGAACGAAAGGAAATGAATTAAAATAAAGTAAAGTTTTGTGCTGCATTTCAAGCACTGGGCTATCACATCCAACTTCACTAGTACTTGGAACTCACGCCTTTTTTTTTAGGTTTTGAAAATTGTTAAGTTTACACGTTTCTTCCCTGAAATACGGTTGTGGATTTCTGAAATACATTCATATTTTTCTGATACTCGTAAAAAACAATTTGCGTGGATTTGGCCATATATTGATGCTGCATTGTCAGGCCATGCGAAATTCTTAAATACATACACACATGTACATTCAGCTGTTTTAAGGTGTATACTTTAGGCGGTTTAGTTCTACAAACATACAGGGTGGCTAATGAAAGCCGCTACCAAAAAAAAATTAAATAACTTTTTTTCTATTTAATGAATCTGGTTAATTTTTTTTTTATTTTGCAGATTGACTTTTACATTTAACAAAAATGGATAACTGGGACACTGAAACAAGAATTTGGATTGTCCGCCGCTATCATGCACTGGAGTCCGTAGTTTCGGTTCAAAGAGAGTATAGGCGCACGTTTGGCGGCAATCCTCCGAGCAGATGGACCATAATAAGACTTGTAAACAATTTTGCCGAGCATGGGACAGTCAACAGAAGACCTTACCATCGAAACCCTTCAGTTCGAACGGAGGAAACAATCGCTGCTGTAGCTGCTGCCATACAAAACAATCCACGTGTTTCGACAAGAAGCTTATCTGCTCAAATGGGTGTAAGCAGACAGTCATTACAGTCACTTATGCACAAAGATTTGGACTTATTCCCATATAAAATTCAAATGGCCAACAAACTGAACGCTGCAGACTTGCCGATTCGCTTGGAATTTTGCCAGAAGATGCTTCAAATGGTGGAAGAGGATGGAAACATGTTGAACTGTCTTTTCATGTCTGACGAGCCCCATTTCGATTTAAACGGCAACATAAACAAACAAAATTGTAGAATATGGAGTGCTTCCAACCCACAGATACTCCATGAGACGGAATTGCATCCACTTCGTGTCACAGTGTGGTGTGCAGTTTCATCACGCTGCATTGTCGGGCCCTACTTCTTCGAAGAAAACGGTCACACCGTTACGGTTACTGGAGACCGTTACTTGAGCATGTTGAGAGAGTTTTTCTATCCAGAATTATGCCGAATGAGAATTTCTTTCAACTCTGTGTGGTTTCAGCAAGATGGTGCAGCTCCTCATATAGCCCAACCTGTTATGACAGAATTGCGACGAAAATTTCCCAATAAGCTGATATCCAGAAACTCCACATTCCGTTGGCCACCCAGGTCGCCTGACCTTACTGCACCTGACTTTTTCTTGTGGGGTTATTGCAAACAGGAAGTCTTCAAAGCAAAACCAACAAATTTGATTGAACTAAGGCAATCCATTCGAGAAACAATTGCGGCTATTCCTGTCTCAACTCTTCAAGCATGAACAACTAGTAATGAACAACTTTTTGGTAAGATGCCGCACATGCATCGACGAGCAGGGGGGGCATTTAAATTCCATTATTTTTAAAACTAATTAAGCTATATTTAATAAAATTTAATGAGCTTTAACATGAATAAAAGAAAAATGAATTCCATACACTGAAAAAAAAATGATTTGAGTTTCTTAATGTAGCAAAATTCATCAGCCACCCTGTACATACATGCTTAGATTTGTCCACACTGTCAAGAGGAGGTGTTCTCTGTTTGTGAAATTTTTTCATTTCTAGTGATCGAGCAGCCGTGTTTGGCTGCGCGACAAAAAGTTCGCACTTGGTGATCGTTGTATCTCAAAAATTCGGTCGAAGAGAAACTAAGCAAAAAACTCAAAATTATCTAAATCCCGGGTCCTTAATGTGTGTGCGTTACAACATAAGTGACGGTTTATTTACTAAGGTGGATTTTGTGTATTTAGAGTGAAAGTGATAATATTTCATATCCCAAACCGAGTTGAAAACGCATTTAATGCGTTGCGACGTGAGTGAAAGTGACCGATTAAAGGCAACAACGGGCCACTTAGCAGATATCCCAAAGTAAGCTTTTCATTTGTTCTACGTTTTTGAATAAAAATAATTTTCATAATTCGAGCAATCAAAAACACATAATTATAGAAAAAGTTCTAAATATAATGATTATGTAAATGTGCTTTGCTACAATTTGTGAAATACGCCCACCGTTTGCCGAAAATAAAGAAAAACATCAAAGAAAAATAGAATTAATAAGCAAATATTACGCTTTCAATTTTCACACAATTTTCCTTTTACTGGCTTCTTGATTAGCACGTCCATTATCAATTTTTATTTTTATGTGGAAAAAAACTTAATATTCACACCTACATAGGTGTACGAGTATAGATAAATATGAAAGTGTGTAAGTGGGAGCAAATTTAAATAAAGTGTTGCTCACTTTTTACCACGCAAATCCTTCAACTTGGACAAAGTGTACGTAGTGCGAAACGAAATTCACTCAAAGAGTAACACAAAAAGAAAAGAAATAAGAAAAACAAAAACAAAACCATAAGTAAAATCAAAGTAATTTTAGCACATTATTATGTGTATTTTCGGCGCTATTTCACATATTTTTTACACATTAGTGTTTTTTTTCGGATATTTATAGATTTCGAAAATGACAGCAAAAAAAACAAGAATATCAAACAAAACGCTCGACAGGGTAGAAGGAGAACAAATTTTATACCAAAACAGTCCGTTTTGAACTCTTTTTTATTTTTTCATTCTTTAATCTAGCTCCAAATAGGAAAGTTGAAGACAGTTTACTTGTCACTGTAACCGGCAAATGTTAACGGGATTACCCAAGAGTTTGAGAGGATCACATCCAAATAACAGCTCTTGATCGGGTAAAATCCAAGTCATTCCGGTACGATAGAACCGGAGTCGGTAAACTCATTTGCTAGCTCTCGCCCGCTGAACGCCGTCTTTCAAGCACAAGCACTCTTACCTATCCAGACTGAACCCTGATATACCAAATGTTCGCCAGGCATGCGGTGTGCCCCTCCATGACACCAACAATCTGCTCACCTGCTCGATAGAGCGGACTCTTCTAGCACCAATATCACTTAAGTCCAATCCTATTGAAGCCGCTAGGTTGCCGGGACTCCCTTTAGAAGATATTGATGACAATACTAGGAAACTAAAGTGACAACTAGGCAAAGCGAACATCGCTACAACAACAACAAGTTGTAGGACAGGGTGCCATACTATGCACACTTCTGCTTAAAATTCAACTGTGAAACAAACTCTTCAAGCAAAAACATCACTGTGGTCCAATCCAAAAGAAATAAATTACTAATCTCTACATTTGTGTACTTTCTAGATATTAAAAAAAAATTGATAGAAGGGATCATTATCAAGCCAAAACAACAGTTTTTAAAACTTTGGCTGTCTGTTTGGGCGCACATCACTCAAAAACTGATAAACGGAATTTAATTGAACTTTCACCGTTGCATTTCTAGACCTCTAACTTAAAATTTTATAACTCGGCCAGTTTCGGCGATATCGACCAATATGTGGACCAATGTGAACCAAAATGTTTTAGTACAATATGGGCATCAAACGAAAGGTGGTATGGGAGATATGACGATTAAAATCGACAGTCTTTAGTAAGTTCTGAGGTGCAGCTTAGCGTGGCCGGGTTCACTAGTTTTACTTAAGACTACTAAGCCTATATTGCGATCCACAGGTTTCCTGCAAAGAATCCCCTTCTAAACCTTAGTCGATCCAACACCGGCTACGCGATCCACATGTTTCCAGCAAAGAATCCCCTTCCGATTCGATATCGAACGTTCTTAAGTTTTAAAGCCTTCTGAAATTTGCCTAATTGTTGGTAATCACCCAGCATCCAAGCTTCAAGCCTTCCGTCTTAATAATAATAAAGAAAAAGTTTTGAAGGCAGTTTAAACGGGAAGTGACAGTTTATTATAATGAAAGTTAGTTTAATCTTATAAAT
The DNA here is from genome assembly GCA_949987695.1 of Merzomyia westermanni. Lineage (NCBI taxonomy): Eukaryota > Metazoa > Arthropoda > Insecta > Diptera > Tephritidae > Merzomyia > Merzomyia westermanni. Next base: position 70,594,186 of record OX465293.1, read on the forward strand.
AAAAATAAATGTGTGTACGTGTGTCTGTGTGGCGTAGCACCGCCCACTTTTCCAAAATTATGTAAATCTTTACTAAAAATATCATTAATTTAAACCAAATAGGTTCAGAGTTACGACCAATTGAAATTTTATATAGCCTAGGGACGTGGCACCACCCACTTTTCCAAAACTATATACTCGTATAGTCGGCCGCCGTGGTGTGGCGGTAGTGTTGCTGGCCTACGACACCAAAGGTTCAAGCCCTGGTACAGGTAGCATAAAAAATGGTTTGAAAAAGTATTTTCAAAATGGGGTCGCCCCTCGGCAGTGGTATGGCAAACTCTCCGAGTGTATTTCTGCCATGGAAGGTTTCTCAGCAAAACTTCATCTGCTTTGCAGATGCCGTTCGGAATCGGGAAAAAACTATAGGTCCCGCCAATTTGTAGGAAAAATTAGAAGCAGCACACCACAAATTGGCAGAGAAGCTCGGCCTTTATCTCCCTAGGAGATATATCGCGCCAATTACTAGTATTATCTTATAAATAAAAAAAAACGTGTCCTGTGTGCCTATGAGTCGCTGTGTCAAGTCACAGTATATTCTTGGGATCGCAGGTTAAAGCATAGGCTATATATAGTTTCGGAAAAGTGGGCGGTACCACGCCCGCAGGCTATATAAAATTACAATTCGTCATAACTCTGAACTTATTTGGTTTAAATCAATGATATTTGAATATATGTGTCCTTTAGTAAAGATTTACATAGTTTTGGAAAAGTGGGCGGTGCCACGCCCACATATTTTGTGCTTATTTAATATCATTGTTTATTGTCGATGTCTCTGAAACTCTCACGGTAGGTTCAGAAGTTCGCTGAGCACGACACAAGCTGTATATAATTATGATATTTTATATATAGATATATGTTCTATATATAAAAAAAACCTTGAAAAAGGCACCAGGACCAAAAAAAGTTAAGCCGTTATATCTTCAAAACTATGTATATATCAGTATCGGCAGAGGAAAAGGGGGTAGAAAGGGAATAGGAATAGAGAATTAGAGGAGGTGTTAGAGTAAAATGAAGAGGGTAAAATAAGCTAACGGAGTATAGGGGGTGGGGGAAAAGCAAAAGTAGAAAGAAAAATTAAGATATAGGTATAAATTACGAGGAAGCGCCAGTGGGGAGGGAAGAGAGTACAATTTGTTAAATAAAATCAACTCAAATTCTAGGCAGGACAACGTCTGCCGGGTCTGCAGTTTTTAATATTATTTTATTTATTTAAAATTTTTATTTTTGTATAGTTAAATTTCTTTGGGTTTCATACTTTTTACTTTTTATTCTCTTATTCTTTTAATACTTTTATTCTTCATTATTTACTTTTTCTTTTATTTGGCTCTGTTGTCATGTAAAAGTTTTTAATTTTTCCTTTAAGTTAAGTTTGATATATTTTTATTATTAATATAGTACTTTATTGTATTGATTTGAAGTGCCTAGCACATTAAATAAAATTTTTTTAAGTGTCGTGCAAGGATGAAATAAATAAACGATAAAAAGGATTTTTTATGTGAACAAAGAAAATTAAAATATCCAAAAATATTGAACACAAACAAAAACAAGTAAGGACTGTGTCGAAGACTTTATACATTTCATGAATACGCATCGCGGTTCTAAGTGTCCGACCCTTACTCACAATTAGTACAAACTCTGTAAAACTGTTAATTTAAAGATACATATCCCAAACCCCATTCATCGGAACAATCGATTGTATGGGAGCTATATATTATGTTTGTCCGATCTGGCTGATTTTCGCTACTCACATTGCGTATGTAATATGCACTAAACCCGCCAAATTGAAAATTCCTAGCTCTTTAATTTCAATATTTATGGGCCAAACTCTGTTAATCGGAACAATCGATTGTATGGGAGCTATACGTTGTATTGCTTCGATCTTTGCTGATTTCGACAAATGATCAATCTTATGCAAAATGGCGGCTCCGTACCAAATTTCATCAAGATATCTCAAAAACTGAGGGACTAGTTTGCGTACAAACAGACAGACGGATAGACGAACATGACTAAATCCACTCAGCTCATCGCCCTGATCCTTTCGGTATACTTATTGGTAGGTCTATCTCTTCTTCTTCTCATACTTACAAACATCGGACCAAAGTTATAATACCATTTCATGTTCATGAAAGGTATCAAAAATTAGCAATAGTTCTCATAACTAAATCACACATATTTTTCAGTAACAATTGGAAGAAAGAAGTCGCGAGTTTCTCTGCAACTAAGAAAATATGGAATCCTGTTATTGGCTGACATAATGACGTCATATGCATATCCCATAACTGATCCAATCAACCCTAATTATGCCAATGTAGTCAGTTAGTGGTGCCATACCATAAAGCCATAGCCTCAAAAATACCATAGGCCACCTATTAAAATTTCGTTTCCATACTTATCCATAACCCTTTGATTTTTGAGGTGCACGGCTTTATGGTGTAGAAGCTGGGACAGTGGCAATATCTTATGAGGCGGCTCTGGGAGTATGCGAGAAGAAGGTTCTTCGAAAAATTTACGAACCCTTGCGTGTTGGCAACGGAGAGTATCGAAGAAGATTTATTGACGAGCTTTACGCAGACAATTTGTGGGAAAAAATTGAAATCGGCACACCACAAATTGGAAGAGAAACTCGGCGCAAAAATCTCTTAGGAAATTTATATCTCGCCATACATTTATTTATTTTTTTTGTTTTTTTACGCAGACATCGACATAGTCGAACGCATTCAAACCCAGCGGCTTAGTTGCCCTGCAGTCAGCTGCCAAACTGGTTAGTAAACATTCTAGTTCATTAACTAGAATTTTGTGAGCTTTTTCATACCAGTCTGAGCGACTGCAACGTTTCCACTATCATAAGCAGAAACATATATACATACACGAGATACATAACAACGCCGTCTTACATTTTAACTTTCTGTTTAACTAATATTTTGAGTTTTTAAACATTCATTTAAATAAAATATATATAAAACTTTCTTGTAAATACTAGTTTTTATAGTGAAATTATAATACTTTTGAGAACTTCATGGTTCAAATATAACATTTGTATTGTAGATCATGCACCCACGTGCATGTCAACAAAATCACCCTTATTTTTTGCAATAGAGGGGCAGCAGCGAAGCAACATCGAATAAGAAATGTTCAAATGAAACCACGAAGAAAAGTGAAAACGAAACGATCATTTGTCCAATCAATTGTAAATAGCATTTCGTTTTGGAATAATTAAGGTAAACTTTTTCTAATAAAAAAGTTTTGAAAAATTTTCAAAACAAATATTGATTTGCTGTTATTTTTCGTGGTTGATTTATTGTGATTGTGAAATGAAGTTTTCATAAATAAAATAACAACGAATTGCTTTAAAAGCTGCAACAACGAAATTCGCGAGCAGAGGCACATCCAATAACAAGGTGGTTAAAATAGCACTTTTTAAACAATCTAGTTACTAAGAACTTGCACATTATGTACTAGAATTCCATAAGCGAGTTATCTTCATGGTTATTTGCAAAGAACTCCGAAACTTAAAATTTTCTACATAAAAAGCTAATCTTCCTTAATTTTATGTAAAGATATATTTGCAAGTATGCATTAAATTCTATCTGAGATTAATATTTAAATTTCAACATTTTACATAAAATGTTTAAAGAAAATTTAAAGATTTATCCCTGTGAAATCAATTATAAAATTCAACTAAAAAAGAATAATATTAAAAAAGAAGAAAATTACTTTCTTGGAAATGTTTTCCAAGGGTAAAATTGCTATGAAAAGCGACTATATTTTTATCTGATGACATATATTTTATATCTGATGACTGAAATTTCAATAACGTAATGTTTGTAATGTAATTTTAAATTTTTCGTGTATTTTGAAACCAAAAATGAACTAACATGCTATGAAGTGGTACAGTAACTGGTATGAAATAATGCATAGGCTGACTTATATGACGGCTGGTATGACTCTGGTGTATGCATTGATTAGTATGTAAACTGGTATGATCCTGATGTATATACAGACTAGTATTTTGAATGGTTTGATATTGATGTATATGATGACTAGTATTTTGGTATTTTGCTGATGCAAAGACTGACTAGTATGCCAATTGGTATGGTGCTGATGCATATGCAGGCAATTGCCATCTCGTAGGACATCGCCGTGCTAAAAATACCAGTTGCTAATATGGAAAAATTACAGAACTCGAACTAGTTGAGCCGGTTTGGCAAACTAGTATTTGACTGGTATAAAACTAGTAGAATTGACTGCAGGGTGGCTACGCCATTTCTTGCCAATGAATGAAGATGTTCCGGCTCAGAAGGTATTCTTATCGGCACCACCCGGTGGTAGGCGAGGAAGAGGAAGACCACCACTCCGATGGAAGGACCAAGTGGAAACCGATTCTATGTTGTTTCTATTTGGCGCCAGTTCGCTTCAAAAAGAAACGACTTGCGAGCTATGTTGGACGGCCTACATTGTTTAGACCGTTAAGCGGCATTTAAAGAAGAGAGAGAAATTTATTTTTTTCCACAACTATTCATACCAGTCATTTTTTTCGGACTTGCCGGATCCCTATAGTTTCCATAGTAACGGTGCATGGGAGATTGGACGGTGCTCAAAGTGAATAACTTGATAAATAGGAGGGTGATGTCATTTTATAGCCTCGCTATCCTCCATTTACTTTACATGGAGGGTATGGCCTAAAATGTAGAGAGGTGGTTTTTTGATGTTACAGTTGGAAAAATATGGCATGCGATACGTGGGAAATCACTTTTAATTTTCTTTGTGAAATGATCACCGAATGTCTTTGACACACCCGTTATATTATTTTAAAAAGAATACAGTTTTGTGTCGAAAAAATGGTGCATACTTTTGGGCACAGTAAAAAGTTTAATAGTTTTTATTCATCTACGTACACACACAAAGGCAAATACATATATTTACCAATTCCTCTTCTTAAATGCTCTGCAAAGCTTTTATATAGCTCTTTATTCGCATTCGCGTACGATGTATGTCGTTATATATTACATATATTTTAGTTGCTTCTTTCACAGGCAATTCTGCTTATACTATTTACTCTCTTTTCTTAATAAAGGGTGTTTTTTTTAGGGGTATAGAACTTCGAATTGAAATAAAACACAAGAAAATCGTTTTAAGGTCCATCAATTTGGCTTTATTGGAAGGATAATTTTATGCCATTAATGTTTAAATATGATTTCGGGCATGTGGCCGCCGCGGCTGGCTCGAATAAAGCCAATTCTACAGGTCCAATTTTCAACCACTTTTTCGAGCATATGGGGCCGTATGTCGGCAATAACGCCACGAATGTTGGCTTCCAATTCCCCTAACGTTTCTGGTTTGTTGGTGTAGACGAGCGACTTCACATATCCCCAAAGAAAATAATCCAATGGTGTCAAATCACACGACCTTGGTGGCCAATTGACAGGTCCATTCCGCGAAATTATGCACTCATCGAATGTTTCCTTCAATAAATCGATTGTGACGTGCGCTGTGTGGCATGTAGCGCCGTCTTGTTGGAACCACAACTCATCCACATTCATGCCATCCAATTCGGGAACAAAATAGTCGGTTATCATGGCTCTATACCGGTCTCCATTAACGGTAGCTGCCTCTCCAGCATTATTGCGGAAGAAGTATGGCCCAATGACTCCACCAGCCCATAGAGCACACCAAACAGTCAGTTTTTGTGGATGTAATGGCGTTTCAAGGGTCTCATGTGGATTCTCTTCACTCCAAATGCGGCAATTTTGCTTGTTGACGTAGCCATTCAACCAAAAATGAGCCTCATCACTGAACAAAATTTTGCGATGAAAATCAGCATCGAAATCAATCTCATTTTCGGCCCATACACCAAGATCACGACGCATTGCATGGTCTCGCGGCTTTAATTCTTGCACAAGCTGGATCTTGTAAGGTCGCAAGCCAAGATCTTTGCGCAAAATCTTCCATAAAGTTGATGGACAAAGCTCCAATTGCTGTGCACGGTGGCGAATCGATTCATTCGGGTCCTCTTCAACACTTTGCTCTACAGCGGCAATTGTTTCTTCGGTGCGCACTGTTCGACGTCTCTGCGGATGCGTATTATCACATAGAGTAAACGTAGTGCGAAAACGATCCATGGTTAACCGAATTAATTGCTCTGATGGACGATTATGTCGACCATAAAATGGACGGAGCTCACGGTAAACTTCGCGAACTGAACCATTATTTTCGAAATAAATTTGCACGATTTGCAAGCGTTGTTCTTTTGTCAACCTGTTCATGATGAAATGGCAAACCAAACTGAACATAAATGACATTAGAGTTGCCAGATTTGACCACAAAATGCCAGTTTTATCTCTATTCGAAAAACAAACCTGTAAAAAAAACACCCTGTATATATGCTTTCGTTCATAGGAAAGTAATACAAATATGTATGTATGTATATTGAGCGGCGAATTGGTCAGTTTTCTTTCATAGTGCTATTTATTATTTCTTTGTCTAGTTTTCTTTTACTTTTTATCGACGGTTTAATTGTTTTATCGCCTTTATTTGTTTTCTCTTGAGTTGTTAGGTTCATGTATACTGTGTCTGTGAAACGAAAAAAATATGAAATGAACTTGAAAAACTGTTTTTGAATTAGCTTTCTTAGAAAACAATCAAAATAAGTAAGCAAGTCTAAGTTCGGGTGAAACTGAATATTCTATATGTACATATCTGATGGGGGTATATATATTATTTACAAAGGCACCCTTTTTTCTATATACAAATTATTTAAATGAAACAGAATTAGGCATACCACCGCCCACATATGAGACAAGAAATTTTGAAGATTTTAAAGGCTCTAATTCAAAGACGGAAAAGTTATCATGACCAAGGTTTGTATGTGACTTATATTGGCCATTACATACAAGCTGGGTTGGACTAGGCGAATCTCTCAAGAACTACACCTACTTTTTTTTTTACAAAACTTTTATAGAAGCTGATGTGCAAGTACAAATTTTTACACATATTTCACTTTAGTAGTAACTAGCAAACCTGGCAGATGTTGTCCTGCTTAAAATTTTACTTGCCCACATTTAACAAATTGTAATCTTTTCCCTCCCCACTTTTCGCTTCTTCTACATTTATCCTTATCTCCTACTTTTTCTTTAAACTTTTGCTTTTACCCCAACCCCATATACCATTACTCTTCTTTACCCTTTTAATTCTCCTATAACACCACCTCTGTATCTCAAATTTCTATTCCAATTCTTCTCCCATTTCCTCTGCGGGCACTGATATCTACATACTTTCAAATATATATCTATTTAACTTTTATTTGATGCTGGAACTGCTTTCTGTTTCCAAAGTTTTTTAATATATAGAACACATATCTATATATAAAATATCATTAACTTAAACCAAATTAATTCCTAGCAATGCCGAATTGCACCTTTAAATAGCCTGGGGGCTTTGCCAAAAACTAAATGAAATCTCGTTTCACAGAGATGGACAATAAATTTTGGACATTAATGAAGCACAACCAAAACCCAACAAATTTGAACGCGCCACCTCCCACTTTTCCAAATTATGTAAATCTTAGCTAAAGGACAAATATATCCAAATATCATTGATTAAGACCAAATAAGTTGAGAGTTATGACGAATTGAAATATATATAGCCTGGAAGAGTGGCACCGCCCACTTTTCCAAAACTTTATATAGAGTATGCTTTAACCAGAAGAATATACTGTGAAAATTTCATAAAAATCGGTCAAGTACTTTGGACGCCTATAAACGACACACAGCCACGCAGACAAACATTCATTTTTATTTATGTATAAGATATAGAAAATATTCATGCACCACTTTTTAAAAATTAGTCTGGCAAGTTATATTTTTAGTTAATCTCTTCACAATACCTCTAATAAAGTAAAAATTCGAGAAAACGATATACTCGTATAGTGACAACTTTGCCTTTTCGACGATTACTGCTTGTTGTGCAAATAGTTTAATCGGTTGAGAGCCACTCCTTCATGCTTACAGTGTGCTCAAAGTGTTGATGAAACTTCATGAGGTCATATAATAGAATTACTTTTGTTTGAGGATAGGTGCGCGGTAATTTTTAAAATTTAAAGCCCAACTGGTTTCTTAATTCCAGCTAAAAGCCTAATGTTTTACAAAAACCAAAATGAGGAACGGATCATAGGCACTGGGCAACATTGACTTAGATGAATTAAATAACAATCTGACATTTTTTTTCTTCAAAATTTGAATTTTCGTTTAAAATTAATGAATTGGCAAAGTAAAATTTTTCATGCCTGAATATTTCTTTGTTTCCATAATAAGAAGTGCGTTTATGCGAAAACCAAGACCAGACTGCACAAATTTATAATTGAACTTACTAAGAATATCAAAAGACGTTAGAGTAAGTTAGGGTATTGTGATATAGTATTGGAATGTTATTGGAAGTTATAAACAAATTGAAATGTCAAAAGAAACAATGGAATTTAGAACAGTCATGTATATGAATAAACTTTGTTTCGCTCTCTCGCTTTGCCTCCTAAACGGTGTGGACGTCTTTTATTTTTGGCTTGGATTAGGTAAATTCCCTGCGTAATCAACTTAAATCTTACAGGTTATGGGCCATCCGCAGCCTATTCTAGTCCAAAATAAAAAAATATCAATTCTACGTAGTTAACGAATTAACAACTTTTGGTTATTTTGTAAGAATACAACCTTTTTATTGCCTGTACAATGGCAGCACACCAAATAGCATTTAATCGTCTTAAAGGGCGAGAAAACTACGCGGAATGGAAGGTCGGTGCTAAAGCGCACATGATAATTAAAGGCCTGTGGAAAAATTGCACGAAAGAATTGGCGGAATCGGCGAGTGAGAAGGAAAAAGAAGCTGATCTTAAAGCCATAGGGGAATTAACGCTGTTGCTGGAGCCGTGTACTTACGCTCATATTGAATCGGCTGAAACAGCATACGAGGCATGGAACTGCATTTCAAAAGCATTTGATGATACAGGTGCTGGCCGCAAATTGGCACTTTTACAACAATTCGTGTCCCTTAAGCAAAGAGAATGCAACTCTATGGAAGAATACGTAACCAAGATGAGTGCATTGTGGGCAAAAGTGAAGTCACATTTTAAAATTGACGAAGAAGTCGCAGGCTTCTTAATGTTGGTGGGCTTACCAGCCGATTATAAGCCAATGATTTTGGCGGTAGAAAATTCCGGTGTAGACATTACTGTCGACTATGTGAAAAATTTATTATTGCAAGGCCTGGAGTTGGAAAATGAAATAAGCGAAACGAGTGAATCAGCTCTGCTTTCCAGAAACAAACGAAAGTATGAAAAAGCAAAATATAGGCATTGCTTTGGTTGTGGTTCTACGAAACACATTGTAAAAAATTGCCAAATGGCGAAACAAAAGAAAAGAGAGCAACGAAAATTTGATAAAAATGAAACAATGCTGTTTTCGTCGCTACTCGCTCAATCAAACGAGTTGCACTCCAACTGGTTTATCGATAGTGGCTGCAATGCTCATATGACAAATGACATATCATCCATAGAAAACAAATCAAAAGCAAACCAAAAAGAAGTAATAGTTGCTAATAATGAGAAAATTAAAATAGATTGCGTTGGCAATGTCAAACAACTTGTTTTGAATGAGGGCGTTGCAACAGAAATGCAAATAAATAATGTGCATTTCGTACCAAATATTTGTGCGAATCTTTTATCAGTTAGCCAAATAGTGAAAAACGATAATGTGGTCTTATTTACTGGGAGTGGATGTAAGATATTCGACAAGCACTCGAAATTAATTGCAACAGCGAGTTTAGTAAATGGTTTGTTTAAGTTGGACGTCGCTGAGAAAGTCAGATCGTTCACAGCTAAAGAGCCGAACATCGTAGAAAAGCCAAAAGAGAGTTTGACATTGTGGCATCGTCGGCTCGGGCACGCCAGTTTTGATTATATGAAATTTCTGCAAACCGAAATAAAGAATTTTGTAGTTCCACAAAGCAGCACGTGCAGTACTTGCATAAAAGGTAAGCAAACCCGTATCCCATTCAGCAACGTTGGTAATCGTGCAACACAACTGCTAGAACTGGTGCATAGTGACGTTTGCGGCCCTATACCAGTTAAATCCTTCAGTGGGTGCAAATACTTTGTGACATTCGTCGACGATTTTTCAAGAAAACTATTTGTGTATGTAATAAAAAATAAAAGCGATGTTTTCAACAGCTTTATTCGTTTCAAATCAATGGCGGAAAAGCAAACTGGGTGCAAATTAAAAAAGTTGAGGACTGATAACGGCACAGAGTATTGCAATCAACAATTCCGAAGGTTTTTCGATGCAAATGGAATTTTACATCAAAAATCAGCAGCATATAGTCCGCAGCAAAATGGACTAGCTGAGCGAATAAACCGAACAATTATGGAAAAAGTGCGGTGTTTATTAATTGATTCAGGTTTGCCTAAAATATTTTGGGCGGAAGCAGCAACGACTGCTGCATACATTATTAACCGCATACCATGCAAAGGTACAGGAAAGATGTCTCCAGAAGAGGTATGGACAAACCATAAACCAGATTTATCCTTGATGAAAGTTTTCGGCTGCCGTGCGTTTGTTCAAATACCCAAACAAAAGCGAACGAAATTAGGTGAAAAATCGACTGAATGTATTTTTATTGGATACGCATCTGATTCTAAAGCGTATAAGTTGTACAACGAACAGACAAAAAAGGTGATTATAAGCAGAGACGTTTTGTTTTGGGAATTGGACAATCGAAGTCAGGTTACTGCCGATGATAAAACTAATCAATATTGGTTGCAATATTCTGAAAATGACAATTTTGAATCAGTGAGGGAAGAAGATTCGACTAATATAAGGTTGAAAGAATTACCGTCTTCAGATGATTCATCAATTGTCACATCTTCGCCGATTGCAAGCGAGTCCGGCACTGAGGTAAAGGTTATTCCAACTAATATTGAGAATGACTCAATATTCGAAATGACAAGTGATGAGACAGAATGGGAACCAAGCAAAGAAATTGACGAAACTGAACTGGTTAAGTTGGAGCCGCGTCAGAGATCATCCCGAAATACCGACAAGCCTAAGCCAAACTATAACGCTTTGGCATACGCATTTAGTGCTTGCGATCCCATTACATTTAAGCAAGCCATAGCGGGCGATTATGCTGATGCATGGAAGCGTGCTATGAAAGTTGAGTTCGACTCCCTGAATGAAAATAAAACTTGGGAACTAGTCAAGTTGCCTAAAGACAAATCACTGGTGAAATGCAAGTGGGTATATAAAACTAAAATGGACAGCGAAGGAAATGTAATTAAGCGAAAAGCGAGGTTAGTCGCAAAAGGGTTTACCCAAGTCGAGGGAATTGACTATCATGACACATTTTCGCCAGTTGTTCGCTTTACAACCATACGTTTCTTGATGGCCATAGCAGTAAAGTTTGACTTAAACATTCGCCAGCTTGATGTTGTCACCGCCTTTTTACACGGCGAACTCGAAGAAGAAATATTCATGACTCAGCCGGAGGGGTTCAATGACGGAACAGCTCGTTGTTGTAAATTAATGAAGTCCATTTATGGACTGAAACAGTCGAGTCGGGTTTGGAATTCAACACTGAACGAAGCACTACTGAGCTTCGGACTGAAACGATCATTGACTGATCAGTGTGTCTATTTTGCCGTTGATTGCCAGCATATTTTTATAGTCACTATTTACGTCGACGACATACTGATTTTTTCCAACAATAAAGATATGGAGAAAAAGCTGACTGCAATGCTCTTTTCGCGATTTAAGATGAAAGATATGGGCGACGTGTCATCGGTACTTGGAGTTAGAGTTACGCGCGATAGATTAGCCGGCACTCTATCATTAGATCAAACTCAATATATCAAGGACATTTTAGCTCGTTATAAAATGAGTGACTGCAACTCAGTGTCAGCTCCTATGGATATTACCCAAAAATTGTCCAAAACAATGTGCCCAAAAGACAAAGAGGCGATAGATGAAATGAGAAATGTTCCATATCGACAATTAGTTGGTGCATTGCAGTTTTGCGTTCAAGTAACTCGTCCAGACATTTGCTTCGCAGTAAATGTTCTGAGCCGGTACAATGAAAATCCCGGCAAAGCTCATTGGAGTGCAGCAAAACGCGTTTTGCGCTATCTAAAAGGCACTATGCATAAAGGCATTACCTATAAGAAGGCATCAACTCAAATACAAGGCTATTGCGACTCCGATTGGGCCAGCGACGAAGACGAACGGCGATCGACAACGGGGTATGTATTCACTATGGAAAATGGTGCAATTTCATGGTGTACAAAGCGCCAACCAACAGTTGCGCTTTCCACAAGCGAAGCTGAGTTCATGGCTATGACGGCAGCAATCCAAGAGGCCACTTGGTTAAAGCAACTGGAGAGAGAAATCTTTCCGAACTCTCCGAAAACGATTGACCTGTATTGTGACAATCAAGGTGCCATCAAATTTGCAAGTAATAACTCTTACTCACCGCGAACGAAACACATAGATGTGAAGGTCAAATTCACGCATCAACAAGTCACAAAAAAAATAGTAAGGCTGATCTACCTGAAAACAAGTGACATGCCAGCTGATGTGCTAACAAAACCAACCTCCAGACGTAAACTAGAAGCATTTGCCAAAGTTTTTGGTCTTGAATAAATAGTATCCAACCTTCAGCTGGTTAAGTTCAATTATTTTGAACACTCAAAGGAAACAAGAAAAATAAAATTAAAATTAAAAAAAAGAAATAAATAAATACATTCTTTACTTATGAAATGTAACTATTTAATTATATCGTTTGAAAACAAAATGAAATGTATTATTTTAAGTTAAGAATTTCAATTTAGGGAGAGTATTGGAATGTTATTGGAAGTTATAAACAAATTGAAATGTCAAAAGAAACAATGGAATTTAGAACAGTCATGTATATGAATAAACTTTTTTTCGCTCTCTCGCTTTGCCTCCTAAACGGTGTGGACGTCTTTTATTTTTGGCTTGGATTAGGTAAATTCCCTGCGTAATCAACTTAAATCTTATATATAGGCATACTTTTTCGGCTGCTACTCACATTTTATTAAGTAGACAGGTAGAAAATCATAAAATTCGATATTTGAGATCGATTTATCTCAAGTATTCCGGAAGATATTTATTCAAACTCATAATAAGTCAAAAAAGCCGTTTTGTCAAAATGGGGGGGTTATGTGATATACTATACCACATACTTGGCTCTTCTATAAAAGATGTGTTAACCGCATGAACTAATTAAGCCACATTGTAAATATGATAATTTGCATCCATTCAGATATGTAACAACATGATTCGGAACCAGGTGGAGCATTTTCCATCAAAAGTGGAGAAGGTTTTCCTTTTTCTGCTGATTTTATGCACTCAATTTGCTTTTCTGTTGTAACTAACATTTTCGGATGCTTACTTGGCGTAATAGACACCCCTGTGTCGTCAACGCTCCAAATCTTAGTTGGAGGAAATTTATACTTTTAATACTCCTGTTCCACACTAAACTACTTCTACCATATCACATTACCCAAACTAGAGCTTTAACGAACCATTTTTTCACCAAAATTAATTTAAAAATATTAAGTATTCACCCCAAATATTGGTGCCTATATTTACCAAGAACGAAAATAAAATATAAGAATTTGAAAACCTAAGAACATTTCGGAATTATTCTTGTTTAGGTTAGGTTAGGTTGCAAGGGCAGGACAGAGTACCTGGACTCTGCCCGACACTTAGGCCACTAAATAGGCCCATTGTGATACCCTATACGGTCTCTACCCACCTCTATGCCCCAGAGATGCGAGCAAGTCATCCCCGACGCCGACAGCAGCTCAGCCGCTTAACAGTTAGCCGATCCAACAACCCTAGAGTATCCGAGTTCAAAGGTCTCCCGAGAGCTGAGAAGGACCAGTCGACTCACACGGTTGCGCTGCCGTCGACGCCAGGGAAAACCAACTCACACCCTGTTCAAGGCAGGGGATCGAACCACTTCGTGGAGTCAATAAATTTAGATAACGCTTTTAATTCCATTTGTGATACCTCAGCGAGGTTATTGAGAAACGGTTGGCCCAAGATAGCTAACCGTCGCCTGCTGAGTGCAGGGCATTGACACATCAGATGCTGAACACTTTCCTCCTCCTCAATACATCTGCAGCTGCGACAGTAATCATTAGACATTGCGCCCATTCTGGCGCCGTGAGTGCCTATTAAACAGTGCCCTGTTAGAACCCTTACCAGGGATGAAATGTCCGATTTATTGAAGGACAGCAGGGAGTTTGTACGTCTTTTGTTGTAGGAAGGCCAGGTTAGCCTGGATATCTCACACGTCGAGAGCCCTGACCAGAGCATATTTGCTATTTCCATTGTTTTTGTGCTAACACTAAATTTAAAGGAGGCCATGGGTATGCCTACCGAGCTATTTCCTGGAAGGAGATGGGTGGTGGTACCCCGTCTAGCCAGCTCATCCGCTCTGCAGTTGCCTTCAATATCCCTGTGCCCAGGTACCCAAATAAGGCTAATACTGAAGTGCTGAGCCATCTCGTTGAGAGATCTGCGACATTCAGTTAACGACTTTGCATTGTCGACATATGAGTTCAAGGCTTTAAGTGCGGCCTGACTGTCTGAGAAGATATAGATCTGTTTACCATTTTGGGGCATGGATACCAAGCTTTTCACCGCGCCGTGTATTGCCAGCATTTCCGCTTGGTACACGCTGCAGTGGTCGGGAAGACGGAAGGAGATCTCTAGTCCCAGGTCCGGTGAAAAGATTCCTCCCCCCACCTTCCCCTCAAGCTTGGAGCCATCAGTAAAGATGTTGATGGCGCCCCGAACCGTATGTGGTCTGCTGTCCCATTCTTGTCTTGTCGGTATTATAACCTCGTAGTTCCTGACAAACACGTTATTTGACGCGCAGTAGTCCGTGTGTGGTGGAATGTTAACAGGCGCGTGGTTGCCCAAGATTGTGGCGTGCCCACTTTGTCCATTTATCCAGACGCCAGTCTCCCTTATTCGCAAAGCTGTGATCGTGGCTACTTCCTTCGCCACCAAATCAAGCGGTGGTAGATGCAGCATAGTGTTGAGTGCTTCTGTCGGGGTGGACCCAAGGGCCCCGGTTATGCAGAGTTCTGAACTCCTTTGGACTTTTTGTATCTGTTTGAGGTACGTATTCTTAGTAAGTGCAGGCCACCAGACTAGCACTCCGTAGAGTAGGATCGGGCGAACAATGGCTGTGTAGATCCAGTGCACTACCCTGGGAGAAAACCCCCACGAAACACCAATTGCTCTCTTGCAAGTAAACAACGCGCACGTTGCCTTTTTAACCCGTTCTGTTATATTGTCACCCCAGAGTAGTTTCCTGTCTAGAGTAACTCCTAAATATTTGACTTTGTCACTGAATGCCAAAGTCGTGTTACCAATTTTTGGTGGTATAAGGTTCGGTATTTTGTACCTTCTAGTAAAGAGGACTAGCTCGGTTTTCTCGGGGTTAACCCCCAGACCTGTTGACTTTGCCCAGTCACAAATTTTAGATAAGGCTGATTCCATTAAGTTGCATAGAGTTTGAGGGAATTTTCCCCGCATCATAACGCAGATGTCATCGGCGTACGCAATCACTTGGTGGCCTTCCGCTTCCATGAGGCGTAGAAGCTGGTTTACAGTAACCACCCAAAGTAGCGGTGAGAGAACACCTCCCTGTGGGGTACCTCTGTTAACGAGTCTGTGAATCGAGTTCCCACCTAGCTCGGTTGTGATCCGTCTGCTAGTAAGCAGTTTACGAATGAACTCCACCAGACAGGTATCGACCCGCAGACCCGTCAGCGCAGAGGTGATAGCTTCCGGAAGGACGTTATTGAAAGCGCCTTCAATGTCGAGGAAAGCCACCAATGTATATTCCTTTAGGTTAAGTGACTTGTCTATAACAGATACAAGAGAGTGCAAGGCAGTATCTGTTGACCTACCCTTACTGTAGGCATGCTGAGCCCGCGAGAGCTGAGTTGGGTCAATCGATCTTCTGACATAGTCCTCCAGAAGTCTTTCTAGGGTTTTAAGAAGAAATGAGGATAGGCTTATAGGCCTAAAGTCATTAGGTTTAGTATGAGATGGCTTCCCGGCTTTGGGGATGAAGACTACCTTAACCTCCCTCCATGAAGTGGGTACGTAGTTGAGCCTTAGGCAGCCTATAAACATAGTTTTCAACCAGGGCATGATAAGCCCGGATGTATGTTGTAGCTGGGCCGGGAATATTCCGTCTGGTCCAGGCGACTTATGGGGCTTGAAGGTAGATAAAGCCCAATCTAGCTTCTTCTCATCGGTGATCTCCCTTATCATTTGATCGGAAGGCACCTTTCCGCCGGTAGTAGTAGACACGTCTGTGCATGTCGGGAAATGTGTATCCAGGAGCAGATTCATGGTATCCGTAGTCGAATCCGTCCACTGCCCATCTGGCATTTGGACGTGGCTCAGTGTTGCTGGCGCTTTTGAGAGCACCCTCCTCAAGCGCGAGGCAGCAGATGTGGATTCAATTTCACTGCAGAATTCCACCCAGGAGGTTCGTTTGGCCTTGCGGATTTCTTTTTTATATGTACTTAGCTTAGTTTTGTAAACAGCCCAGGATAGCTCGCGGCCGTCCTGTTTGGCTTTATTAAAGGCAACCCTACAAGCCTTCCTGAGTCTATCTAGATCAGACGACCACCAAGGTGGCTTATGGGTTTCCGTTACCTTTTTGATCGGGCAGGCCTTATCTAAAGCAAGCTTGCATTGTTGATTAAAAGTGTTGACTAGCTCGTCTAGTTCCTTATCATTTCTAGGTGTGACCATTTGTTTTGATAGATTTCTATCAATGAGCTTCCTGTAGTAGCCCCAGTTTGTTCTTTTTATATTTTGTATGAATTTTGGACATGTGTGCGTATCTGCTATTGAGAAACTAATATATCTATGGTCTGAGAAGGAGTGTTCTGTTAGAACCCTCCATGATTCTATGAGGTCGCTGAAGGAGTCGCTGACCAGTGTAATATCAAGGACTTCCTCGCGGTTCCTTGTTATGAATGTGGGGTCACTTCCCCTGTTGCATAAACTTAGATTAGTGCCTAATAAGTAGTTATATAGTGACTCACCTCGGTCGTTTGTGTCGGTGCTGCTCCATTGAGTGTGATGGGCATTCGAATCGCCTCCAAGCACAATTAGATTATTACGTGGCCTAGTGGAACTCACGAGCTCTCTGAAGTTATGTGGCGGTAGTGAACCTTCGTGATCGTGGGCCAGATAGAAGGAGACAAATCTACAACTTCTACCCAACCCCTCGACGCTAATCGCTGTCAGATCTCCGTCACTAAATTGGGGTAGAAGAAAAGCGTTAATATTCGACTTAGCTAAAATACACGTACGAGGCTTACCCTTATCTTGAGCGCTGTAGAGCTTGTAAGTGGGAGTCCTCAAACCACAGATCCTATTTCCAGTGATCCACGGTTCTTGAACTAAAACGATATCTACTCCCCCTGCCGAAAGTTGGAGTAGAAGCGCAGCTGACGCTGCTCTACTGTGATGAAGGTTGATTTGGAGGACCGTCATCATCTTGCTTTTTAGCACTCTCCTCCGTGAGCGTCGCGTCGGCGTCGTCCTCGCTCAGAAGCTGACTCTCGGAGTAAAGCCTCTGAGAGTCCCGCTACCGTCCAAGCTGGACGAGGCATAGCCGCTCCGCACATCCGACCCACTGTCATCAACCTCCATCTCGTTATCGCTGGGGGGAGGCTCCACCTCCGCCAGAGATGAAAAATTAGCCAGGGCTTCGGCGTCCGCCTTGTACACCTTCAGGCTTATATTTTTGAAACCATAGCTTACGCGGTAGTCGCACCGGTCCAGGGCCTCGACTATCTGCATCGTCGCTTGTCCGGCTGCTTTGTCCACGCTGACCACCTTCCAGTTTTGGGTCGGTAGACCCGGGTTAAACTCCTGCAATTGTTCCAGGATTTCATCTGGCTCCGTTGGCGTCACTGGAACCCAGGCTCTAGCTCTTGGCCGCTGCGGGATGTCGCACGCATCCACTGCTTTGAGGCGCGCGCCAGGGTACACTTCCCCTATTCGCTGCACGCCAATCTTGTATAGGTCCACGGACCTAGCGTCTCCACAGGCGATCAGCCTGACATTGCCTTGGTACCATCCTGCATCGGTATAGGATGGTGGCGGTCCAGGGTTCTCCCTCTTCACCTGGATGGCAACTTTAGCGAGCGCGGCTTCGATCCACTTCCATTGTTGTTTCGGGATCCTGCCATCTACGCTGCCCTCATCGATAACGCCAATGATCTTGCGATCCTTGGCTACCGCCGCGAAAGACCGTGTATAGCCTCCCTGCGTTTTGGCCCTTTTCGGTGCCGTTGGGGTAGTCACCTCCACTGAGCGATTGCGCTTAGAGGCTTCCCCTTTGTTAGCGCCATACAACTCCAGTTTAAAATCCGGCACTACCCGCCGAGCCCACGCCAGGTCTCGCTGGAGCTTCGCCCAAACCTCCGCAGAAACATCTTCCTCCCTTGTCGGTGAGGTCGCGTTTCTGTACAGAATCCGGGCTGCAGACCCCTTATCCTGGTGGCTGGCCTTTGTGGGTTGCCTAGGCATCGAGTCCTTGGCCCTATCGCTAGCACCCCCCTCACCCTTGGCGCCCCCAGCTACGGACTCGCCAGACGCTTTGCGCTGAATGGCAAGGCCACTGGTGGAAGCTACAGGATTGGTGGTAGCTGCGTTGCTGGCCTCCCGATCGGCACCCCTGGTAGAGGCACCGGTCATCGGACTACTCGGACCGGTTTTGCACTCAGCCCTATCCCGTCTAGCTGCCGCTGCAGCACTGAAACGCCGGGGTGTCCTCTCGGCTTTCGTATCTTTGTTTTGGTCCGGTTTCCCCGTGACCATCTTAGCGGAGCGAGCTCCTGCTGACTTTTTATTAGGAGAGTCAGACTCCTTGCTTTTATTTACATTTTTATTTATATATTTTTCCATAATTAGGACCCACGAGTGGCGGAGAAGGGGACGGTCCACCCGGGCAGAGGTCCGCATTACCCGGGTAAGGCTAAATAGAATCGGAGGTCGCCCGGTGTCCGAAGCACTCCGTTCGCGACTGGGCTATTTAAGGGCCCCCAGCCAGGTTGATCATCGGCACGGGTCGTATGACACCTTGATCCAGCCCTTACAAGGAAGGAAAAGGGCGGGGGGGGGGGGGGGGGGGGGTTTGGGGTTGAAAAGGTCGCCGCTCGAATTAGCCGCCGTAGCGTTACCAGGTATCACCACGAGGAGGCTCCTCCCCCGCTTGGAGGAGGAGGGTGTAAGCACCTACGAGTCGACGGTTTGGGGTGGCGCTGGTGTGTGCAAGGCGCGAACACCCCCATTAAGATACCCTATTCTTGTTTAAAGAGTGCTCAAAATTATTGACGACCGCACGATGGAAAATGTTTTTTCATACCAATGCTTTGCAGTAGCGGTTTTTGGCCATTATCATTATAGTAAGGATGATATTCTTGCTTGAACATGAATAATTTAGGAAATACGTAGGTACATATATCACCAACCCATATCACGAAACCCTAACTTACTCTAATGTATGTACACTAGGCATGCCCATTTTTTGGGTTTTATCCATGCAGGTATTTTCGGGATCTGATTTTAAAATCCCGCCATTCTGGAATTAGGGGATTGGCTTCACTTCAACAGTTTAAGTGGAAAAAAGCTAAGAAATTTTGTAAGAAGACTAGATAGCTATACATTTTTATTATAAATAATTAAATTTTTATAATTTTTTTTTATTTAAAAGAAGAATTATTTCAACAACAACAAACCAAAATATTATAATTTTCATAAAGAATCAAAAAGTGAAAAATTATTATTCTTGGCCTTGTGGTCATTTCATGAATACTTGAAAATGTACAGGCCGTAAATCAAGAAAAGTTATTGGTATAAAAAGGCAATAACAAAACCGAGAGCTCGCGGTAAGACTTAATACGAGAAGGTCTGTCAAAAAATCCATTTTGATCACACTACTAACTGTCAAATGGCGGAAGTGGTTCATGCATATGGTAAAGAATAGAACTAGGAGTTTAGATGACATCAAGCTTACCCTCAATTTTTTGGTTGCTCAAAAACATATTTCTAGCTACCGGGATTGTAATATTAAATCCTGTTATTTGCGGAACTTTTTTCAGCAATAACCTTTTTTTTGCTACAATAACCTGTCAGGGTATTGAAAGTAATTTCATAAAAAATATTTAAAAACGTCAAAACTCATGTATTATCATTCAAAAAATTATAAGCAGTCACTACTTAATCCGAGGAGAAGCACGATCTTAATATGCTCGAAGGCAAATTACTATTATTATTCCAGGGATTTCGTAGATTTTTTTTTGTATTTCGCGACGCCGGGATTGTTACGAATTCAGGACGTTCTGCTTTCATATAGATATATATAACTTGTTTAATACTTAATTGGTGCTAAATCGGTCGCTAAGCGCTTCTTTTTGCTAACTACCGTTCTCCCAACGTATAACACGGTTCAGCGAAAGTACCCGATATGATTTAGTTCGCTGACCTCTTTTGTAGAGGTTATAATGAAATTTTCTTCGCACTTAATGTAGCCAATGCGTAGGTAAACTTTATGAAGAACCCCCCTCTAGGTAGACACACTTATAAATAGAAGTAAAATTTGGCTACAATTCATATATTCATAAGAGCCAAAGATAACCTATGAATCAGCCAACAACTCGTGCAAAAATAATGACGCAGCAGTTCTCTTTTGAAATAAAATATTTTTCCAATGCTTTTTATTTCTAAAGATAAAATATTCGAAAGGCGTACTGAGGAAACAAAAGATTGCAAAAACTGCGCAAAACCAAAGGACGTAAAAACTAAAGAAGGTTCAACGCAACGAATAGTGGGAAACAGTAAACCACTAATTCGCGGGTAGGTAATTCACCACTGGGGAAAATTGCGCTTAATTCGCGAGTTTTAAAGCTTTTTACATATTTATTTTTATTCAATATTCACAATTAAACGTTTTTGTAACTCCAACTATACTTTTTTGTTTAAATATTCAATTATCCCATCGATTTGACAGCGTCCACTTGCATTCGCTGTTGGAACTTCTTATAGTTTTACGTTCTTTGGAAAAACCCTCATGTTATGTCATCTCTTCTTGCTTTAATGGCTACAGCAAAAAAAGATTTGATTGATAAGTCGACTTATACCGAAAAAGAACGGGCCTTGCTATGACAGTTGACAAAATGAAGTATTTTTTTTATTTATTAGGGTACAAATTGAACAAATCATATAGGATGTCTTCGAATAATAAACCGGCGAATATGCAGGCACGTAGGTGCTGATATATCTACTAATATTTATAGGCTTTGATTTCGCATATTTCTTCCTTCTAAAAAGTGCTACTTTGGACTGAGAAGGAGCCAAAAAATTATGATGATGAATGCCGAAATATTGTGAATACAAGTAGGTAAAGTATTTCGGGTTTGACATCTCTAATATGTATGTACGTACATGGAGGAATAAAAAAATATATAATACAATTATATTTTACTTCGGTTGACATATTGATTTTGCAAATTTTCACAAGAAGTAATTAATGATATTTTCACTAAAGAATAATTGCATTAATAATTATTAATAGTAGATAATGCACATATATTCCATTAATACATATATTCCATTAATACATTTCTAGATGATATAGGTGGTTTGTGAAACAGATTATGAGTCCTGGAAAAATATTCTGAAATATTATATACACTCATCATCATCATCATCATTTTTTGGCGCTTAACATCCCAGACGATTTTGGCCGTTGCTTATCAAAGCACGCCAGTCATAACTTGATATAACTAATGCCAATCGGAAACGCCAAAGGAGTTCAAGTCATACTCCACCTGTTTTTTCAACTCAGTCGAGGCCGTCCCTTACTCTGCTGCCGAATTCGGGTGTCGATAGAAAAACCTTCTGAGCTTTAGCCAGCCACAGGAGTACAGCTTATCGTTAAATTTTGAACACTCAGTGATATCATAAATACCTGAGAAGAATGCTTTGGTAGCGGTCAGCAGCTCCCCGAGTGGATAAAGATAGAAATTTACCACACTATTGCGTATGCAAACCAGACGAGCTCTTTTGCGCTATTTGAGTATGCAGTTAATGGAACTGTCTTTTTAAACAGCGAGTAGAAGTAACAAACGCTACAGGCAATAATGTCAAATTAAGTCTATATACGAGTATTAGCTGTTGGCGGCCAACGTGGTGTGGCAGTAGTGTTGCTGGAACACCACACCGAAGGTTCAAGGTTCGAGTCCCGAGATTGGTAACATTAAAAGTGGTTTGAAAAAGTTTTTCAGGGTCGCCCCTCGGCAGTGGTTTGGCAAACTCTACGAGTGTACTTCTGCCATGAAAAGCGTCTTGTCTGCTTTGCAGCTGTCGTCCGGAGTCGAATGATGATATATATACCTGTTGTGCGCCATACCTTATTATCTGTTGATTGTCAATTAATGTTTCATAAAATTAATTTTAATTAAGTTAAAGAGTGCAAATGATTGTTTTTATCAGTTTGCAGCATTGGACTGGATTTTAATTGCATTGCATAAAAAAAATATCTATTTATTGTCCATACAAGCGTATACATATTAGGGTGAGTTGAGAAAAGTCGACGACTATTTACCTCAAAAAAAGATTGATATGCGGCTACTGAGGACCGGTGTTAAGTGCACATTTTGTCGAAAATGAGCGAACTACATATTTTGAAGTTTTAGCATCATACCTACTCAAGGTCTCCTTTTTTGTAATCCACTTATCAATAATAGCGGCTCAAAAGGTAATGTAAATATATGCAGAGTGCGTGAAATTATAAAATAGCAAAGAGAAATATAAGTTATGTATAAATATTTATATACATATAATTTGCTACTAAATAATATGGGTTTGAAATTTGGGCATATAAATGGTATCTGATGGAGGTATTTATATTTTAATAGCTCAAGCAGTTTTTGATATATGCCAGTAGAACCAGGGATCATCTTTTATTAATCCCGGAGTACTCCCTCTAGAGTATTGGATTACTCCCTATTACTCCCTATACTTCTGTTTATTACCATATAAGTTCGTATACTCCCTTTTAGCATTGCATGTCCTAGGAGGGCGAGTAATCGAAAAACTCCGATTCGCCTCCCAAAAAATCATAATGGAGTTTGAGTTATTGGAGAATTTTAGAAGACCTCCCAGGAGAGTAATAAGGGAAACCTTTTGCATTCGTCCTAAACGACCAACGAAAGAGTTTTGTAGAATCATGCCTCAATCCTTCCATGGAAGCAAATAAAGGAATCGAAGCATAGCAAATGCCTCACATACCAGCAAAAACGGATAAATTATGGAAAATGCCACAAATAACATTCATATAAAAAAATTCAACAACCATAAATCAAAATGTATTCAACAAAGTGTGATTGAATTTGACGTTTCTGTCAATTGGAACAAAACTATGATGTCACACAGAAAAAGTCTTTAACCCTTTTCAAAATAATCTTTTCAGTTTAAAAAAAAATTTTCAATATTTTTTGTTTTAAATTTTCGAAATTTCAATACTTCTTTCAATTCAAATGAAGAAATTTGAGAGTAAATACTGTTATGAAAATAGGACTCTATTGTTGATACGAAAAAAACTTCTTTACTAGTAGAAAACGAAAGAAATTCGGGTATTTTGTACGGTTAGACTCGAATTTTACCTGAATATTTCTCACAAAAGTCTTGAAACTGTGGGATTGAATCACAAATCCAATAAAGAAGTCTGTCAGAGAAGACTTAGTGGATTTCCTTAATATCAAAAGAAGAGTGAAGATTTTAAAAATATTTAAATTTCTGTACGGTGAAAGTAAGTTATACTTAAATTTGTTTGCTCTCCGAATCTTTAAAAAAAATATAATATCAGAAATTTTCCATTGTTCGTTGTTGTAGTTTCGGCGTTCCGCCATCTTCAGTGTTGCCTTTCATTTTCTTACTATTAAAAAAAAAGAGCTGCTAAAAAGAATGAAGCAAGACGAAGTATGAAAGCAACAAAAACTCAGCAGAGTTGAAAGCTGGGAGGATTCCTCAAACAATATGACGACACCATGGACGAAATATTTAAATAGTTTTCTTAAAGGACTCCCAGAACTCCATATAGACATTGAACTTCCAAATGCGATAGATACTGTGAAGTAAGTAGCATCATTCGAAAAATGGGGTTTGGCTAATATGAGCAAACTACGTCGTATGTGTGTGAATGCATATCCCGAATTTCGTATGGGAGTGGATCTGCTGACTGAGCAGGACCATTGACCGACATCTATATATTATAGATATGAAAGAAGAACTAAAACGGGGCTCTTTATTAGAGTAAAAGAACCCGAAACGACAGATTATTTAACAGTTTTTGTCTGTTCATAGTTTGGGTGACGCGGGTGTCTAAATAAATAAAGAAATATTTGGCGCAATATAGCTCCGAGGAGATTCAGGCCGATCTTCTCTACCAATTTGTGGTGTGATGCCTCTAATTTTTCCTCCAAATTGGCGGAACCTACATTTTTTTGCCGACTCCGAACGACATATGCAGATCAGACGGGAAGCTTTTCATGGCAAAAATACACTCGGAGAGTTTGCCAAACCACTGCCGAAAGGCGACCTCGTGAAAAAGTTTTTTAAACCACTTTTGATGTTACCTGTCCCAGGACTCGCACCTTGGAACTTCGGTGTGGTAAGTCAGAAACACTACCGCCATTCCACGACGGCCGCCATCTAGTGTACAATAAATTCCATGGTTATACCATTTCATATCTAATCGGGTTACTAAAATATTCTACTAAACCGTTTTTGTAGAGAATTTAGGTATACAAGTGGTTAATGCACAATTGGTAGAGAGATTTTAATACCGTGGATAAAATAAAAACTCTAAGGTGGAGGGATTTCCCATAAAATTGAAATTAAAATTAAAATTAAAATTAAAAGCTCATATTTGGAGGACATTTTCGAAATGAGTCTAGCAACCTAGTTTTCAAAGTATAAAGTACAAAAGCAACATTAAATTTTTTCACCCAGCCTAACAAACATGTAAAGGGTGTTTTTTTTAAGGATATAGAACTTCGAATTGAAATAAAACACAAGAAAATCGTTTTAAGGTCCATCAATTTAGCTTTATTGCAAGGATAATTTTATGCCATTAATGCTTAAATATGATTTCGGGCATGTGGCCGCCGCGGCTGGCTCGAATAAAGCCAATTCTACAGGTCCAATTTTCAACCACTTTTTCGAGCATATGGGGCCGTATGTCGGCAATAACGCCACGAATGTTGGCTTCCAACTCCCCTAACGTTTCTGGTTTGTTGGTGTAGACGAGCGACTTCACATATCCCCAAAGAAAATAATCCAATGGTGTCAAATCACACGACCTTGGTGGCCAATTGACAGGTCCATTCCGCGAAATTATGCGCTGATCGAATGTTTCCTTCAATAAATCGATTGTGACGTGCGCTGTGTGGCATGTAGCGCCGTCTTGTTGGAACCACAACTCATCCACATTCATGCCATCCAATTCGGGAACAAAATAGTCGGTTATCATGGCTCTATACCGGTCTCCATTAACGGTAGCTGCCTCTCCAGCATTATTGCGGAAGAAGTATGGCCCAATGACTCCACCAGCCCATAGAGCACACCAAACAGTCAGTTTTTGTGGATGTAATGGCGTTTCAAGGGTCTCATGTGGATTCTCTTCACTCCAAATGCGGCAATTTTGCTTGTTGACGTAGCCATTCAACCAAAAATGAGCCTCATCACTGAACAAAATTTTGCGATGAAAATCAGCATCGAAATCAATCTCATTTTCGGCCCATACACCAAAATCACGACGCATTGCATGGTCTCGCGGCTTTAATTCTTGCACAAGCTAGATCTTGTAAGGTCGCAAGCCAAGATCTTTGCGCAAAATCTTCCATAAAGTTGATGGACAAAGCTCCAATTGCTGTGCACGGTGGCGAATCGATTCATTCGGGTCCTCTTCAACACTTTGCTCTACAGCGGCAATTGTTTCTTCGGTGCGCACTGTTCGACGTCTCTGCGGATGCGTATTATCACATAGAGTAAACGTATTGCGAAAACGATCCATGGTTAACCGAATTAATTGCTCTGATGGACGATTATGTCGACCATAAAATGGACGGAGCTCACGGTAAACTTCGCGAACTGAACCATTATTTTCGAAATAAATTTGCACGATTTGCAAGCGTTGTTCTTTTGTCGACCTGTTCATGATGAAATGGCAAACCAAACTGAACATAAATGACATTAGAGTTGCCAGATTTGACCACAAAATGCCAGTTTTATCTCTATTCGAAAAACAAACCTGTAAAAAAAACACCCTGTACATAAAAACACAGCGAATCTACGCAATAGCGTCGTACATACATATATTTGGTATGGTATGGGTGTCGGTGTGAAAGACAAGAGAACTTAAATATCAACAATATGTCAAAGAATTAATGAGAACACGGCCAACATATTTATCTTTTAGTGCAGAAATGTATTCATATGCAATAGGGTGTAATAAAAATAAAATTCTTTTTATATACATGCTAGAGTATCCGGCCAAGTTTCGCTGCGTCTCAGATCTTCTAATAGACTTGGTCTGTTTTAATTATTTTATCATTGTATTATATCGCTTATCACAGCACACATTAGCACCTTTCGTTTGATGCCAATATTGTACTTACACATTTTGTGGCACCCTGGTCGCTAACTCCAAAATCGGTCGAGCTATCGAAATAAGGGATATCTTAAATTTTAAGTTAAAGGTCTAGTAATACAATGGTGAAAGTTGATCCCTCCTATCACTTTTTTTGAGAATATTTGCAATGTACAGCCATCGACCAGTAACAATTAATTATATGTAGAGACACTCGAGGTAGAAGTGTAGTTAGGATGCGCCATCGGCTTGAGAATAGAGGAATCGTGCCAGAATGTTTTATTTTTTTTTAATTTTCAAGTTGCTTTAAAAAAAATAAAATTTATTTAACAATTTTGTTTGAACCACCCTGTTATACAAAAATATATACTGAACGCGTGCACTGTAAAAACCGTTTATATAAACTTTCAACCAGTTTATTGTGTTCGCCTGTACATATGTGCTTTATAGCTTATCCCATATTTTAAATTGGAACAGATTTGCAAAAGTCATGGTTTCGTACTGATAAGTTTTTGAATGTCTGAGAATTTGGTACCGCTTTCAAAATTAAAATATACACGAAATAAGTGTGTGGGTAATATACATACATACACAAAATACCTAAGTTTTTGATTAGGTATCCCCAAAGAAAACTTGCATTTGATATGACGGTAAAAACTAGGAAAGTCTTCAATTCCCATCTTCGACTCTTTTACTACCTTTATATTAAGTCCGTAAAAATACAATGTGAATAAAAAAAATATCCGCTAGGTGGCGCACTGATTTACCAAACGGGGGAATCTTACTATCGGTTTTTAGCTAATTTCTCTGCGACCTAGCGACTTAACTTAATACATAGGTCAGATGTAATTGCCTTTTTGTAGGTAAGACTAAAGAACAGTAAAAGAAATATGAAAAAACAATTTTAAAGACTACCTTTATATTTATTTCGCCAAAAAGCAGCAACAAATTTTTCCTTAAACAAGGAGTGAGTTTTAGTTATGAAATTTTAATCATACCAATTGTAATCAATTTCTGAGATTTGAAAATATAAAGCTGAAGTACGCGTTCCAAATTTTTAATAAATTTTTAGAATCCCAAATGGAAGTACGGCAACTGACAAAACACCTAAGGTCTATAAAATAAAATAAAATAAAATAAAATAAAATAAAATAAAATAAAATAAAATAAAATAAAATAAAATAAAATATAAGAAAAGAAAATAAAATAGAATAGAATAAAATATTATAAAATATTAATATAAAATAAAGTAAAATAAAACAAAATAAAATCAAATAAAATAAAATAAAATAAAATAAAATAAACTAAATTAAATAAAACATGCTTGTTAAAAATGGAGCTATTTCTGTTCATGATTGTCAAAGAAAATGTTGTTTTCGTGGTTTAAGCGATATATATTGAAGGAAGTTGGAAGCCTGCCAGAACAAGGAACTCAAGACTGCCATGAGATACCTCTTGAGACTACGGAACAGTATTCATAAAGCAAGGGCAAAATGATGAGTGTTTAAAAACGTAACGAGATTCCCATCTAACAGTTCCCGGCAAATTCTCTCAAACTGACACCCTGGCAGACAACTGTTTGTAGGTGAGCAGCATCCATGGAAAATAAGAAGACATTTGATCCTAAAGTACAGGCTTACTATAACAACATTCTCATAGAGTCAGTAGAGTCCTTTATCAAATCTGTTGCTGCAGCAGAATTTGGTACTACGAAATAAGTTCCAAATGAAATAACATCCAATGAAATAAGTCCCAATAAAAATGAAACAACACCCAACTTCTAGAAATTAAATAACTTCCAAACAAGGAAATGATATAAGTCCCAATATTTAGGAGTTATTTCATAATGAGACTCCAACTCCCTTGAAAAATGAAATTTTAAAACGATATTTTTCTATTATATGTAAATTTATAAGTTATGAAGCTATGAAATATGCATTTAAAAAAAACCTGAGTCGAGTCGTTAACTTTTTTAATTTGCGCTTTTGGACTTATTTCATTTGGAAGTTATTTCGTGGTACCGAAGAATCTTGCCAGGGAGATGAGAGGAACGGCTAAACTACAGACTGGATGTTGTAATAGTTTAAAATCTTACGAATCCATAATACATACCGACGTGCCAAATGTATGCCCACCATTTAGTGCTTGCTCACCTGTAGTAAGCATTGCACTTACACAAATGCCTTTCAGCTTCACAGTGTAAATTTTCGAAAAGCTTCAACCTCTAGCAAAAAAAAGCGGATTCGAAAGACTAGTACTGTAGCGGAAGTCCACAGTTTCGCACTGCTTTTCAACTGTTAATATTAAGGTATGGACATTGTCGCATGTTGTGGGTATATTTATATGACAGTTGTAATTTTAATTTGACTATCAAACAAGTTTTCTCACCATGGCCATAACACACAGAATATTGTGGAAACATTTAACTTTCAATTAAATCGTCATGTTTCTGTTCCGTCATTTTATAGCTGTCGTCAATGTCGACTTTAGTCCGTACAAATGTGCCAAACTGAAAAAAAGCCAAATGTAATTAAAATTATAGTATAAACACTGAGCACCAAAAAGTTGGTTTTAAAGGAATGTACCGATTTTCGTTCTTACTCGTTAGGGCGATTCAAAGTAAACATACCCAAAAGCAACAAGAGAATACATACAGCTATTTAAAACCGAAAACCTCACAAGTCTTGGAAACGAAAAAAAAAAAAAAATTTAACAAAGTTAAATGAAACAAAATCAAACAAAATAAAACAAAATAAAACAAAATAAAATAAAATAAGATAAATAAAAATAAAATAAAATATAATAAAATAAAACAAAATAAAGTAACGGAAATTAAAATAAATTAAAATAAAATAAAATAAAATGAAGTAAATTAATTTAAAACAAAATAAAATAAAACAAAGTAAATTAAATTAAATTAAAATAAAATATAATGAAATAAAACCAAACAAAATAAAATAAAATAAAGTAAGTTAAATTAAAATAAAATAAAATGAAATAAAATAAAATAAAATGAAAGAAAATAAAATGAAATAAAATCAAATAGAATAAAATAAAATAAAATAAAATAAAATAAAATAAAATAAAATAAAGTAAAGTAAAATAAAATGAAATACAATAAAATAAAATGAAACAAAATAAAATAAAATAAAATAAAGTAAATTAAAACAAAATAAAATAAAATAAAGTAAAATAAAATAAAATAAAATAAAATAAAGTAAATTAAATTAAATTAAATTAAAATAAAATAAAATATAATGAAATAAAACCAAACAAAATAAAATAAAATAAATTAAAATAAAATAAAATCAAATAAAATGAAATAAAATAAAATAAAATAAAATAAAATGAAATAAAATAAAACAAAACGAAATAAAATAAAATGAGATAAAATAAAATGAAGTAAAATAAGATAAAATAAAATACAATAAAATGAAATAAAACAAAATAAAATAAAATAATATAGAATAAAATAAAATACAATAAAATAAAAGAAAATAAGATATAATATAGTAAAATAAAATAAGATAAAATAAATTAAAATAAAGTTAAATAAAATAAAAATAAACACAAATGTTAAATGAATTTCAGTTTTTGTTACCATTATGCAAATTTGGCTGTGCATTCATGAATTGGAAGCTGACATACCAAGCTGGGTTTTCCTGATATAGGCAGTCCTTTACCGGATATGAATACGGTACGCTTCGGTTCAAACAATTATGGCATATTCTAGCTCCCAACCAGCGAAGTTACTATTATAAACATTTGAATATGATGGTTAAAATTATTCTACACAACAAAGGCGATTCCATATATGGTGATAGCAAAGCGAATCCAACCATAGTTGCTCGGATTCGCCCACAATTTTGTAATTGAAAGCGTCAATGTAAAAGAGAATATAAAGGGCAACCTTGGTTAATGTAAACAAATCGGGGCCCAAAATCTTTTACTGCCATTTTGGAGTACAATTGCGCAGAAAGAACAACCCAGAAGAACAAGCAATCAGCTGTTTCTATGCCATCACAGCATTATAGATGCCAAAATATAATATGAACGCATTTGTTGTAATTTAAACAAAGCTAAGTCACTTATAATGTACTTTGAAAATAGCTTTATATTTTTCTGCAGCAGTTTCTTCTCCATTCATGTATAAACAAATCATTCACTATAAACAAATCATTCCCACATTAAGCATTTCAGTTTAAAAAGTGAAAAAAAGTTGAAAGGCTAGTTAAGTTTTGAACAGCCAAAGCCAGGTTGGCGGTTTGTTGATCAAAGATTTTATCAAAGTTGCGTTTTTAGCATGTTATTTCTTTACAACTTTCATATTTTTCATCTGCAAAATAATTTCCTCCTCCCTAAGACTCGTGCTGAATTTTTGCAAGGAAAAGAAATTTTCTATTTTTAGTCTATGAGGCTTACAAATTATTAACAATAAAACACAGGAAAACGTCGTGTTCATGTGCCCAAAAAATCGTATCAATATTTATTTATGAACAATAATTATGAGGTAGCAAGTAGCTTAAAAGAAATAATTTATATATTTGTTGAAATGTATTTTGAAGATAATTTTTAGGATTTGTCACTCAAGATTTTTTTATAAATATTTCAGAAATTTAAAAAAATATTTCCAATTAAAAAAAATCACAAATATACAAAAAAAGTTGGTTTGATTACTTTTGATTGTATGTGATTAATTTAAATTTATTTAGATTTTTTTGTGATTACTTAAAATTTTTTTTTTCAGTATTGTTTTAGAAGCACATAAATATACACATCAACAATACTAAAAAAAATAATCAAAGAAAAAAATTAAAAAAAATATAGAATAAGCAAAGGCAATCAAAACAACTTTTTTTTGATTATTTTTAATTGTTTTTTCTTTTATTTCTAATTGTAATCAATTAATAATTGCACAGAGGGAGTAGTTTGCGTTCAAAGAGACAGACGGACAGCGCCAATCGACTTAGCTCATTGTCCTGATCATTTTAGCATACTTTTTGGTGGGCCCAACTTTTCTTTTTCTCAAACGTACACACAGCGGCCCAAAGTATGAAATGTATAATTAAATTTAATAACAATTGTGATATTGAGTTTGGCAGCATCCACTTTTGTGTAAATATAAGTTTCAAATCTTTTAAAGTTGCACAATCTCAAGACCACTTTCTAACAATCATTGTTTGTTTAGTATGCTTTGTTTGGATGCGAAAATTGTAAAAGCAACAAGCATTTCATAGCCTATAGTTACAGTGTAATTTCGAAAACAGTGCTTTATTAAATTAGCCGCCCTTGTGGTGTAAAACCCGTGTTTTACTGCTATTTGTACCCGGCTGTCGTTAGAAAGCTCTGAGTATATTATATTTGGCTTTACCCGCAATTTGATTTCCTTATTTGTTTATTGTAATTAAAGAAAATATTGTTCTGTGTTACTTTTTCTAGTTGGCCCGACAGCATTAGTGTGGGCGTCTGACATGTGCAAAAGAATAAATGGAATCGTGTGGGTGAATCTAAAAAATTTTATGTTTACTAGAGAACTACGTATGAATTGGCATCACATGTGCACATTAATATTTGGGTATTTAACTACCCTGTAGGGAAAATTTATAGTTAGAAACCATTACTAGTACAGGGTGTTTTTTTTACAGGTTTGTTTTTCGAATAGAGATAAAACTAGCATTTTGTGGTCAAATCTGGCAACTCTAATGTCATTTATGTTCAGCTTGGTTTGCCATTTCATCATGAATAGGTTGACAAAAGAACAACGCTTGCAAATCGTGCAAATTTATTTCGAAAATAATGGTTCAGTTCGCGAAGTTTACCGTGAGCTCCGTCCATTTTATGGTCGACATAATCGTCCATCAGAGCAATTAATTCGGTTAACCATGGATCGTTTTCGCACTACGTTTACTCTATGTGATAATACGCATCCGCAGAGACGTCGAACAGTGCGCACCGAAGAAACAATTGCCGCTGTAGAGCAAAGTGTTGAAGAGGACCCGAATGAATCGATTCGCCACCGTGCACAGCAATTGGAGCTTTGTCCATCAACTTTATGGAAGATTTTGCGCAAAGATCTTGGCTTGCGACCTTACAAGATCCAGCTTGTGCAAGAATTAAAGCCCCGAGACCATGCAATGCGTCGTGATTTTGGTGTATGGGCCGAAAATGAGATTGATTTCGATGCTGATTTTCATCGCAAAATTTTGTTCAGTGATGAGGCTCATTTTTGGTTGAATGGCTACGTCAACAAGCAAAATTGCCGCATTTGGAGTGAAGAGAATCCACATGAGACCCTTGAAACGCCATTACATCCACAAAAACTGACTGTTTGGTGTGCTCTATGGGCTGGTGGAGTCATTGGGCCATACTTCTTCCGCAATAATGCTGGAGAGGCAGCTACCGTTAATGGAGACCGGTATAGAGCCATGATAACCGACTATTTTGTTCCCGAATTGGATGGCATGAATGTGGATGAGTTGTGGTTCCAACAAGACGGCGCTACATGCCACACAGCGCACGTCACAATCGATTTATTGAAGGAAACATTCGATGAGCGCATAATTTCGCGGAATGGACCTGTCAATTGGCCACCAAGGTCGTGTGATTTGACACCATTGGATTATTTTCTTTGGGGATATGTGAAGTCGCTCGTCTACACCAACAAACCAGAAACGTTAGGGGAGTTGGAAGCCAACATTCGTGGCGTTATTGCCGACATACGGCCCCATATGCTCGAAAAAGTGGTTGAAAATTGGACCTGTAGAATTGGCTTTATTCGAGCCAGCCGCGGCGGCCACATGCCCGAAATCATATTTAAACATTAATGGCATAAAATTATCCTTCCAATAAAGTCAAATTGATGGACCTTAAAACGATTTTTTTGTGTTTTATTTCAATTCGAAGTTCTATACCCCTAAAAAAACACCCTTTACGTGCTCAATCTATACAATACATGCAGTCATCTGACGCTTTTAATACGACGCTATCCTAGGCGGTAGGGACACGAATTTCGATACGATATCGATACTTTTGCCCTTTGATACCGATATTTTGTACTCGATACTTTTATAACTATACTTTTTGGCATCGAGTATTTAGATTGCGGTATCATGTCGAATTTTAATCAAATCCATATTTTACACCATTGCTTTTTAAATAAATAAAATTTTTCTAAGAAAGAAGTCAATACTTTTTAAAGAAATGGCAAAAGCTGTGAGATGTAATTCAAAACAGTAAAGTTGAAATTTGTACAGTGCATACGGAAATAAACATTGAAACACAAACAGTGAATAAGGATTATTAATGGCCGAATTAGCCTAGACTTAGAATTAACTTGACTTGACTTAGTTTACAAAAGAACTGAGTGTCAATTACTCAACGTGTTATCTTTTCGAAATTTTGTTTGTTTGACGTATTGCTTTCTAATTGCCATATGCATTTCAATTATCCAAAAATTTAGTATGCTATATAATGTATGAAGAATCTTTATTGAAAATATAGAAAAAAATTTTAAGGTAGCACAGTTCTCTCACGTCTCCCTTTGAACTCATAAACTTAACTTGGGAATCAAAAATCTGTAGTTTTCCAAGTATCTAAGTTAAGTTATTTTCTGGGTATAATTTGGCCATAATTCAGCACCTTATGTTACCAGCTGCTGTTCAGGGCAATTAGTTTGATAAAACTCTTAATGAGCTCTCTGTGAAAATAGCTGAAACTAAACTTATAGCTGTATTCTGTAAGTCTGTTTCATCTCAAGTCACTAAATTTGAGATTTTTCATTAAAGACAATTTTAGTGACTTCAGATGATTTCGGTATTCTGTAAAAGAAAATCACAAAAAGTTCACCAATGATATGTGGTTAAAACGCACTTGCATACATCTCAATTACAGCATTTGACAGCGCTTGTACAAGGTCGCGCAAAAGTAAGCTTCCGATGTTTTTTGGCTGTAATTAAAAAAACAAATGAAAAACTTTGATTCTTCTTGTGGATTATTTTCACTTGGTCTTTTAATTTTTTTTACATCAAGTCGAGAATATGATGTCATGTAAATAGCCGCCGCCAAAGTTGATTGTCATTTGAGCCCTTTTTATGGCATTTTCCATCACTTTGACCAAAACTTCCGGCGATAGGTCCTCACATTCTTGACGGATATTGTCTTTAAGAGCTGCAAGAGTCTGAGGCTTGTTGACATAAACCCGCGACTTCAAAAATCCCCACAAAAAGAAGTCTGGAGCGGTCAAATCAGGCGATCTTGCTGGCCAGTGAAAATCGCCAAAACGGGAGATTAGGCGCCCTGGAAATGCATCCTTCAGCAATTCGGTTGTGGCACGTGCAGTGTGTGCTGTTGCACCGTCTTGTTGGAACCACATGTTTTCCAATCCCAATTCATCAAGTTGCGGCAAAAAGAACTCGTTCATCATTGCTCTGTAGCGCTCACCATTCACAGTAACCGTTTGGCCCGCGACGTCTTCGAAGAAAAAAGGTCCGACGACTCCTCCAGCGAAAACAGCACACCATACAGTGACTTTGAGCGGGTGTAATGGCTCTTCGTGGGTTACACGCGGATTTTCAGTGCCCCAGAAGCGAAAATTTTCCTTATTTACGTACCCGCTAAGATGGAAATGGGCCTCATCACTCATGATTATTTTTGATGAAAAATCATCTTCCTCTTGGTGGTGATTAAGGATGGCTTGAGCGTATGTTAGACGCGATTGGCGGTCAGCAGCTAACAGATGATGCACCGTCTGGACTTTGTACGGAAACATCTTCAAATCTTGTACCAAAATTCGCTGTAAAGACCGTCGACTGATACCCAATTGCGTGGCACGTCGTCTGGTCGATGTCGACGGCGCTTCCATGACATCCTCGGCTACAGCAGCAATATTCTCTGCAGAACGGCTACTCCGGGGTCTGCCACGCCGGGCAGAATCTCGTGTTGTGGCAGTCTCTTCGAGGCGAGCGGCTAAAGTCGCAGTGTTTCACCAGTAGGCGTTGGACGGCCAGGAAATCTGCGACGAAATTCACGTTGTGCCAAAGTCACCGACCGATTATTGGTCAAATAAATAGTCAGCAATATTCCGCGTTCTGGAGCAGTGTAGCGTAACATTGTTTATTAACGTGTATTTCGCATGTGTTTACTACACAAATGTCAAAACAGAACTGACTTTAGGGGTTCATCGCAAAATTTATAGCATTTTCTGATAGGAGGATTACTTTTTTTTGTAGTTTCGAACTATGTAGTGAAATATTCTACCGTTTAGATTTAGTTTCTTTATAGGTACTATTTCGTTGGTTAAGAAGCAAAGGAAAATTCTACATATTGCTTCTAGAATGATTTGGGTTTTAACTGAGTGTACTTTACTAGTTCTAGCTTCTGTCCACTTTTACATGGCGATTTCATTCGTGGTGGCAATTGTCCGCCAGTGTATTACTTCGCAACTCGTTCTTAGCAAGTTCCCATTGGGACAGTTTTAAGAGACCTTAACTTTGGTTAGTTCTCAATCTTTGTCATTTAGGAAAGTTAAGGGGTAGTTTTGTACGTGGATGAGTGCTTATCGATAGCCGATAATTAATACTGTCTTTAAACTATCACTTTTGTAATTGTGTTTACTTAGATATATTTATTGTAAAATATGTTGCTCAACTGCCGCGGTGAACTAGTTCCAATCTACTTACTATAGGACTTTGGCACTTTAGTCCTAATCCTGAAGCAGATATTTCGTTCACTAGTTATTGAGTTTCTTGCAGGGTAGTATTCAATAATAACATTGCACCAATTGTATCTCCACATGTATTTAAATAAGAAGCGACTACTTACTAGGTAGGGATGGTAAAAACTTATGCTCAAGACAGCTTCATTCGGAAAATAACAATCTGAATTTGATGTATATTGGAGCGATTTTCCGTCATCCCTTGTCAAATTTGGTTTTGTAACAAACCAAACTTTCCATCCTGTAGGAAAATCAACAAAACAAAATAAATCAATGTGAATTTCTTTGAATTTACGAAACGTATATCCTTTTCAAACAAAATCGTAATAAATTTCTTTAATTTAAATCATTTTCAGTATACAAAGTTAACTGTAGCAGGAAGGCCCCATTAAGGGTGCCTCGGATACACATTTAATCACCAAAACAAAGGTAGAAGCAAATACGACGGGTTGACGAATAAGTTTTTAGAAAGATACGGTAAGTTTTTTATACATATTACACATATAGCATAGTACAAGATCTTATTACTATACGGCGGGTAGGCAGTTATAATACAGGGTTGCTGATGAATTTTGCTACATTAAGAAACTCAAATAATTTTTTTTTCAGTGTATGGAATTCATTTTTCTTTTATTCATGTTAAAGCTCATTAAATTTTATTAAATATAGCTTAATTAGTTTTAAAAATAATGGAATTTAAATGCCCCCCCTGCTCGTCGATGCATGTGCGGCATCTTACCAAAAAGTTGTTCATTACTGCTTGGAGAGTTGAGACAGGAATAGCCGCAATTGTTTCTCGAATGGATTGCCTTAGTTCATTCAAATTTGTTGGTTTTCCTTTGAAGACTTCTTGTTTGCAATAACCCCACAAGAAAAAGTCAGGTGCAGTAAGGTCAGGCGACCTGGGTGGCCAACGGAATGTGGAGTTTCTGGATATCAGCTTATTGGGAAATTTTCGTCGCAATTCTGTCATAACAGGTTGGGTTATACGAGGAGCTGCACCATCTTGCTGAAACCACACAGAGTTGAAAGAAATTCTCATTCGGCGTAATTCTGGATAGAAAAACTCTCTCAACATGCTTAAGTAACGGTCTCCAGTAACCGTAACGGTGTGACCGTTTTCTTCGAAGAAGTAGGGCCCGACAATGCAGCGTGATGAAACTGCACACCACACTGTGACACGAAGTGGATGCAATTCCGTCTCATGGAGTATCTGTGGGTTGGAAGCACTCCATATTCGACAATTTTGTTTGTTTATGTTGCCGTTTAAATCGAAATGGGCCTCGTCAGACATGAAAAGACAGTTCAACATGTTTCCATCCTCTTCCACCATTTGAAGTATCTTCTGGCAAAATTCCAAGCGAATCGGCAAGTCTGCAGCGTTCAGTTTGTTGGCCATTTGAATTTTATATGGGAATAAGTCCAAATCTTTGTGCATAATTGACTGTAATGACTGTCTGCTTACACCCATTTGAGCAGATAAGCTTCTTGTCGAAACACGTGGATTGTTTTGTATGGCAGCAGCTACAGCAGCGATTGTTTCCTCCGTTCGAACTGAAGGGTTTCGATGGTAAGGTCTTTTGTTGACTGTCCCATGCTCGGCAAAATTGTTTACAAGTCTTATTATGGTCCATCTGCTCGGAGGATTGCCGCCAAACGTGCGCCTATACTCTCTTTGAACCGAAACTACGGACTCCAGTGCGTGAAAGCGGCGGACAATCCAAATTCTTGTTTCAGTGTCCCAGTTATCCATTTTTGTTAAATGTAAAAGTCAATCTGCAAAATAAAAAAAAATTAACCAGATTCATTAAATAGAAAAAAAGTTATTTAATTTTTTTTTGGTAGCGGCTTTCATCAGCCACCCTGTATATTGCTTACCCGAGCTACAGCAGGTGCAATGCGCTCGCAAAGAGTGTCCAACAAGGCGTGCCTCTAATTGGTAAGGCCAATGGCTTATTTTAAAGTTTTCACCTTTTTTTTTTAGTTTTATTCCTAGCAGGCGTACAGCGTCGTAGTTATGATTCTTTTACTGGGAGGTCAGTAGCCTCGCTATGAAGAGGATGTTCGAGAGATATCAAAATATACCCGGTAGCGGTTCTGTATCGAGTGCAGTAAGGACACTGTAGTGTACTATGGGTGATGAGTAACCCCTGCGGGTTAGGGGCTTAGAATATGCCCGAGGTAGGCATACCAGTCGTAAGAGGCGACTTAAATGCCCAAAGGTAACGATGTGCAACTCGATGGTTGATCTACGGAGATGATGCCTCTTACCTCTCATCACCCATCTTCTCCTTCCTTACGAAAGAAGGGATGACATGTGCTACAAAGTTGAACTGGTCATACCAAATCGCTACCACGACAGTCGGGCAGTACTGCAAGGGAGAGGGAGTACTGCACCGCAGCGTACCGGGTTCATATCCGGCAAAGGACTGTCACTTTCGAAAACACTCCCAAAACCTTAGTGGTGTGTTTTTGTCGTTACAAACAACAACAACAACATATGTGATGGGTATTCACCAGCCAGAACTGGGTTATTTCAATGGACTGAAATGTTCTCAGCATATATAATGAAGTATGACCGTGGTGCGCAGTAATTCTGTGGCTGCTTCTTACTTAGGAAAACTTTTTAAGGGGACTAAATGATCAACCTGAGAATAGAAATTCCTCTTTCTATAAGCATTGGGCTGAGCGCTTAGCCCGGAACGTTCATTTCAAGTAGACGGCACTGTATTTACTCGCTACATTGGATTTCCGAAAACTTTTTTTAACTTTTCCCTTGTCTGATTCAAACTGGCAGTGAATATTTTTCAGATTAAAAATTTGTGTTCAAAACATACATATTTCATAAAAGGAATATCTTCATACAAACTAATTGAATATGTCTTCTCAAAACGAAACTAGCAAGAAAAGAAATCCATTTAATATACTGCGTGGTCAACGAGCTTTGCACAATATTCCTACGCCAGCTTTTTTTCGCAGCGAAGATATGTCACTTTGTCAAATGCTTTTGCACCGCGAAACAGCCTTCGACTGCCTCTACAACCTGGGTGTGGAAGGAAAAGTACAATTCATAAACCATGTTGATGGCTATTACATACCCTGCATGAAATATGTCAGCGAAGTACAGCTTTGTAATGAACTTTTAACAATAATGAAGAGTCTGCAAGCCGAGATCGACGACTGTAATTTGACCACGATCTACTATCCAAATGTGGATATTGAAGAAGTGCCCAAAGAGAGTGATCTGCCGAAAATCCAAGCACAATTATCAGAGATCCAAGTCGAATTGACAGATGTGCTGTCGGAGAAAGATGGGCTTGAAGTGCAGCAACAATTGCTAATGGAACGCCTATTTGTGCTACAACGTGCAGAGGAGTTTTTCACTGGCGCCAGCAATCGTGAAGCAGTCATGGCTTGGACCAACAGCATCATAATGAACCTCTTGCACGATGGCTTGCATAACACAAATCGCGACAATCAAGCGCATTTGCTATTCTTCACCGGCACAATACTCGTTGATAAATTTCGCACTTTCGAGCAAGTCTGTTGGCGCATATGTCATGGTAATTTTTATATGCAACGCGCCGAAATTCCACTTAACGCAAGAGATGCTCTTAAGCAGCGTAATATTGGACGTAAATATGCCTTCGTTATATTATTTGTTGGTGCAGCGATGCGTAAAAAAATTGAAAAATTATGTCAAGCTTTCTCTGTACAATTGCACGACTATCCAGAATCGGCCGACGAACGTATGGCTTATCGCAAACGTGTCGCTATGGAATTGAACGACATCGAATTGGTATTACAACAAATCAAAGAGCAACGTCGTCGCATACTCATCATTGCAACGTTGGATCTGTGCATTTGGCGTGCGAAAATTACAAAGGTTTTAAAGATTTACGATACCATGAATAAAATGGCTAATGTACATCAAGTGGAGACGAATAAGTATTTGGTGGCCGAATGTTGGATACCAACGATTTTTTTAGCAAAAGCACGCACCACGCTATTCAAAGGCGCTTTACGCGCCTCCAAAGGTGCCAACACATTTCCACCTATAATTACCGAACTTAAATTTAAAACGCGTTTAAATGAACCGCCGACCTATTTTGAGGTTAATAAATTTACGAGAGGTTTTCAAAATCTTATAGATGCATACGGCATAGCTACCTATAAAGAACTCAATCCAGCGCCCTACACAATAATAACTTTCCCCTTTCTGTTCGCTGTAATGTTTGGTGATGTTGGACATGGCATACTAATGACCGTTTTTGCGGCATGGATGTGCCTAAAAGAGAAAAAACATGAGGAACGTATGCGTAATGAGCGCAATCCCAATGAGGTTTTCGGTTTAATATTTGTTGGCCGTTATATTATACTCTTAATGGGTATTTTTTCGACCTATACGGGTTTCATATACAACGATTTCTTCTCGAAACCATTAAATTTGTTTGGATCACATTGGCGTGTAAACTCTACGAAAAGTATGGTGTTTAACAATTTGTATTTGCAGTTAGATCCGCAAGATCCTTCAAATTATCTTGGAACGCCACATATTTTTGGCATGGATCCAATTTGGGAGACAACGGGCCAATTTTCGATTACTACATACAACTCGTTGAAAATGAAAATGGCTATTATTTTGGGTGTAATCCATATGTTGTTCGGACTAGCGCTTTCAGCTTGGAATAGTTATTACATGAAAAATCAATGGGATTTGTATTTGGTGTTTATACCGCAAATTGTATTCATTACTTGCTTATTCTTCTATTTGGTCATAATGATATTCATAAAATGGAGCATATTTGGTGGTTATTATGATACACCATATAATTCAGCTTGTGCGCCATCCATACTAATTATGTTTATTAATATGATGCTGTTCAAAGATGGCTCCAAAGACGTTAAAGATGGCTGTGAATTGGAAATGTTTCCATTTCAAATTGGTTTTCAATATATTTTAATTTTTTTGGCTTTCGTATCGATACCAGTTCTATTATTTGGCAAACCAATACACTTACAAATGGAGCAAAAAAAAATAAAAGAAATTCAAGATGCTGAACGGAAACGACATGCAAATCGTGAAACAGTGAATACTGTACGTCGTACTTTGCAAACATATAATGTGGAATATATGAAAGGCGCTACATCGTCACAAGTATTTCCGGATAATTTGAATGATGAAAATATAGATATGACTGAGGTGTGGATACATCAGGGCATACATTGTATTGAGAGTGTTTTGGGTGCTATATCACATACGGCATCATATTTGCGTTTGTGGGCATTATCTTTAGCGCATAATCAGTTGTCTGTAGTGCTATGGAATTTGGTATTGCGTATGCCTTTAGCTGGAACTCAGAGCTACCATCAGAGTATTTTACTTTATTTAGTATTTTGGGTATGGGCCGCACTTACTGTAGCCATATTGGTGGTCATGGAGGGTTTATCGGCGTTTTTGCATACATTGCGCTTACATTGGGTGGAATTCCAATCAAAATTCTATGAAGGTGCTGGTGAGAAGTTTATGCCATTTTATTTTGAGCCAACACGTCGATATTAAAAGGCAATGGGGTAGCTGAAGAGATAAAGAGAGAGTATAGAAGATTAAGAGAGAGAGAGGAAAAGCTAAAGCCTAACAGGGAAAGAGTTATTTAATGCATTGAGCTGCAAAAACTTAATCAAATAAATTTATTTAGTAATATGTACGTGTTTAGACGTGTTTAGAATAACAACTTAAGTCGACTTAAGAAATTAGACCATTCAAAACTTTTTCTGGCGATTTTGAATAAGAAAATCGTGTAAGTTTGCAAGATTTTATAGGTCTTATATTATTTTGTTTATAAACGATTGAATCTAACTGGCTTGGCTAAGTTGTGAAGCACTTTTGTTTTGTTATTTTATTTGAAATCGTCAGAAAAAGTGTTGATTGGTCTAATTTCTTAAGTCGACTTAAGTTGTTATAATAAAACGCCACAGATATAGTAGGGAAATTCTCTCACTCTAGGAAGCGTAGAAAATGTAGAAAATTTTCAAACGTTTTCAAGTTAAACCTTTTTTCAAAATGAAAAATAAATAAAAAATTGTCATGCTGTTTTCAATGTAATTGACATAAGTGAATGACAAGGTGAAGAAATCTGTCAGTGTTCTTGCTCTAATCTTCTTTGCTCTGACATTCGGATATCTAAAAATGTGGAGCCAATGTTGTCAGAAATATCTTCTTCCAGTGCGATCCATGTCTGAGACAGCCTTCACTTCTCACTATTAATCACCTGCTTATTCGTCACGTTAAGTGGACCGGTTAAAATACAAAAAAATACAATTTCTGTTCTTGTGCACATTAGAAAGTAAATTAATTTTTTACTCCTTTACAAAAGCCCGTAAAACTTTTTTGAGATTTTATTGTTGCGTGTATACAAATTTTGATAGAACAGTAAAAGACTTTCCAGGTTTTTTATGCTTTCTAAACAGAGAGAACTAGTATAATTTATAATGAAACAAATTCTTAGAATTTTTTTCTTATTTACACTTCAGTGATTTGTTTTCAATAAACTTTCAATACATTTTTTTTATGTTTCAATTTATGAACAGCTTTTCTCAAGCAAAAATAATAAAAACCAGAATTGGAGATGTGCGATTAATCAAATAATTGAACATGGCAATTATTCTTCATTTGATTCATTGATTGACAATAATAAGCATAATCAATGTCCATTAATCAAAACTATCAATTTCCCGACTAATGAACTTTTGATTAATTATAATCCAGTTAATTTGATTATTCAGAAAACTGAGCGAAAACAACCTGATACATTTTTTGTAAGTTACTTGAAAAATAATAAATTAAAATTAAAAAATTATTTAATCGCTTAATCGCACATCTTTAGTTAGCGTGTTATTACTACAAAATTAAGGCGCCCTTGGATACAGTCCTCAATTTTTGCAGTTCGATTTAGGTTTTCACATAAACAAATTTAAAATTTATTATGTGTATATTTACGAAGCATGATTTATTAATGTAAATAAAAAAATTATTAAAAAACTCAGAGTTGTGTATAAGGAGTGCGTTTGAAAAAATTGTCATTTACTAATTATGACAAATATCGAAAACTAGTAGTCCGATTTTGAAAATAGAACTAGCTGTTATTTGTCCTTTAAATTACAAGTTTAATTATATATAAACAACTTTGTCACTACTATTGTTGTAAAAATCGTTTTAACTTTTCCGGCACCCCTTCCATTAATAATTTTAGAGGACTATTTGACACTTTTCGAGGTGCTCAACTCCACTTTTCCCGAAAGTATTTGGCATTCTTTGCTACTTTTTTTGTTGCTTCAGTTTCTTTTTTCACCAATGCCCAGTATTTTTCAATTGGCCTGAGTTCTGTACAGTTGGGCGGATTTGCTTCTCAAGGCACCAAAAGCACATTATTTTTTGAATACCATTCCAAAGCCAACTTGTTATAATGACAACAAGCTAGGTCAGGCCAAAAAAAAGTGGAAACCTTATGTCGTCTTAGGAAACGCTTTAATATTGTTCCCGTAGTTATAAAAGCAGTGCTTCTTTCTCCACAGCTGGAGATTGCTTGCCAAACCAGGAATATACGAGGAAATTTTGACTGCCTTTTTGACTTAAACTTTTCGTCCACATTCCCGCGCGAGATGATTTTCTTTTTCATGTTTTGGTCACTGATGCCCCTTTTTCTACCCGAACTTGGCTTACGGGTAACAACCAATTTGTCCTTAAAGTTTTTAAACCCCTCGAAACAGTTTTGGGGGTTACTTTAACTTCAGGAGCAATTTTTTTTTTAAGTCCACTGAGGGTGGTCTTGAAAACTTTTAACAATAGTTTTTCGTACTTCCAATTCGCTTGCCATTTTTATATCAACTACAGCACTCAGCGAAAATAT
The DNA here is from genome assembly GCA_949987695.1 of Merzomyia westermanni. Lineage (NCBI taxonomy): Eukaryota > Metazoa > Arthropoda > Insecta > Diptera > Tephritidae > Merzomyia > Merzomyia westermanni. The sequence continues at coordinate 70,638,613 of OX465293.1, forward strand.
TTTCAAACAGTATTTTTCTGACATTGATTTCTAATCATACTACGAAAAAAATATTCAAACCAAATAATTAAGAAAAAACTTGTTGAATAAAATAAAGGTGACATTTTTTTCAAACGCACTCCTTATGCTCGTATTATAGATTGATACAGGGTGGCGCAAAAGTAATCCTCCTATCAGAAAATGCTATAAATTTTGCGATTGGCCCCTAAAGTCAGTTCTGTTTTGACACTTGTGTAGTAAACACTTGCGAAATACACGTTAATAAACAATGTTACGCTACACTGCTCCAGAACGCGGAATATTGCTGACTATTTATTTGACCAATAATCGGTCGGGGCCAAACGGCTACTGTGAATGGTGAGCGCTACAGAGCAATGATCAACGAGTTCTTTTTGCCGCAACTTGATGAATTGGGATTGGAAAACATGTGGTTCCAACAAGACGGTGCAACAGCACACACTGCACGTGCCACAACCGATATGCTGAACATCGGAAGCGTACTTTTGCGCCACCTTGTATTTTCTTAATTAAAACATATAAATTAATTGTATTCCTTATTGTTTAGTATATGCGAAAACTAATTAACGGGCTTTTAGGTTTTACCATTACTTTTCTCGGTAGTTGGTGTAGGTTCCCTGCAGTCAACTGCCAAACTATTTAGGAAACATTCTAGTTCATTAACTAGAATTTCGGCTTCTTGTTCATACCAGTTTGGGCGACTGCAAGGTTTCTGCTATCATAAGCAGCAACAACCCTCTAAAATTGTCGATACATGCATATGCGAGCGAAAAAGAGAACAACTTAAATTAAATATAAAGATTTCTTGCAAATAATATTTCTAATAGTAAAATCATAATCCTTTTGAGAATTTCGTTCCTCAAATAGTACATTTGGGTTGTAGATCTTGTACGTACGTGCATGTCAACAAAATCACCATTATTTTTTGCGATGTCGCTGCTGCAATACCGGCGTACCAGCGACGCAAAAGCGAGTAAGCAGTGCTCAAATGAAACCACGAAAAAAAGTGAAAACGAAACGACCACTTGTCATAGCAATTGATTAAGTAAATAACATTTCTTTTTGGAATAATCAAAGTAACCTTTTTCTGATGAAAAAGTTTTAAAAAATTCATAAAAAATATTGAATTGCTTTTTTTTTTTCTGGGTTGACTTATTGTCATTGTAAAATGCTTTTTTCATAAAAAAAATAACAAGGAATAACGAAATCGTTTAGAAGCTGTAAAAACGAAAATGGCGAGCGGAGACACGTACAATAACAAGGTGGTTAAAAATAGCACTTTTTTAAAAAATTTAGTTGCTAACAACTTGCACATTGTGTACTAGAATTTCATAAGCGAGTTATCTGCATGGTTATTTGCAAAGAACTCCGAAACTTACAATTTTCTCCATAAAAAGCTAATCTTTTGCTGAATTTCCTTAATTTTATTTAAAGATATTTTTACAAGTATGGATTAGATTCCACCTGAAATTAATGTTTACATTTTTAAAGATTTATACCAGTGAAATCAATTATAAAATTCATTGAAAAAAGGGCAAAATTGCTATGAATAGCGAAAATACTTTCATTGAAATTTGTTTCAATTGTCCAATATAGTGAAGTAATATTTATTTTGATAGACAAATATTTTATATTATAATGACTGAATTTTCATTAAAGTGGTTTGTAATGTAATTTTGCATTCTCGTGTATTTTTCAACCCAAATAAACTAACCTACTACGAAGTGGTACAGTAATTGGTATGATAATGATGCAGAGGGTAACTAGTATGAAGGCTGGTATGATTCTGGTGTATGTACTGATTAGTATATAAAATGGTATGATCCTGATGTAAATACGGAATAGTATGTTGAATGGTATGATCTTGATGTATATAATGACAAGTATGTCAACTGGTATATTGCTGATGCAGAGGTTGACTAGTATGCCAATTGGTATTGTGCTGATGCATAAGCGGACAATTGCCATCTCGTAGGACATCGCCGCGTTAAAAATACTAGTTGCTAATATGGAAAAATTACGGAACTCGAACTAGTCGCGCTGGTTTGGAAAACTAGTATTTGACTAGTATAAAACTAGTAGAATTAACTGCAGGGTCTTATTAAATAAATTATGCAGCACGATATTTTTGAACTGGATCCCTACAGATGACCAATCTTTTGACATTCTCATAACAAAATTAAATAAATAGTAACACTAAGTTTATGAGCTTTTTTCGAAAAGTTAAAACTTGAAAACATATTATTGTAGCTGTACTTCGTTCTGCTTAGTCGGCGCATTCATGGAATGGGATAGAAAAGTGTTGTACTGATGTTGACAGTCCTTTGCCTTATATAAATCCGGTACGCTCCGCTACAAGCACTACCATGGTATCAATTTCGTTGATCCCTGAAATGTGGTCGATATGGATTTTAATCGCCTCTTACGATAGCCATAGCTACTTGGTGGCATATTCAAACACCCAAACAGGCAACGGCCCGTTGAAAATATCTTTGGTGATACTGCAAAAGCTTTTCATGTCAATTTAGAATATTTATATGCAATACCTGTCATTGTGTGTATTATTAAATTTGTTCATAACCATTAACCACTATTTTTTTTTTAAATTTTAAGCCCAACCAATAAAAGTAATATTTAACGATTTCCAGTATCACCGACGATATATGCAATTTTTGAAAATACTAAGATTTATGTGAAAAATAATAAAATTTTCTACTTTGAGGTCGTCACAACCCAACAAGCATTTCTGTAAACGTTTTTAAAAATAATTTAAAGTAAACTTGCTACAATAAGCGAAATGTAAGCCTTTTCAGTTTTAATTTATTTGAAAGTTAAAAGTAAACTTTTTATAAACTTCAACAAAAAACTGTTACAAATTATTTTACTTAAAATGTGAAATGCAAATGTTTAAAAAAAATTCAGGAAAATCTATTTGTCAGTTTTTTTCTTTTAAACTTAAAATATTTCTAATTCTTTTCAGGAAAGATTTGACATGAAAATGACGACACACAAGCAAAAATTATGGCTGCATCTTAACCACTTCCGCAATCTGCTAATAATTGGTTTAAGTTGCAGCATTCAATGTACTCGTATGATTTGAACTTTTTTATATATTTTATTGCAACAGCCAAATAATATGAATAATATCGTTTGAATAAAGCTTAAGAAAAACCATTTACAAAAAGCTTTTTTTTGGAAATTGTTTTTAATCTTACATTAATAAGCTTTTTATCAACGTGTCGTTTCAATTATAAAACGTTTATTTTCAAACGGTTTATAAACGAAAAATCAGAATTTTGTAATTGTAATATTTATTTCGGAAAGCTATTTAAAAATTTATTTTAAGTTTAATTTGCTTCTTGGGATTTTTTATTGATTTAACGGAATCTTTTCTGTATGCATTGGTGTACACATATATTAACAGAAATTAATTGAATTAAGCTTTGAAATATAATTGTGTAAGCTATCAGTATAGACATATGTAGGTGTTAGGCCATATAATAATGTGTCTCCGCTCGTTAGCAAACAGATCTTTATATTTGTGTGTATGTGCTTAACCCAGATATGCCCAATGTCCTACATGTAGGACGCCCAAATTTTTCGTGCTATTGAATCATAAACCTGACAGTTTTTTAAAATGTCGGAACATGGCGTTAAGTTTGCACGGTAAGTAGAATTTTTCTTAACTAATAATTAATAAACAAAGTATTTTGTTTGTAATATTAGCGAAAATGTGAGTGTCCTATATGTAGGACAATGGGCATATAGTATACTTCATATTTTTTCAGGGGATTCTCTTTGCATGAAGCTTTGGCTCTTTTGGAGGATGATGATTTAAACGCCGATTGCATTACATTGTTTCCTCCCACAAATGCAACTGAAGACGTTACAGATGAAGATTCTGGATATGAAGATTTTGTGGATATAAACATGGTAGCGCAAAATGCCTGGCAGATACATAAGAATTATGGTGGCACAATGAACCAATTATCTTTCGGAAGAAGCATTGCGATAACCTTACTCTGCCAAAATAAAAAAGATAAGGTTTACCAAAAGGGACATCTTTCGAGAGATAGTAATGAAGAATGAAGACAGATTGGACCATTTTGTAATATCACAAGGGAAGCAAACCAGATGTGCGGCTTGTCATCAGAAAACCACAACTAGGTGCCAAAAATGCGAAGTTGGATTACACGTGAGATGTTTTGTTACATATCACACCAAATAAATTCAAACCCGTTGACAGTATGCTATGCATACTCAAAAAAATTCTGAAAATTCTGAGGAAAAATTTGGAAATTTCCATGAAAATTCGTTGAGTACATTTTTAAAATATAATTTATAGTTTATTTATTAGATCGTGACAAACTTTCTTATAGAAAACTAAGTAAAATAAATTTTCTGAAACCAAAATTGGTGAGAATTGCCAAAAAGGGGTGTGTACTTTTTATGTGACAAACTGTATGTATGTGTGATTTATTTATGAAAACTATATACATTTTTTTTGTTGATATTCAATATTTAAAATTTTCTTTATGACACACATGTGTTACTTAAAGTACATAATATGTAAGTCTTTCTAGCAACTAACAAAAATAATTGTTTTCTTTTATTTATTCAATACTGGAATTTTACTAAATTAGCTGTATCATATTTTATACCAAAACCTGAGTAAACACAGGTTTTTATGTAATTTGATACACAATTTTTTCCATTTAGCAAAATGATCTATTTTAAAATATGAAAGAAATCCCTTAACAATTCGTATCAAAACTGCAAATGTTAGAGAAAAAAATGTGAGTTTTTATGTATATGTTTTTTTTACGAGTACAACGCAATGACTTTCGTTTTAAATTTCAAAACGTTATAAAAATCCAATTATTTACATATTATATAGCATTTTAAAGTCAGATAGTTTCTCAAACAATTTCTTCACTTTTTAACCTAAACTGATGGAAAAAAGGAAATACCCGAATCAAGGGACTAATACCGAAAATACCGGGATAATCAAAAAAATTATGTATAAATATGTGTCTATTGATTTTCCTACGCGCATGTAACCATCTTCACGCGAGTATATCTTCTTCTTCTTGGTCCTTCCATCGGAGTGGTAGTCTTCCCTTTCCTCTGCTTCCACCCGCGGGTGCCGGTAAGAATACCTTCTGGGCCGGAGCTTCTTCGTTCATTCGCATAACGTAGATAGCCAGCGAGGTCTTAATTTGCTGAACTATGTCGGCGGCTGCGTTTAGCTCATACAGGGCATCATTAAATCTTCTTTGGTACTCGCCGTTGCCAAGAAAAAGCTTTCTCTCGAATACCCTCAGAGCCGCCTCATCAGATCTTGTTAGTGTCCACGCTTCTGCACCATATAGCAGCCGGGTTACTTTTCAATTGCCTACTCAGTCCGAAGTAGCACTTGTTTGCAAGAGTTATGTTTCGTTGGAATTCTAGGCTGACATTATTGTTGGTGTTAATGCAGGTTCCCAGGTAAACGAAGTCATTTACTATCCCGAAATTATGTCTGCCAACAGTGGTGCGGTTGCCAAGACTCTCCTTTTTCTAGTTTAAAGTAAGCAGAAGTTACGGCGCGATGGTCGATGGTAGGTTTACCAGCTCTGAAGCCACACTGATAATAATAATAATTCCCAACGGATTACCCACCATATCCCGCCCGACCGGCGCGAGGGGCGCATCCGCATAACGCGCGGATTATTCGTTCGTGCCGAGTCGTTGAAAGGCTTTGGTTTGTTAATCGTAGATCTAAAACTGCTCAGCTACAGAGAAAACCTCATCAGCTAAGCAAAGTAGATATAAGATAGATTATACATTAAGAAATAACTAGTTAACAGAACAAAATTATTGCTAGAAGTTAATATAAAAGTCAAAGAACTAGAAACAATTAGTTGCTAGATAGGATAGAAATTGATTTTTTTATGCTGAAAAGCGAGTCTGAAATACCAAATCTACCAGAAAGAGAGTTATAATCTTGACACAAACGGCAAAAGACTCATTTAACTGAAAATTGGTTCGGCACTGTTTTAAGACTAGAGGTTTAAAATGCCTTGAAGGACGAGACGGTACATTGAAGTTCACTTCACCTAGAAGAAATGGGGTGGAGAGTGAACCATTTAGCAATTTAATCATAAAAGCCATTCCAAGCATTTCCCTCCGACTAAAAAGTGTGTGCAGATTAATGAGTTTTAAACGATTCGTATAGGGTGGCAGATTGTACAAGGGATCCCAATGAAAATCTCTTAAGGCAAATTGTAAAAATTGTTTTTGAACTGATTCAAGGCGATCTACAAGGTGGCGCAAAAGTAAGCTTCCGATGTTCAGCATATCGGTTGTGGCACGTGCAGTGTGTGCTGTTGCACCGTCTTGTTGGAACCACATGTTTTCCAATCCCAATTCATCAAGTTGCGGCAAAAAGAAGTCGTTGATCATTGCTCTGTAGCGCTCACCATTCACAGTAACCGTTTGGCCCCGACCGATTATTGGTCAAATAAATAGTCAGCAATATTCCGCGTTCTGGAGCAGTGTAGCGTAACATTGTTTATTAACGTGTATTTCGCATGTGTTTACTATACAAATGTCAAAACAGAACTAACTTTAGGGGCCAATCGCAAAATTTATAGCATTTTCTGATAGGAGGATTACTTTTGTGCCACCCTGTACATGAACCTGGTAACGCGGGTTCCAAATTATAGAACCGTATTCAAGTATCGGTCTGACTAATGTAGTGAAGAGGGCTTTAGTTACATAAGGGTCGCTAAATTCTTTAGACCATCGTTTAACGAATGCTAGGACACCTCTAGCCTTATTGACTGTTGTGTTAATATGGCGGTTGAAACTGAGTTTATAGTCCATAGTAACCCCCAGGTCAACAAAATCATACACTTGCTCAAGACTATAATTTTTGATTGTATAGGAAGCCGGCTGAGAAATTCCACGCGAAAAACCCATGTGTTTACATTTTTTAAGGTTAAGTGGCATATAATTTAAATCGCACCAAGTAACTAGTGCATCTAGATCTGATTGTAGCTTATTTCTATCTTCAAATGACGCGAATGACATGAAAAGCTTTACGGCGACAGCATACATTAACATTTTTGAAAATTTTATTATTGTAGAAATATCATTTATAAACAACAAGAACAGAATTGGGCCAAGATGGCTGCCTTGAGGAACCCCCGAAGAGACATAAATGACATCGGATAATAAATTTTTAAACACTACTCTTTGTGTCCTGTCACTAAGGTAACAACAGATCCAGCGATTGAGACCCGGCTGGAAGCCCAACTGATCGAGTTTATGAATAAGTAATGAGTGACACACTTTGTCAAAAGCTTTGCTGAAATCCGTATAAATAACGTCGGTGTGCAGATTTTTTCTAAAGCCATTCGAGACATGACTGTTAAACTCAAGTAAATTGGTACTGTGGACTTTTCCTTACTGAACCCCTGTTGGCAGTCAGCTATAAGGTCCAATCGGTCTGTTCACGTTTTTTTGTGGATTGGGCAGAGGACACTTCATACCATATTCTGTTTAGAAGCTGGTGCATGCACTTTACTAGCTCTTCGCCGCTGTATTTGAATAGCTCTGCCGGCAATCCGTCAGCGCCTTCGGCTTTGTTGTTTTTTAATAGCGATATTCCTACTAGTATCTCTAGATAGTCCGGTGGGTGAACACTAATTCCATCATCTTCGATTTTGGGGTCGGGTTCTTCACTGTGTAGTTGCTCAGTTTTTCCATTTAAGAGGGTACGGAAGTGGTCCCTCCATCATCTAAGCTCTCCCTGTACATCGTTTATTAGGTCGCCATTTTTGTCCTTACACGTGTTCGCCCCAGGCATAAATCCTTCCGTCATTTGCCGGATTTTTTGGTAAAATTTTTGTTCTTGCTGGCTAATAGCTTAAATTCTTCGCACTCACACCCTTATGCATGTCTTCTTTTCTTCAAATGTCAGTAGCGTTCGCATACACCTCGCGTTGCATTTGACCTCAACGTATCCTTATACTCAGCGTCCTTTGTTTCCGTTGCAGCGCTGTATTGGGGGGCAGCCATGTAGTCTAATGGATCCTCTTGTGCATGAATCTCGTGCTGGATATGAACACGTCGATCAGCCTGTATCCATTTTGCGAAGTCTGATCGTTGAGACTGAACTTTTCGGCAGTGAAGCTAAATACACCCTCCGTACCCACCCTGGCAATAAAGTCGCCAAGCACGACTTTGATGTCATGACGGAGGCAGCGCTCGTATGCTTCCTCTAGGCGCTTGTAGAATGCATCCTATTTCACGTCGTCCTTCTCTTCCGCCGTTGCATGAGCGCAAATAAACAATTTGGTCAAAATCGTACCTTTATGCGGATTGCGGCGAGACGCCCATTCACGGGTGTGAACGACAGTACGCGGTGACGAAGTCTCTCTCCCACGCTGAATCTGCGCTTGTCTACATGAACACTGCAGTTAATGTTGCATGGTGTATTTCTTGCCCCGTCCATTGCATCTCTTGTATACCCATATAAAATTATATGTTTAACTTAATATGTTAGACGGAAACTATCAACACAAATTATAAAGCGTAAGGTGTGCTGACGTATTTTTTTGCAAATGACGACACTTTTTTTAAGTATTGTTATCTTCCTCTCTCCTTTGAACACATGAAAACTTTAGAACAATAGTTGCCATTCTTTTGGCGAAAGTTCAAACTGTCTGCGACAGTTTATCAGCTTTGAGGATGTCACCTCATTTCTTGTTCAATGTCAATTTGGGATAAAGTTCCGGATGTTTTGGTGCATACTCATTGTTACTTTTCAACTTAGTAACACAAAAAAGTTTCTTTCAACTCATTTTGTGGATGTGAAATGATAAATACATACATATCTATCTATTTAAATTAGAGTGCCTTACTAAAAAAAAGCGGGATTTGCACTAGATTTTCAAATTTGGCTCTTTCTTTTGGTAGCAGGCAAATATTTTGAAATCAATAGGGATCTCTACCAAGTTCAAAATAATTCCAAAAACCTAGTTTTCATATATGTACCATAAAATGAGTTTGAAAATATATTTTACAAATTTCCAGTCAATTTAATTTGCGAAATAAAACTATTCCAGTTTTCGTGACATTACTGACATAATCCTCAAATTAAGCTATTGACTCACAATTTTTATAAAATCAATACTAATAAGGTGTAACAGCCGTACTGTACCTTATGTTGGAGCTTTTGTTGTTGTTTCTGATTGCTTCTGTGAAATAATTGCAATCAACTTGATTCCAAACGACCGATGTTTTACTTTTTCACAACAAATAGTTAGAGTTACAGTGTTTCCCGCTTTTTTGCACCCCGGTTATAAGAATGTCCCGCTTTTAAGAACTATGAAAAATTTATCGAAATTTCAACGTACACAACAAATCACGATAAAAGCACATCCGGCTTATAAGCACTGATTTTTTCCAACTTTTTATCATTTTCCAGCTTATCAGCACTGAATTTAAAATTTAAATTCGAAACCTCTCACACACATAGATTTCACTTGTTTGGCTTTAAGAGCACTGGGGCAAACAATTTACTGGCATTTAACGATTTTATACTCGTATGTCAAGTAGCAAGTGCACACATCTCTAGTATATCGAGCTACGTAAACCATAAGCAATCGAATAACATTAACGTCTCGCCAGAACCCCTGCGGGTTAGGGGCTTAGAATATGCCCGAGGTAGGCATAACGGTCGTAAGAGGCGACTAATATGCACAAAGGTAATGACGTGCAACTCGATGGTTGATCTACGGATATGATGCCTCTCACCTCTCATTACCCATCTGCCCTTCCATTGGTCATACCAAATCGTACCGGATTCATAACCGACCAAGGACTGTCAGTTCGACAGCACTCCCCAAACCCTTTTTGTCGTTACAACAACAACAACAGCAACAGCAACGTATCGCCAAAAAAAGGCAACTTATTTCCGAACTGCAAGCACACAGAGTCTGTAAACTGTTTTGTTAGCTCTCGTCCGGTGAACGCCGTTCTACAGGCACAAGCTCTACCTGTTGCCGAAGAGGAACGCGAACTGCCTAGGGAGATAAGGGTCATGCTGGTCCAACTTCGTTCTGGATACTGTAACAGGCTAAACTCTTACCTAATTAGACTGAACCTTGACATGACAAATGTCTCCCCATGACACTAACCATCTGTTCATCTGCTCAACTGAGCCTACTCTTCTAACAGCAATTTCACTTTGGTCTAACCCTGTTGAAGCCGCGAGGTTCTGGGACTCCCGTTAGTAGAGCTTGATGACAATGTTGGATAAGGGAGGTGATATTTTAGGCAGGTTATATAGTCGCTACAATAACAAAAACAACATGAACTTTGTGTAAAATTTAAATGTTCGCGAGCTACCATTCACCAAATAAATCGCAAAAAAGATAGCTTGGCAGCAAAATACAGTTCGAGAAACAGATGTTGATCGAGCAGTAACAATTTGGTTCAACCAAATGCGTGCGTCGGGCGTTGTTATATCTTCGAACATGATGAAGGAGAAGGCCACTCAATTGCCTATTAAAATTAATCAGGATTTCAATGCCTCCTCTGGCTGGTTATGGCGCTGGCAAAATCGGAATGGAATTTCAGTGAAACAACTTCATGGAGAAAGTGCATCCGCGAAAGATGAGGGCGCAAGAAGTTTTTTGGAAATTCTTCCTGACTTGATACAAAATTACAGCATTAAAGACGCATTTAACGCGGACGAAAGTGGTTTGTTGTTCAAGGCACTGCCGAACTCAGTTTTAAGCAAAAGTAGCGATAGACCAAAAGGATTTAAAGCAAGTAAAGATCGGCTGAATGTTTGCTTCTTATGTAATGCATTTGGGGACTACCAAAAAGCTTTCGTTATTGGCAAACCCAAAATCCACGATGTTTTAAAAATGCAACTTTACCAGTGCAGTACTTTTCGCAAAATAAGGCATGGATGACTCAAAATATATGGACCTCGATACTAACATCTTTTAACAAAGAAATACAAATTCAGAAAAGGAAGGTTTTTACACTATTTTTTATTTTTACTTATGCGTAGCGCAAATTTTTGAATGAAAATTGCGAAGGTGCCGACGAGCTGGAAGTGGAAGATGTAAGAGTAATTAAAAACGATGAGCTACTCCAAGAAGAGTTCATGAAGTTCGTTCGCCTTGATGACAAGCTTGAATGCTATGGCGAACGAGTTATGACATTAAAAATTGTGGAGGAGGCCACTATTATTCTAAAAAGTTTATATTTTTAGAATTTCTATGTACACGGACCCTTTGCAAGTGAAATATAATTGATTAAAGAGGTGTGCCCCTTATCCGATTTCGTCTATTTAAGGAGCGTTCCCTGTAAAAAGTGTAATATGTTTGCCGAATTTGGTTCTCATAAGTTCGACACTTTTTAATTTATGATTAATAATATTTGTAAAATTGACTTAATAAAAAGTAAGCAGTGCCACACCCATTTTTGAAAATTTCTTCAAAATTCAATTGGTTGCCTTAATTGGAATGTACACACCAAATTTAGTTCTTATCCTTATATTACATATTAAATAATTACTTTTTTGTATTTCGATATATGAAAAGTGGGCCATCCGTTTCGCTCATTTTAAATAGCGATTTTGCCATGGTATCTGCATACAAAATTCCCATAACATATTTCAAAATTTTCTCCGGTTTTTGTGTTCACAGACTGACGGATAAACTTCTGCTTTCCTCCTGATCATTTCGATAACTCTTCGGCGAGCATACTTTTTTAAAAATTTTATAAAATAAATGTATAAGAAATAAAGAAGTTTTCGGCGACACAAATCATTTGCAGAGAGAGGCGCATTTTGACATTTCATTAGGAAAGAGAGTTGCAAGTTTCTTCTGGTGAACAGCTGATAGTGACATAGCAACAAACGAACAAAAACTTCCAACTTTGAGTTATTAACCAATGAAAACAATAACAGCTGTTTGGCTTGCAAGTTTTTAGAAATTCTTGTTCCCCAGAAACTTTTTACTTTATGCGCTTCGTGAAAGTTCTACGCCAATCTCTCTTTACTGACAGTTCTTTGCAAGTTTTGTCGCCGAACACTACTACAACTAATATACCTTGTACCACTGCTAGGCGTTAAAATGGTAATTTTCTACAGAAAATTTGTTTGAGTTGTGGATATTTTAAGATAATTGGGTGAAAATTCATTCACGAGATATATACATCTATATGTTGAACAAAGAAATCGCGAATTATGCTTATTTGCTTACCGAATAAGCACAAGAACAAAATCCTTAATTTGCAATTGTTGCTGCAGCATTTTTTTATCACTGTGGATTAGAGTTTTTGTCCCCTTTTATTTCTTAACTCGTGCAAAATTTGAGAAATGTTTGAGAAATTGTTAACAGTTGGCAGCACTTGCATTTACACAGCAAATTTGTTTTTAAAAAAATTTTAATTAAAGTAGTAAATTATCCCAAATGCAAAATTTAATTAATTTGACCGCCGTGGTGTGGCCGTAGTGTTGCTGGCCTACCACACCGAAGATCCAAGGTTCGAGCCCTGGCACAGGTAACATCAGAGTGGTTTGAAAAGTTTTTTCAAAACGGGGTCGCAAACTTTCCGAGTGTATTTCTACCATGGAAGGCTTCTTTGCTTTGTAGATGCTGTTCGAAGTCGGCAAAAATCTGCAGGTCCCGCCAATTTGAAGGAAAAATTATAAGCAGCACACCATAAGTTGGTATAGAAGCTCAGCCTTAATCTCCCTAGGAGGTACAATCGCACCAATTATTAATTTTTTATTTTAACTTGAATTACTGTCTATTCAGTTGTAAAGAAACTAAAAAGTTTTTCCTCTAATCAAAAATAATAATAATTAACTAAGAATTATTATTATTAACTGGTCTTGAGCTCGTTAAACTTACAAAAATATGTAAAAATGAACAGACCATACAACCAACACCAAAAGAAACTAACAATATTTAATCAGACAAATTAATTAAAGTGAAAAAGGACAAAATATTATGAGTGAGTCTAATTTCATAAATTCCTTTGATGTCAACGTGAATTTCTCAACTTGAAAACTAAATAAATGCACGTTTTCTCAAGTGCCAATTGAGTTGAGATCATAATGATTCTGCTATAGAGATGCTGCAGAGCAAACCCCTTTTAGATTTGAGGAAAGTATTTGATGTCAAATGCGTCTCCAGTTGACAGAACAATATTGAAGACTTAGTAACTGTAAGTTTTTAAAAGCGTTGCCATACTTGTACACATACATACGTATGTTGATCTATACGAGGGGGTTTCCATTGCAACAGGTGCAAGAAATAATAGGATGCCAATCAAAAATTTCATGATTTTTTAGGTCATAAAAATTGCGGAATTTTTTATCTACAATCCCGTGGTTTTCGGGATTTGCTTTATTTTAATAATAATAAATTGGTTTACTCGTATGTGTGGTATTAACTGTTAAATCTTTTTTGTTGGTTGTATTATTTAAAATAGCACTAGCCTTAGCATCCAGCAAACATTTCTGGGTCTACCAGTATCGACAGTTTTCTATTTATATATTTGAAAGCAGATTTTAAGTGTAAAATTTTCGAAAGTCTTGTTTTGTCTGGCCAATTTTAAAACTTATCGCTTTAATTAACACATACTTCCTTCTCAAATATTGTGTTTATCAAGCCAATCTTCCAATTTTGCTTCAAAAAAAGTTTAAAAGCCGCTATGAGAAACATTTTCCTTCGCAGTGGGGTAATCCTTATAATTTAACGACATAGCAATGTCCGAGGCCCTTACTCTGTACTTCTATTAGAAAGGCTCTTTTACTCGAAAGCAAAAATCCATTCCAATACACATCGGTACTCTGTAGTTCGTTCGATTTTACTTTAAAAGATATTCGATAATAGTAGACATCACTGTTTCACAAATTTCTAAAGCAAAGCAAAATACAAAAACCAATTGCATAGATCTAAAGTACACTATTGACTAACGTAGTGATTCGGGCAATTAATTTTAATGCTTTTATTTGGTTGTTTTTAAGAAATTCAATTTTTTATAAATATATAAATACTTCTAATCTGAAAACTTTTTTTTTAATATTTTCAATCTTTTACACAACATTCTCTTATTATTTTCTGTCAGCAGCGATTTTTTAACTCTTTCTGCGATAAAAATGATTTTTTGCGCAAAAATAAACTAATTGTTTTATTAAAATCATAAACTGTTGTCCAATCAAAATTTTCTAACTTTTGACCATTTTGACATAAAAAATAAATCAAATCCGAAAAGACCAGAATGGCACTCGCACAACGAAATTTCTTACAGAGCACGAATCATTCGAAAGCGAACAAATTTTCTTTCAAATAGATCTACAGAGTAAGAGACTAGGTATCGATAAAAACGAATAATTTCCGAATAAAATAATTTGTTAATTTTTAGAATTTTTTTTGGCTAAATTTTTTTTGGCTGTACATGGCATGAACAATCTGCATTGTTATATTGGAGAAAATCCACGTTGTCTGAATTCTAACAAATCCGACCTGTTTCAAACCATCTCAATTTTGTAGCTAAGTAATAAACTTAATAAATTTTCTTGTTCACAAACTTGTCTTCGGTTTTTTTTTTTTGCAACCGAAACCGGAGCGAACCGAAGTAAATGTTGAAGAACCAAACCGGAACCGAAACGTTACAAGACCGAAAGCGAAAACGGACCGAATTTTAATTGGTCTCATACCTTTGGTCTTATACATTTCCAATTCCTTGTTTTTTTATATTTATATTACATAGCTCCTTGAACAATTTCTTAGCTTTTTTCAAACTAAACTGTTATAGAAAAACGAAGAGCTAAAACGCGGGGCTAACCCATGAATCTCGCATTGTAAAACCAGGTGCCGAAAATTCCGGCATAGTAATGAATAAGAAAAATTTGGCAAACCCTAATAGTGACTGTTTTAGGCGACAACAAGTGCAAATACGTAGTACCTCTATGCGTGGGCTACGCAAGCACCGAAGAATATTTAGAAATTAGTTAGCAAATTCTCCGGCCCAGAAAGGATAAAGTCTGGAACTAGCTGAAGAACGAAAATATTGTATCTACTATGCAGAATTTGTTTGTCGTTAGCGCAAATTAGGAGTACTCGATTCAGTATATGTTGCTGAGCTAATACACACAATGCTGCTCACCGAGAAAATTCTTGGCAAAAACTGACTATTACTTCAGTCCATATGGAAGAGGTAGTTAGTTTTCTCATTTGCTGAAGAGTTGTTTTTTTGAGTTGATCGCTATATCTAGGTATGGTATATACATTTAGACTCTGGTATATTTATGTATGCATATGCACCGTCTATGTAGATCTATGGATATAAAAGCTTTAGCTACACACATACATATGTAAGAATTTTTGCGCCGGCACGCTACGAGTAACTGTGACGTAAATAACTTTAAATATTTTTTTCCTTCTTCTGTTTCTTTTTGCTCTTTATTTTGCTGTAAATAGTTTTTGGATGGGAAGAGTTTTTTCAATGTCTTCCCATTTTTAATCGCTTAGAATTACTTCATTACTATGGTGTTCCCTCTTTCTTATCCACTGCGATTAAATACACTATTTATGATAGAAGTGTATATGTAATTATCATAGAGATGTTGAAGATAGAAACATTGGAACCTTCCACTGCTTTTGACCTTTGACTCCGATTCTTTCGAAGCGAACCAAAGGTCTCTATGCAGCTCCCGAAATAAAGGTGTCAGTGTAAAGAATTTCCATAAAGTGCTTTAATCTTTATAGGATCAAGATAGTAGTTAAATTTTTTAATATTCATTATATTTTTTTATGATTTTAGATGATTTTGTTCTGGAAACTAACCAGATATACTCGTATGTCTCGTGAGACCTGTTTCGACTACGAAGTCGATAACTTAAATTTGAAAAATGGAATTTGGTTTCGGTAAACTCACCTCTTTAAGATACTTATACTCGCCATAGATTTAGATTATCGGCTATGACCACATATATGTAGGTTCATAGGTAGGTTTTTATTTATTTTAAGTACAGGTAAGAGTATACATACAAGACTGTCGACGGTTCGAATCGATAACGGCTTCAACAGCTATTCAGACGTCCATTTGATTTTGACACAATTGCCGATATGACAGTAATCTGCAACCCAATAATGCAACGGAGCATATTTAGTACCGAGATTCTAAGGATTTTACGGGTTCCAGAGAGCGTATAGTAGATACTTTTTTGTTCGTCGACTAGGGAAAGAAAAGCTAGAAAAAAGGAGACGCATGCGAGATTTGTCCTCTTAAACAATTTTTAAATAATAATTTTTTAATAAATCAAAGCTATTGAGTAGGATTATTAATAATTCGATGCCGAGTAATTCCGAGAATGCCGAGTTTGTTAAATGCTAAAAGATTTAAACATTCAAGTTTTCTGAAGAATCAGATTGTTTTAACTGAGATTCTGAAGAATAATGTGAATTAGTATCAAATCAAAATCTTAATAATTCCGAATTTAAACGTGTTGCGTTATCACTCAAATTGACTCCCTGATTAATTAATTAGTCGGAGCTTACTTGGAACTTTCGATTACTTTTACTTTAAGTTAGAGTTTGTTCTGAAAAAAAAAAAAACTAAAAACTAATAAAATTTCCACACAAAGAGTAAATAATTTATTTAAAAGTATTACCGTTTGGAATTTATGGCAAAGAGCCATTTTAGAAAGCTGCCCAATTTACAATGGATTCGTATAATATTGGTTTTATACCTAAATGCCAAGTTATGCCAACGTCAGATGTTTATTTTTGCAAAATTGAACCTACATATCGAGGTACATTAGACCATTTCAGAAAATTGTTACTTTTTGTTCTAAACAGGCTAGTTGATCTTTCATGAGAATCATGCATACCACCATGCACCTAACTTTGAATTCGTTTAAAAATTCGTTAAACTTGAATTGCCTACATTTAACAATTTGTACTCACTTCCCTCCTGGTGCTTTCTGTATCTTAAATTTTCTCCTGCTTTTGTTTTCCCCTCACCCCCATATACCGTTAGTTTATCTTACCCTCTTCATTTTTCTCTAACACCTCCTCTAATTCTCAAATTTGCTATTCGTACTCCCCTTCTTCTCCCCTTTCCTCTGCGGGTACTGATAAATATACTTTTCCAAAGTTTTTTCACACATAGAACACATATCTATTTATAAAACATCATTAACTTGAAACAATTCAATTCCTAGCTATACCGTATTGCAGCTTTATATAACCTGGGGGCTTTTCCAAAAACTACATACAGCATGTGTCTTGCCCAACGAGCTCTTAAACCCACCGTGAGCCTTTCAAAGACATTGACAATTAACTGTGGAGATTAACGAAACACAAAAAATGTGGGCGTTTCACCGCCCACTTTTCCAAAATTATGTAAATCTTGACTAAAGGAAACATATATCCAAATATCATTAATTTAGACCAAATACCTTCAGAGTCTTGAAAAATTGAAATTTTATGTAGGCTGGGCGCGTGGTACCGCCCACTTATCCAAAAAAATATATATAGCCTATGCTATATATATTGCACTAAACACATTTTGGGTCACCTAGGTCCACAAATTGGTCGATATCTCCGAAACTGGTAGAGAACATAAATAAATAAATAAATAATTGGCGCGATATATACCTCCTAAGGAGATTAAGGCCAAGCTTCTCTACCAATTAGTGGTGTGCTGCTTCTAGCTTTTCCTACAAATTGGCAGGACCTACAGTTTTTTGCCGATTCCTAACGGCATCTGATGAATTTTTGCTGAGAAGCCTTCCATGCCAGAAATACACTCGGAAAGTTTGTCCAACCACTGCCGAGGGGAGACATCGTTTTGGAAAAAAAAATTTCAAACCACTTTTGGTGTTGCCTGTACCAGGGCACGAAACTTGGACCTTCGGTGTGGTAGGCCAGCCACATATGATATCTTAAACTTTAAGTTAAACATCTAGTAATATAACAGGAAAGGTCCATTCAATTCCATTAAACAGTTTTTGAGTGATTTGCGACCAAACATATAGACAGAGAGACAAAATTTCTAAAAATGGTTGATTTGGCTTCTACTGGCTCAATAATGACTGCTTCTTTAGGTTTTTCTTAAATATCTGCAATGTACAGACATCGACCCGTTACAATTTTATTATATGTAGAGATAAAATAGGTGGCAACTCTAATAACATTTATTTCTGTTTAAAACTGTAAGCTAAAATTACTTTTCGTTTGGTACCTTTATGTAGAAATCTCTTAATTTTTTTAATAAGTCAAGGTAATAACTAACAATTTAATTTAATTTTATTCTAAAAAGCTTAGCAAGAGCACAGCCTGTGGCAACACCTAGGTAGAGACTTTTTTTATTACGCTGTAGTTGACGAGATATGAATAATCTTTTCCATCAGACATCATTTCACCCAAGGCAAATTCATTATAAGGTGGAAGCAAGGCGAATTACAAACATACACACATTTTCCATGTATTTTGTTTTTGTAATTAATGGATCTAATGTGAAAATCGTACAGCGGTGAAATTTGTGGTGTCAAAATTCGAGGTAAAAGTAGCTATCAGCTGATTGGATAATGCCACCTTGTACTGAATTCGCCTTGATTTCACCATTCTCCTCATGTACTCAAATATTTATATTTGATTGGCCGGTTTGGGATGAGCCGCCACTGTTTCAGGCTCAAAACACTGGTTGTTTTTTTGGAAGAAAACATTAGAAAAACCAATTCTTGACAGCCTAAAATATGTATATGTTCAATCTCTAAACATTTTCCGATTTGATAAAATTATACTTCAAAAACTAAATAAATTTACTGCGTATAACGTGCTTTAATAATTTCTTAGAGGGCGCATCATTTTTCTTCACATCTTTTCCCAAAATACGCAGAACCCAATTTGAGAGAATGCGCCATACGCTTATACTCATCAGTCTTTAACTATATAATACTTATGTACTACAAGCATATACCCATTTAATTATATTTAGACCGTGTTAATTCTGCTTATACTCGTATGCAAAATGTACGGACGATGTTGATGTTTCATTAATTTTCCTTGATTTTCCATTTCCTCATTTTTTTTTCACGTTTTTCTTCGGGATATAAGTACATATGTATGGATATGTATTTTTATTTAATTCGTGGCAGATATTTTCGTAGCAAAGAGTTGCAGATGCGTTTGAGATTTTTCAAAATTGCCGATCAGTTCGTTTAGTACTTTAAATTGAAACAGTTCGCGCCAGTGCGGTTGTTTGCAGATAAAGTTTTATATAAAAGAAAACCTAAAGGCATTTTTTTATTTTGAAAAAATATAGAAAACTACTTTGTAAATAGAATTTACTGGAAAATTATTGCATTTTATTTATATAAGAATGCATTCAAAGTAACAAGAAACGAAAACCGATCGATTTAAAAATTTTAAGTGTTGAAAAAGTTTTGAAAAGTATTGTGATAGAAAACGAAAGTAAACTTAAGCGTTTATTGAGTGAGATTAAAATAAAACTGAAGCTGTTACCGTTATAACTAAAGATAAAAAATAAGTGTTAGTAGAATCCCCTTGAAATTCCTAAAGTTAACTGGATATATGTGCTCAATACTCTACTGATTAAGTGTTTGGAAAATAAAATAAAATTGCATATTTGGTTATTTTAACTTAAAATTTTGGAAGCAAAAATCAAAGGCCGCACCGCGTTTGAACTTATAAATTCACAGTGTGCAGCAGATTCCTTTTTTAATGCGGGCACTTAAAGTGGTGAGTTGGTTGCATTGGAATGCAGCGCAGAGGAGAGTATTTTAAAGACACGGTACTGAAATATATATATACCTTAAATAAAGCTGGAGTTTAAAGCAAATGCATAATAATTACGAAGTGTTAGCACACGTACAGAATAAACTTAATTTTAGGAGGTGAACTAGCAACCCAAAGTTACCCTGCGGGTTAGGGGCTAAGTCGGTGGTAAGAGGCGACTAATATGCACAAAGGTAATGACGTGCAACTCCTGCTACGCAGTGCTTCTTGTAATTTTCAATACAAATTTGAAAGACCTGGAGGCTTTATGTATGTTGGCGATAACGGTTTTTTGAAAAAAAGTTTAATTTTCGAGTTTTGGGACTTGTTTTGGTTGAAAAATCGACTTTTCCAAAACCCGAAAACAAAATTTTTTTTCAAGAAACTGTTATCACCAACGTTTTTTAAGTGGGACAGGAAATATGAGACAAATTCGTGTTCATCGAAAACATTTTTGCATGCATGCTGAAAAAAACCCTTAAAAAAAATGGCGAAAACCAAAACACTCTCCAAAACCCAAAAGATATTTTTTTTTTTTTCAAAAAACTGTTATCGCCAACGTTTTTAGCGGACATCTTTGGGTCGGACAGGGTATACACGAAAATTTTTAAATCAAATGAAAATTTTTTGGTAGGTCATGAAAAAAACCTTATAGAACTAGTTAAAAGTCGCCCTTAGTTATCTACTGTGGATCTTGTTCCTAGCTAGAAATTCTAGAACTAACCTACAACTGTCGACTTTGGAACAAGTCCATAACTAACCACATTTGTAGCAGTCCAAAACCATACACTTCTGCTCTAGCGCAGAGCCGCTTATGTTAGTACCAGTTAAGAGCTAGTTCGAAAGTTATCCAATGGGTGGTAATTGCCACTTCCTGGGACATCGCCATGCAAAAGTAGACAGTTGAAAGCATTGCTAGGGGATAGAGCAGGAGCTACTACCGTACACAAAGTGGATAGTCCCACGCTAGCTCTGTTCTAGTTCCATTCCCTGCAGGGTAGTGACACACACCTACGTATACATGCATTTATCTGAAAATGTATGCCAAAATTATTTTTACAGTTATTAGTGTCAAATTCTTGTTTCACTGCATTTATTTGCAAAGCGTAGTGCAATTCTGAAAATTCTTTTGCTTTGAAATGCAAATGCTGAAATCCAATTTGTCACACCAACGCAACAGAATTTTTCAGTTTTTTAATGCACTCAGAAAAATGCGTGGATGCATATCAGCACACGTTGCTAATCAATTAATGCTATATGCTATAATAAAATCAAGAATATCATGCATCATGGATGTTCACTAGATCTTGTCGAAAAAAGTCCGCACCTTAATTTGAAGCAAATTCGAGATGGTTTCGGAAAATTTTTAGAAAATGTTTGAGTATGCAGTTTTATAGCTTACTTAATTTTAGCATTTAATAATGTGCAAGTTAGAAGTAGCTTCAAATTTCCCCTGAATTTTTTGAATTTTTTTTGTCGCAAATGTTGGATATTTTTTCCATACAAAATTATATTTTCTTCATGCGTTGTATGGCACTATGTGATACTAAAATTGATTGGTATGCAAAACTGCGTACTCAAAAGTTTTCTAGAAATTCAGCCAAAAAATTGGAGGATTTTGATTGCAATTTTTTAAAGTTTTATTAACTTTCCTGAACTTTGTGTAAACTTTAAAATTTCTTTTTATGTAGTTCCTGTTATGCAATTCGCTATATTTTAAATGAAAATTATTAAAATCCTCTTATTTCGTGTAAGGATATCCATTTTAATTTCACTACTATTATATTGAACACAGCTGTAGTTATAGTTACAAATGGAACATTTTAAATTTATATTTGTACTACATTTTTGTACTACATTACCGCCTTTTATACAGTTACTCATAATAATCGTCTGTCAAAATAATGCTGAAATAGATTAAGATTTGTGTGAGCTGGAGTGATTAAAAATGCTTTAAAAACACTGAGTAGACATTTATTTTGTTTGTCATTTGTTTTCAAGTTACGCAAATGCTTACATGAAAATGTATGTTTTCATAAATTGTCTTTTGTATATTCTTTAAGCTAACCGCAAAAAGAGAAAAAGAATTATGGCGGTAATATTTGTTTTGGTAATAACCAATTTGAAAATAAGAAACGGCCACAGTAGCTGAACAATTTTCCGAGTTGTCATTTGCTTCTATAGGGTATTACAATTAGGAGCGATCGATGTGGCTGGCATGAGGAGCTTTGTGAAAAATCTTCGGTATTTCTCTATGTCCTTGACTACCTGTCAAAAATGTCATCTGTCAATCGAAGTCACTAATGGAATATTTATGCCAAAGATGTTGACTGTTCTCACAAAGTTTTCTAAGTCACATGTCTAAGCTTTTTATATTTTGTAAGCCAACTGCATTGTGGTTTTTTCAACCTGTACAAAATTCAATTGTTGGTAAAGGGTGTTTTTTTTAGGGGTATAGAACTTCGAATTGAAATAAAACACAAGAAAATCGTTTTAAGGTCCATCAATTTGGCTTTATTCGAAGGATAATTTTATGCCATTATTGTTTAAATATGATTTCGGGCATGTGGCCGCCGCGGCTGGCTCGAATAAAGCCAATTCTACAGGTCCAATTTTCAACCAATTTTTCGAGCATATGGGGCCGTATGTCGGCAATAACGCCACGAATGTTGGCTTCCAATTCCCCTAATGTTTCTGGTTTGTTGGTGTAGACGAGCGACTTCACATATCTCCAAAGAAAATAATCCAATGGTGTCAAATCACACGACCTTGGTGGCCAATTGACAGGTCCATTCCGCGAAATTATGCGCTCATCGAATGTTTCCTTCAATAAATCGATTGTGACGTGCGCTGTGTGGCATGTAGCGCCGTCTTGTTGGAACCACAACTCATCCACATTTATGCCATCCAATTCGGGAACAAAATAGTCGGTTATCATGGCTCTATACCGGTCTCCATAAACGGTAGCTGCCTCTCCAGCATTATTGCGGAAGAAGTATGGCCCAATGACTCCACCAGCCCATAGAGCACACCAAACAGTCAGTTTTTGTGGATGTAATGGCGTTTCAAGGGTCTCATGTGGATTCTCTTCACTCCAAATGCGGCAATTTTGCTTGTTGACGCAGCCATTCAACCAAAAATGAGCCTCATCACTGAACAAAATTTTGCGATGAAAATCAGCATCGAAATCAATCTCATTTTCGGCCCATACACCAAAATCACGACGCATTGCATGGTCTCGCGGCTTTAATTCTTGCACAAGCTGGATCTTGTAAGGTCGCAAGCCAAGATCTTTGCGCAAAATCTTCCATAAAGTTGATGGACAAAGCTCCAATTGCTGTGCACGGTGGCGAATCGATTCATTCGGGTCCTCTTCAACACTTTGCTCTACAGCGGCAATTGTTTCTTCGGTGCGCACTGTTCGACGTCTCTGCGGATGCGTATTATCACATAGAGTAAACGTAGTGCGAAAACGATCCATGGTTAACCGAATTAATTGCTCTGATGGACGATTATGTCGACCATAAAATGGACGGAGCTCACGGTAAACTTCGCGAACTGAACCATTATTTTCGAAATAAATTTGCACGATTTGCAAGCGTTGTTCTTTTGTCAACCTATTCATGATGAAATGGCAAACCAAACTGAACATAAATGACATTAGAGTTGCCAGATTTGACCACAAAATGCCAGTTTTATCTCTATTCGAAAAACAAACCTGTAAAAAAAACACCCTGTATAAAATACACAAACCGATGAGCACCATACCAAAATGATCACGTTAAACAATGTATGTCTTCACTTGGGCATTTGGCCTTAAAAATGTGTGTTAATTTGACAAAAAACCCAATAAACAATGGAATAAGCCAGTTTATTAAACAATGTTTTCCAAACGAGTTTGTAACTAAAAAATTTCACAATCGTTTAAATATGTTTTTACAATTGTATGGTAGCTTTGGGGAATTAACTTGAGGTAAACTTTCTGCGAGGTGAACAGTTTGGCTGTTTTCAAAAATAATGATAAATACTTTACCTACTTGATTTATATGAACTTTATTGTATGGGCGACGTGGTGTAGTGGTAGTGTTGCCGGTCTACCACACCGAAAGGCCCAAGGTTCGATTTCTGGGACAGGTAATATCAAAAGTGGCTTGAAAATGGTTTTTCAAAACGGAGTCAGAGGGTATTTCTGCCATGGAAGGCTTCTTAACAAAAATTCATCTGCTTTGCTTGCAGATGTCGTTCGGAGTCCCGCCAATTTGTAAAAAAGCTCGCGTCGAATATTTAAAAACTTTTTTTATTATACTTAAATTGTAAAACAAGTAATAAAAAGAACCGAAATAACTATAAAACATATTTTAAAATAATCATAATAGTTTATTTAATAAAAAGAGTTGAGGAAATTGTCGGGATTCATACCAGCAACCTTCGAAGCAAAGGTCTAGTACATATTCATTAGGCTTTTCACCGTCGTTGCCTAATTGGAGTTTTATCAATCGGTTTCAACAAACCCTTATTGTACGCTGAATAAAACGTTAATTAAATATTGTTTTCCAAACCTCATTTAAAATTGTTTAAAAAGGGATCACTTTCGTTGATTTGAAAATTTTTTCCAATCGTTTAACAATGATTATAGTAAACCTTTTCCAAACGAAAAGCTTGCTAAAGTAAATTTATCGTAAGCTTATAGTCAAAGTATTTTGCTTATTGGGAAACATCATGTCAAAGTTTCTCTGATGAAAAAGTTTGGCAGATTTCGAAATTGAGCAATAAAAAAAAACTAAAAAAAAAAATTAGTTTGCAAAAAAATGTTTATATTCATAAAACCTTTTATACCTATAATTACAAGACAATTGGTATGTTCCAGATTCGCCGATGTCATTTACGCCGACTTTGGTATAGCTTTTGAAAAAGTTTCCACCTCTATTCTATTACTGTTATTTGAGTCTATAGGTTTTCTAAACATTTTTTATACCATGGGTGCATTAAAATAGTTCTATATGAACGCACCAAATAATATTCGAAACTCTGTGCCATCACATCAAAGATGTGAACAAGAATCGCGTATAAAAGAAGTAGTAAAGGCAAATTGGAGAAACTGATATTTTTATTTTTTGAATACCATCTTACTCAGAATGTAGCTCACAAAACATGGTTAGTCAATGATACTTCTATTTCATTTTTATTGTTCTAGTTATTCAATTTTTTTTTAAAGTATCGATAACTATAAAAGAGCTCAAGGCCAAGAATAATAATTATTTTTTTTTAGCTTTTGTTGAAGAACTCACTTTGAGATCCGGAGTCTGGAGAAATGCTTGTGGCTCTATTAAACAAATTTGAGACTAAAGGCTATTAACATGTTTCCGCTAAAGTGACTATAGGTAATATGCCTATGGGATCATCTAGAGGTTGCCGGTGAATTTTCTTTGAATATTGAATTACTTGCCTAGTCTTTAGTTGATCTGTCCCGATTTCAATAATGCAATAACTTTCATACCTTTTTGATATTTTTTTTTAGATAAAAGGTATCACTTACTACTTTAAATTAGTAAAATGTCCTATGATGACGCCGAAAAACATTACAATGATACGTACATTTCAAAATGTGGTTGTTATTGTAGCGGTGCTTCGCCCTGCCTATCGTCCCATTTCTTACCTAGCATTGCCATCAATATCTTCTAACGGGAGTCCAAGCAACCTAGTGGCTTCAATAGGATTGGACTTACGTGATATTGGGGCTACAAGAGTCTCCTGCTCGTGTCATGGAGAGACGGGCAAACCAGTGGTATATCAGACCTCAGTATGGATAGGTAAGAGTTTAATCTTTTAAAGTATCAGATCGAAGTTGGGCCAGTGTGACTCCTGTCTACATTGGCAGTTTGCGTTCTTCTTCGGCAATAGGTGGAGCTTGCGCTTGAATGACGGCATTCTCTAGGCGAGAGCTGACGACTGTGTGGGGATGTTATTGAGGGCCTGTCGATACATATATCGAGATCATCTAGAGCATACGAACTAACCTCTTTTAAAAAGTTTTCAAGTTCTTTTGTATTCTTAAGTAAGAAACCCGCCCAGACCTCGCTGCTTCGCCCTGCCTAATCATCCCATTTCTTACCTAGCATTGCCATCAATATCTTCTAACGGGAGTCCAAGCAACCCAGTGGCTTCAATAGGATTTGACTTACGTGATATTGGTGCTACAAGAGTCTCCTGCTCGTGTCATGGAGAGACGGCAAACCTTTGGTATATCAGACCTCAGTATGGATAGGTAAGAGTTTAATCTTTTAAAGTATCAGATCGAAGTTGGGCCAGTGTGACTCCTGTCTACATTGGCAGTTTGCGTTCTTCTTCGCGGCAATAGGTGGATCTTGCGCTTGAATGACGGCATTCACTAGGCGAGAGCTGACGACGGATGTTATTGAGGGCCTGTCGATACATATTTCGAGATCATCTAGAGCATACGAACTAACCTCTTTTAAAAAGTTTTCAAGTTTTTTTGTATTCTTAAGTAAGAAACCCGGCCAGACCTCGCTACTTTTAGAACTTATAATACATTGCGTCCGATTTTATTCATTATATTTATCTCCGAAACCTGTTGAGATGTGCAACTTAATCATAACGCTTATTGCAACAACCATTAGCACCTTTCGTTTGATACCCATATTGTAGTAACACATTTTGGGTCACCCTAGTCCACACATTAGTCGATAACTCTGAAAACGGTAGATTTATAGAGATAGGGGTTATCTTAAACTTTAGGTTAGACATCTAGTAATGCAATGTGGAAAAATGCATTCAAGTTTATTAACCCTAGACGGTCATCCTTCGTCAAAATGACTACGAACTATTTTTTTTCACTGTAAATAAGTTTTTTATTGTTCGTGTTGATCTCCGCTTTCGTACAGCGATAGTCGGTTGTTTACTCTCTTTGAATTTATATTTATTAATAATGAAATAAATAATAAAAAAAAAATAAAACGCGTTCATTATTTCGACTCAGACCCTACTGAAAATGGATTTGAAATAAGTCGTCGTCATATTGACGAAGGATGACGTTAATGTACAAAAAAAAAGGATGACCGTCCAGGGTTAAGCAGTTTTTGCGTGATATATGCCCAAAAATACAGACAGACAGACACATATGGCGTTCTCTTAAAAATTTTACCCTCGTGTTACCCTATCAAATTTTATCTCTTGACCTAGGTAACCTGACGCCCTGCAAAATGGCTGATTTTGTAGATAGTGGCGTCCTGTTCAATCATAACAAGGTATTTTTCAAGGGAGCAAAAACCTGACAGAGGGAGACAGCTGAGTATAACCAACAGGTTAACAGGTCTTCAAAAGAAAACGCGAATAGACAAAAACTCTAAAAAAAGTAGATTTATCTTGAATGTATGCAATGCACAGAAATCCATCGATTACAAATGTATTTAAACAGAGATGAAAAAAAAAATATTTTTAAGTTTGATAATTTTGGGTTAATTAAAATAAATAAATAATAAATAAAATTGCACAAAATCGGACAGGCTTATTTTTACAAAACCAATCAGTAGAATAAATAAATATTAGTTGTTTCATGTGTGATACCGCCGTGATAGCACTTATCTATCGGTACCCTCATTGAAGTATCCTATTACTTTGTTTTGTCAATTTCCTACCGAATACGTCAATGCGAAAGCTTCCGGTCACTGCCACATTGCTGTCCGTCATTATTTAAAAATACTTTTAGCAAAATACACAAATTACTTTAGCTTTCTCTCCTCGTTCTAATTTTGTAGCCGTTTCTTTAGTTGATTGTGTCTTTGATATATATTAATATTAGACTCTACAAATTTCAGAACTTAATATTTAATTTTAGAGACCTATAATTGCTAGTTTAGATTTTTTACCAAAGCAAGGCATTTAAAAATTTAGCGCATACAAATGTTTAAAAAAAAATTTTTCACATATTTTTGTAAGTTTAACGAGCTCAAGACCAGTTGATAATAATTCTTAGTTAGTTATTATTATTTTTGATAAGAGGAAAAATTGAAAGCAACAAACATATACAGGCTATAGTTATAGTACTATTTCGTACAAAAAACTGCTGAATAAAAATTTTCGTCAGGAGCACCGTTCCCGATGTTTCAAGATTTAGACAATGGCATGATTCCACGTTTTTCGTTTTCACCAAGTTTCATTAAGACATATCAACTTTTGTTAGAGTTACCGCCGTGGTGTGAAGGTAGTGTTGCCGGCCTACCACACCGAAGGTCCATGGTTCGAGCCCTGGTACAGGTAACATCAAAAGTGATTTGAAAAAAGTTTTTTCAAAACGGGGTCGCCCCTCGGCAGTGGTTTGGCAAACTCTCCGAGTGTATTTCTGCCATGACAGGCTTCTCAGCAAAAATCCGTCTCCTTTGTAGATGCCGTTCGGAGTCGGCAAAAAACTGTAGGTCCCACCAATTTGTAGGGAAAAATTCAAATCGGCACACCACAAATTCGAAGAGAAGCTTGGCGCAAAAATCTCTTAGGAGGTTTATGATGATATACCTGTTGTATATCGCGCCATAGAGATAGAGAGATCGCATTAAAAGTGTTGTGGAATGATAAGAAAGGGGTTTTTTCTCATTCTTTTTTGCCCAGTCTAATCAACATATACAAAAATTGAACATTAAACTTTTTTCATTTTATTTCAAAACTTTTAATGGAATATTTGTATTTTGTTCAACAAATTATAAATGATTCAGAATTGCAGGAGAAATAATTATAAAGAAAAAATACGGAAAATGAAGTTGAAAAGCAAACTGAGAGAGTATTTTTGAATTAAACACAAACACATGTACGACTGTGTGCATATATTAATTAGAGAGCATCGGTAAATTCACCATGAATAAAAACAGCACTAAAAGTAGATACTTTTTATACCTTTCATGAACATGAAATGGTATTATAACTTTGGTCCGATGTTTGTATGTAAGTATGAGAAGAAGAAGAGATAGACCCACCAATAAGTATACCGAAATGATCAGGGCGATGAGCTGAGTCGAATTAGACATGCCCGTCTGTCCGTCTGTCTGTTTGTACGCAAACTAGCCCCTCAGTTTTTGAGATATCTTGATGAAATTTGGTAGGGGCCGCCATTTTGTATGGGATTAATCATTCGTCGGAATCAACAAGATCGGAGCAATACAACGCATAGCTCCCATACAATCAATAGTTTCGATAAATGGGTTTTGGGCTATAAATTTTGCAATTAAAAAGCTAGGAACGTAAAGTTTTGCAAGTTTGGTACTTATTATGTATGTAATGTGTGCAGTGAAAATCAGCCAGATCGGACCTACATAACATATAGCTCCCACACACTCGATTGTTCCGATAAATGGGGTTAGGGCTATGTATCTTTAAATGATCAGTTTTGCAGAGTTTTTACTAATTGTGCGTAAGGATAGGGCACTTAAAACCGTGATGCGTATTCATGAAAGGTATAAAGTCTTCGGCACAGTCGAAGACAGCCCTTTCCTTACTTGTTTCACAATGAACTTCATATTTATTTTTCAATTCAATAATAATTTGAAACTTTGTATATTTGAGTATCTAAGGAAAACCTCACACCAAGGTTTTGGTTTGGTTTTCCATAGAAGAAGATTCAGGTGGCTTCTTCTTCCTATCATGTGATATCACTGGTTATTGCTGTGATGTCCACGCTTTAAAAGCAAGAAGGAGGTGATGTTTCTATTTCTTAAATTTTTTTTGCTAGCTTTGAACAGCTGCGTGATTTCATAGATCTGAAGTGGTCATGTTAAAGTCGATTAGTCGGTCCAAGGTATGCTTAAGCCTTTATAACAATGCGCCTGCCGTAAAGGACACATAAATGTTAATAGTCAGACATGCATTCGTCCGATCTGATTTTTAAGATGAAATATTGCTTTTTAGTTGGGATATATATTTAGACAACGCTTTATTATGCTATAATTCAATGAGCTACAAAACTGCATTGCTGTAATAAAAATAAAAAATTTAAATAAAAATCTAAATTGCTCAAATGATTTACCAGACGCAAAACTTTGTGCGAACTGAACAAAAAAAATAAAAAATTTCTGAATACATAAATTTTTACTTTTGGTTCGCACGTTTGCACACATTTACTTAGATACCTATATATCTACAAACATATATACAGAATATTTACTTCATTAGCTAAATATACCGTACTGATTGTTTGCTCTCTAATATAAAGCGGCAAAGAAAGTTTAGATTGAGGTACTAAAAGTTGTATGCACATACTTATGTACTATGCTTATATGCATGAGCATAGTACATAGTATGTAAATTCTGATTACTTTATTTGTTTTTCCTTCTTCTTCAGTTTCAAGGGCTAATTTGTATATTTAGTGTTCCGGCATATTTTTGGCTTGTTTACAGAGAATACCTACAAATGTGTGAATGTTTGATCTAAAAATATGCGTCTGTGTTAATTTGACTAATCATGCTTGAGCTAATTAATTTGTTAGGACTGTGATATTTTGTTCGATGAAATTTCGAATTATGGTCCGTACTAAAAGTACGAAAAGCTCAATGTTCTTCCTCTGGAAGGAACTCAACCACATATTAAACTGCGCATTTTCTTTTCCAGCCTGGAAGTATGTGAACTGTGTTTGCTCGATTATTTCTACTTTCCTCACATAGTATTTAATCGGACTATTTGGCCTATAAGCACTCGACCAAATGTTCGTCGGATTACAGTCGAAAATGCCTTACATCAAATATATATCCAATAAAGCTTTTGATAATCGACTAAACGATTAATCTATTTGAAGTAGTTGCTTAAAAAAGTTATCGATTATCACTAATCGACTAATCGAATAGTTGTTTGCATTCGACTTGTTGACATATTCGAATATATATTTTACTTATTTTATTTTATATATTAATGAAGGTGACAATGGATGCTCTATTCGCATGAAACTGAGTTCCATCGCATTTATAAACTCACAGAGTCCATGATTTACAACTACGGAAAATGGTGAACCTTTTTTTAATTTTATAAATTTTATTTATCAAACCGTCAGTATTCGATAAGTCGAACAGCTCGACTAATCGATTGGCCGGATAATCGATTGTAAATAAAATTTTGCAAGTTTGTGCCTTAAAACTTAACTAAAAATTATATAAAGACTTCTACATTATAACTTAGTTGAATACCATCCCCTATTATAATTTGTCTCCAAAGCGCCTTCAATTAAGATGTTCTTCAATCTAGTAAACTTCTTTTGGCTGAGATATAATGAACTTATATCAAGCTGAGGATAGCTGAACGCCGAAACCGGTTTGTTACACAACCAAATGTGACAAGGGATAGCGGAAAATCGTTCGAATATACATCAAACAAAGTAAAGTTAAAAATAAATTTGCAGAAATAAACAAGAAACAATTAAGTTAATTGCCAAATAAAAAGCGAATCCGAACGCTACTTGTCTTGCTGGCTCTGTGATGGGCTTGCTCATATGAAATGTGCTGACTTGACATATAGAGTTGTGGACTACATAAATGATGGCAAGGGCTTGCGTTGCTCCTGCTTAAAATGTAGATCTACTGAGGTGGACCTTTTTAGGCTTTTCAGAGAAACTCGAAACGCGTTTTCTAAAATAGGTAAAGAAATTTCTATAATAACGGATAAGTTCAAATACTATGAAGACTTGTTCAAGTCTTTTAAGAGTTTGGACGACTCATCTGCTAGTAGTGATTCCAACAAAATCAATCTTGGTGGTGGTTCGCCTAGTGCTTTAACCCTTAACCCACCTCAGAACAGTTATGCACCTTAAGCGTTGGAGTTGATAAACTTGGCTTCACCAAATCCGGACGCAGTGGTTCCATCCATTTCAAAGGCTCCGAAAAGAAACCTTGCAGCTTCGCCTCGTTCAATTTCTACTCAATAAACAGTTAAGAAGCTGGTTGTGGTTCCCCCGAAAAAATCTACTTTTGTGTCAAGATTTGAGAAGGACACTTTTGTTGACGACCTTAAGTCATATATTAAATAGAAAATTAAAGCTGACGGTATGGTAATAAATAAATTTAAATTTAATTATGATAGAAATATATCATCATTCAGGATTGATGTTTTTTAAACCGATTTTGATACAATTCGGATAGCTCTTTCTGGCGTAGTTCGCGCATTTTTGTTTAAAAAGAATGTCCCAACTGTCGCGAAAATCCCTAGTCAAAATACCGATCCAAAAAACTTAATATGAGTTCTGCCTTAAACATTTATTATCAGAATGTGAGAGGTTTGAATACTAAGTTAACATATTACTATCTTCAAACGATCCATTGCAACCACAATGTTATGGCTTTCACCGAAACTTGGTTAAAACCGCACGTCTATGATTCCAAAATTTTTTGCGATGGATATCAAACTTATCGAAACGAACGCTTAAACAGAACCGGGGGCGGGGTCCTGTTGGCCGTAAATTCTTCACTACCATCTGAAGCTGTAGACATCCACTGATAGACGAGCCCTGTTAGGGACGGGCAATATTTACCTAGCTGTTTGCTACATTGCCCCTTCATCTAATCTATTCGTTATTGAAATGTGTAAAACAATATTAATACATAATATGTTGAAACAATAAAACTAGGGAAGAAGTTATGTGAGGTTAAATTTCACCTTAAAGAAAATAAGGGATAAGGTACCTATCATACAAACTGAATTTTGCAAACGACGTTGTTGGGTATACATCAATTGTTTAAATTTTTAATTTGAGATGAGGGTTTACCCTTGATGAGTTGCTTATAAAGTACCTTTAAATGTGCTAAACATATTTTTTTATTTATAAACCATGATCGTTATTCTGTCTGTTAAGTTTTTTATCAATACTTTGTAATTTTCGTAATTCATTTTTTGTATATAAAAAAAGTATTAGTAACTTATTTACTGATTGTTTTTTTTTTATTTCAGTGAAAAATGGAACAATTTGAGCAACTATTAACCTGTTGTGTATGCCTTGATCGGTATCGCATACCAAAACTGTTGCCATGCCAGCATTCATTTTGCATGGAGCCATGTATGGAGGGACTTGTGGACTATGTTCGAAGACAGGTTTGTAAATAACTATTCAAATAACCGTGTCGCTTATTTAAGTATATTCACTTATGCACATTTTTGTTAATCAGAAAATTTTTCCTATTAAAAGAAGAAAGTGATTTCTAGGAGAATATGAACAAAAAGATCATTTTTCTAAAAAAGATTTTAAACAAACCCAAAAAGAGAATAATAGACTAGACAGGGAGTTAAGCTGCAGATAAATTTCCAAACACATATCGCTTTAGTCATAACCAACTATAAACTAAAACAGATGCTAATTTGAATGAATAATGAAATCAAGGAATAACGAAAAGCTAAAAAAGCTTAAAAAAGCTAATAAATTTTGACAACTCAAAAATCCATAGGGGAGCAAAATAGAGGAAAGCTAACTTTTAATTGGTTCGCTATGGTATGGTTATGACTATGGCGTTATGGTATGTTACTATTAATCGATTACATTGATTTCCATAAGTTTGGTTGAATTAGATGTTTTATATGGATATGGCCATGCCCAAGAGAGCCGGTTCTATGTACCGATAGGACTCGGGGGTTTCAACTGTCTAAGGACTGCAATTTCAGTGTAACCTATGTCACCATTAACTTAGATATCACACTTGGAAGAAATTGAACAGGAAAAGAAAAATAAGATGGAAGAGAAGAAAGAGAAGAAGAATTTTGGCTGTGATGATCAGGCAGTCGGTTGAAGAAACCATGAAGCATGAAAACAAATGTAACTTTAACCATAACCTGGAGAGTAGCGCTGACCGTACTTTTGAGTTTAGGCAGTCGGTTGAAGAAACCATGAAGCATGAAAACAAATGTAACTTTAACCATAACCTGGAGAGTAGCGCTGACCGTACTTTTGAGTTTAGGCAGTAGTAAGAGGCAAAGATTGTCCATAAATAACGTTTTTAAAAAATACCAACAAACATAAAATATATACATATGTATGTATGTATTTATTTCTGATATTTTTTTACAGCAACTGATTTTAAAACTTTGTATGGCTTGAAAAAGAAGATAAGAAGAAAGTTACCTCTTTCTATTAAAAATACTCGCTTTCTTTAAATAATTATTGTGTTGTTGTACATCTAGTCCAAAGCAATCCTCATTTTAGCTTAGTGCTGTGTATAAACCCACACGCCTAGGAACGATTAGCAATACCAACACAATTAACTATGAAACAAATATTTTCAAATGTCTCAACTGAATATCCATATCTACCCACGCCTTAGGTAAAATGTCCAGAGTGCCGAGCGGAGCACCGCATCCCATACAATGGAGTACAAGCCTTCCCAACGAATGTCACCTTGCAACGTTTTCTGGAACTGCACATCGAAATAACGGGCGAGCTGCCAGATCCTACATCAGGTAAGCAGAATATTCAAATAAAGATGCTAGTAAAGTTTAAATCACTTTTAAGTAAAGAAAACAAGTAAGGGGAAGTCTAAGTTCGGGTGGAATCGAACAATATATACCTAGTAGTGATCTATTATGGCATACCAATTCACGTAGTTCTATTATAATACTTTTCAGTTCGAATTATAAAGCCAGCTGATTGTTTTCAATAAAAACACTTCTGTTATGAGTTTTGAGGGGTAAATTAATTAATTTGTATATAAATAGCTTACCTACCAACCACTGCTAACCACATTTTTTTTAAATACCAATACATGCACATTTTATGTTTAAAAAATTTGCTTTCAAATAGACAGGAGGGCAGAGAGACAGACGGACGGGGAGACGGATAAGGCTAAATCGACTCAGCTCATCGTCCTTATTATTTCAGCTTACTTATTAATGGGCCTATCTCTTCTTCTTCTCATACTTACAAACATTTCATGTTTATGAAAGGTATGAAAATCAAAAAAGATACATATATAACTTATCTATTATAGTGTTATCCGATTTGAATAATTTTTGGCAGGAGTATACTACATACTATTGAGAAGCAGCTGACCAATTTGCATTGAAATGTCTAGTTAAACTACAAGCAATCGCCTTTGAAAATAGCAAAATTTTCAACAAAGCTTTTTTTGCGGTCGAGTTTTACTTAAAAAGCACATTATGTGTGCAAGATATTATTGGTATAGCTTGCATAGTTATAGAAATATCGCGTTTTACATTTCACAAAGAAATTCTTCAGAACTATGTTAAAAAACTGGGCGTGGCCGCTAACCGATTTCGCCCGTTTTTACAACAAACCTTTACATATTCAACATTTTCGCCAAATATCGTTTCGACACTTGTTAAAATTTATATTTTCCCACTTTCTTCGTTCACGTCCACTTTGAAAGTGAAATAGAAATGATATAAAACTATTTTGCGCAAAGTTATTGCCTATTAAATATATCTATGATCCTTTTCAAAATATTTTTTATAAAAGTAAGCGTGTGCCTTAACCTACTTCGCCCATTTTTTCCGGAACATTCCTTTTATTATTATAAATATGTGTGCTGAATTTCGTTTCGATATCTTGAACAGTTTTTGATTTATGATTAATAATATTTCTAAATTTGACTTTATCAAAAGTGGGTGGTGCCACTCCCGTTTTCAAAAATTTCTTGAAAAATTAGATTAGTTTAGAGCCAATTGGGCCGTCGATAGAAATACTCTGTAGGTCGAGCTTTTGCATCCATTCGCCAACCAAGCCTTGATATTGATGTTGACGAACCATCTTGTTGGTTGGTTGCTGTGCCGCTCTGGAGAGGAAATATCCCTGAGCGCAAGTAGCACTCTGAGCGCCATTGTGATGTACTTTATCCTGGAACCATCCACTATTAGGATGCTGCTGTTGGTTTTGTTGGTTTAAGCGTTAGTTTAGGTAGGTACAAACAATCCGGTTCGGTCTATGTAGTTTCTAATGTCCCTATTCTGTAACTGCCCATGTAGATGCCTAGGTACAAAAAACTCCTGTCTCTAATAAATACTCTCAGAATCATCATTCCATTCCATCATACTCCGTTCGATCTACTTTCCGTCGCTAGTGGTTGAATTTTTGGAATTACTCCTGAACCCACAAAAAACAAAGTCCCAAACAAATTCAGCTTATCTTATGGACTAATAGAAAAATCACAAACCGCTTTAATCAAATCTATTTGCCTAGGTCAAATCATGGAGCGCTGCGGCGTATGCTCAGAAAAGTCGTACCTATCTTTCTGTGCGCATTGCGAGAAGAAGATTTGTGAAGACTGCAAAAGCGCGCACATGGACATTTTACGTCGTGAGATAACCCGATTCAATTCTCAAGTAAGTATGCCTCATTCTCCTTATTCAGAGCTTTGTAAAATACATTTCCTCTGTCCTTCCATAGATACGTCGCAGTTTGCATCGCCTGCAGGACACCCTTGCCATAATTGAGAAAAACACAACTAGTCTGCAAACCAACTGCGGTAGTGTCTCCGATGAAATTGATGAGATATATCGACGCATAACCAAGGCGATTAAAGATCGAACTGATCAACTGAGAGGTGAAGTGGATCGTTATCTAACACTAGAGATGCGAAATCTGACAACGTTAAAGGAAAATCTTGACCATGAAATTCAAAATATTGCTAGCAATTGTGATGTTGTTGACAAGTACATGAACGAGACCGTCGAATGGGATGACTGTGAACTTATGGATACAAAAGAGATCTTCCTTAAAACGGTTGAGTTCCTACGTCACTTTGAATATGAAAACGCGGATTATACCCGACGTGTACGCTTTTTAGTATCACTTGATCCGAACCAGCTTGTTATGAATTTGGCCACATTCGGTGATTTGAATATAACACCGCACTCGCAGCCAACTGGATCAATGAGTAGCTCACATTTAGCAGCACAATCCACCGCACTGCAACCAGGTTTAATGCGTTCAAAAAGCGATCACCGACTTGCTACACAATTCCGTCAACAGGAAGATCGTGTGGGATATAATGACGAACCTGTTTTGGGTGGACGCAAATTTGGTGAACGTCCTGTACGCGCCAACACCGATCGCTATGGTGACGCTGGTAATACCCGTTATGGTGGTCGTGGTGGTGCAGACTACGAATACGAAAATGATTACGAAAACGATCAACCAACATCCCGCTCAGGAAAGCCCTCACGTTTCCGTTCAAGATTTGTTCGTTCGCATCAAAACGAGGACTCTGACAGCGAGCAACAACAAACACAACGACAACATGAATTGGATAAGAAGAAAGATCGCGTGCTTACCGGCGAAGATGCATCCCGTGGTCAGCTTAGCGGCATTATTCGTTTGAGTGATTGCGCGCGCGTCATACAACGTCTTGCTGATATTGGCAAAGAGAAGAAGGAGAAAAAAGTAGACACCGAAGCTCAGGCAGCTATGCAAGCAGCAATTCAAAAACAAAAAGCTTCAATGCAGCGACCAAAACAACAAACACCAGCCTCGCAAAGGCAAGTGTCCGAAGATGACGAAATAAGTCGTATAAAGCGCCAAAATAAAAATGTTCCAACTGCAGCTCAAACTGCCGCCGCAAATGCCGGTAGCACGGCCATGCATTCAGAGTCGGAACGACCAACTGCGGAACGTGTAGCTGCACTCAAGCGAACGGGAGTACCGTCAGGAGTTAGTGAGGAGAGCGACAGTTCTAATCATGCTTCACCAGTGCGTAGGACACCACCACCAAGAGCTGAGGTAAGTGTGAATGAGACAAATGAGGAAGAACAACCAAGTAGTAGTAGGAGTGCAAATAGGTTGGAAGCGTCGGAAAGTGGGGCCGAACAGCAGGATGTGAGTGTAGAAGTTGCAAAAATTTACGAAACGGGAAACAAAGAAGTAAAAGAGAAGGATGTAACAGAGGAGAGTGAGGCTGAAGTGGAAGAAAGTGAAGAAGAGAGTGAATTAGAAATTGAAACAGAATTGTTAGGGAATGAAAATTATGTACAGAAGAGTGAGAAAGTCGAGAAAGTGGAAAGCGCAAATAACGATGAGGGTGGTGAAGAAGATAATGGTGAAACGGAAACAGATGAAGAAGAGGAGGAGGAGGAAGAGGAAGAACGCACAAAAGTGACAGACGAAGAAAAGAAGAACACAGAAGAGGGCAATGGGGATGTACCATCAACAGTTGAAAATACTGAACACGTAGTCACCGAAGAAGAGATAGAAGAAAGCGACGATGATGCTTATGAATCAGCGGAGGCAGGGAGTGACAATACACCAGACATAAAAACAGACAGTATGTTAGATACACTCATAAATAACCTTAAACCTGAGCTAGAGAAAGTCGATAAACAAGATCAGGAAGCAGATAATACAACGGAAAATGCAAACGAAGAATCAGAAGAAGAAACAGAAACCGAAACGGAAACAGAGACAGAAACTGAAAACGAGGAGGCAGAAGAGGGAGACCATGCAGACGAAAATAAGTGATATATTGATTGGAGTAGTTAAGGATTTAGAGTTACAACTTCAATAAAATTTTGAAAGCATGAAGGTTCTATTGTAAATTGTGGGTACATATTAGTGTAGTGAAAAAGAGAAATATATTTTAGACACAGTTTATTTTTTTAAGCTTACTTAATATTTAAAATTTATGTAAGTCCGAACAACCCTAATTCGCCATTTAACCGATTTTCAACAGTGACTCTATTTGAAACTTCCTGCTGTTACTTTAACACACCCCGACCTTTTAAAGTTTTTTCTTGTACTATTTTATTTTTTTTGTTTTGATTTCGTTTAGTTATGCGTTTTAAAGAGCAAACGTATTTAAAAAAAAATTATTAAAAAATAACTACCTACTCTTTAGAGCAAAGTGTATAAACCCGTTTGTCCTCCTCTTTGTTTTCAATCACACTTTCCACACATCATTTGGTTTTTTAATATGATTTAATTCGTTCGCTCACTAAACCTAATTAATATACATATTTAGTATTATAACTGTACGTATTTGCTTTATGTTTTTGATATGTTGTTGCAAAGCTTGGTTTTTCTTAACGTCCATATATCGAGCAGTAACCAATCTTTCCGTTTGGTGATTACACCAACAAATCTCGATATGCTACTCCTTTACTATATAGAGATGCGAACGACTCAACTAACGATAGATATCGATATTTTAAATCCCAATTCAAAATAATTTGTAATTAAAACCATTTAAAGTCTCAATCAGTCATTTAAATTTAAATTTTGGCGGCCGCCGTGGTGTGAAGGTAGTGTTGCCGGCCTACCACACCGAAGGTCCATGGTTCGAGCCCTGGTACAGGTAACATCAAAAGTGATTTGAAAAAAGTTTTTCAAAAACGGGGTCGCCCCTCGGCAGTGGTTTGGCAAACTCTCCGAGTGTATTTCTGCCATGACAGGCTTCTCAGCAAACATTCGTCTCCTTTGTAGATGCCGTTCGGAGGCTGCAAAAAACTGTAGGTCCCACCAATTTGTAGGGAAAATTCAAAGCGGCACACCACAAATTGGAAGAGAAGCTTGGGGCGAAAATCTCTTAGGAGGTTTATGATGATATACCTGTTGTATATCGCGCCATAGAGAGAGAGAGTCATTTAAATTTATTAATGCAGTCTCCTTACATGTTTATTTTTAAAATGACTGAATTTTTACCAACAATGGAAACCTAAAAACTTCACTAAAAGGGTTTTATCTCACTTTTTTAAATGAATTTATTTCACTTGAATGATAAATTTTACCTTAAAACTGAATTTAAATTCATTGAGAGAATTCATTAAAATGACTTTATTTGACTTTCATTACAGACAACATTCAAATTACTTTATTTTACTTAAATGAAAGACTTCATTCAAATGAACATATTTAGGTTAGTGAGACTCTTAATTCTAATGACTTTATATCGGGTTTTGAGAGACTTCATTCAAATGTTTACAAATGTCTTTGTTTGCCATAGATGAAGAACTTAATTAAAATTTAATTCAATTAAAAACGACGCTCCAATAAAATGATTGCAATCAAATGAAAATAGGAAAGATTTTAAAAATGAATAATAGGTCACAAAATGATGAAATTCTTTAGTCTAAGCCAAAGCATACAAAAATTGATTGCAACCATTTGAAATATATTAAAATTGCTAGTCATTCGTAAATTTATGCTCGGCATGTTGCCAGATTAAAAGTAAATGTTGACACGTGCAATGGCAAATGACATATGCATTTTTTTGCCGTTAACTAAATAATTATAATTAATAAATATAAACATATAAAAACAAGCTTTGCATACTTACATACATATATATTATTCAATTAAGAAGCAAATAAACCAAATTAATGACTTAAGTCTTAAAAATAGCATCAAGAAGTTGCTTCCATCACACAATTTAGTTGACGTGACGTAAATGTTAAGTATTTGGTTTATATGTCTTTACAAAATGGACATCAGAAATATATTTTGTAATTATTCCTTTCCAAAAATTTGCTTTATATATATATAAGTACATATATCGATTACAAAATAAATGTGATTAGTAAATTCAGTATCTAAATATTGAAGAACAAAACGAATTTAAAATAAATAAAAAATAAAACAATTTCGAATAAATTTTGCAGCACGCATAGCAAAATGCAACACGAATTTACTGTTTTATTTACATACTTTCGAATTGAGTATATATATACATATTTGTAAATAGTCTAAAAATCATGAATCTTACGTGCCACTGGCAGTTGAAGACAATTTGGTAGAGTTGTGATGAGAAAGCTTCAAAATTCCTTCCGCTTGTAAATATCCAAGTAACTTAATAGTTTCTGATGTCCTTCTTCAGGCTTCTTTCATTTTCATTCATAATCAGCGGATTTCCAATCATTTTTCAATAAATATATTAACATTCCAAATCTTAACTTGTCAGTACTAAAGCCTCACACTAAACTACTTTCATATGACATGTTCTTCACATTACATATGACCTGCATCGTTAAGATATGATATGGTATGGATATGATATAATATCATGTGATATCCCATAATCACATATGATTTCATTTTGCTGGATAAGAGAGTAGGGCATTGAGTTCACATAACACCTCTTGCACTCTCTCAGTTTTCCTTTTAATCATTTTGAATCTATCTGGTGTTTGACTTCTGGAACATCTTTGCTATTATGATCCTAGCAAAAGTGTTGCAAGTGAACAGAAAATGTAATCCTGTCTTCTAAATTAAAGCATGGACAAAGCTAGATCTATGAGCTTAGCCTAATGATGCATCCGAAAGAATAATTGCTAGAACTAGTCGCATTTTGCCC
Source organism: Merzomyia westermanni (assembly GCA_949987695.1). Lineage (NCBI taxonomy): Eukaryota > Metazoa > Arthropoda > Insecta > Diptera > Tephritidae > Merzomyia > Merzomyia westermanni. The sequence goes on from OX465293.1 coordinate 70,679,721, forward strand.
CAGTTATCAAAAAAATTGTACTCCCAGAAGCTTTCATGTGACCGCGCAGCCAAATGAAAACGAGTAATTAGGGCTGCTTCAAGTGAAGCTTGACATCTTGCTAACAGCTCAGCTTAGAACACTGATCATACTCGCTCAAAGTGAAGTTGACTTGTTTTTCAATACTATGATATGGTAAGATATGATACAATGCTCAAAGTATGATATAAAGCAATATGGTATTATAGCTTGTGACATAATCAGGGTATTCGGATAAATGCTTCTAATTTGATTACACGCTTACAGTCTGAAATAGTACGGCATCGTTGAGTGATATGGTCTGGCATCTTGAAGTGATGTGATACCATGGAACGGTGCTACATAATTATGTTATTTGACTTCATGGAGTGCTTCTAGAATGATGCGACATAACATCATTGTGTAATGTGCCATGAAGGCGCGATTTGACATTATTAGGTGTTATTATATTAGACTTACTTGAAGATTAACAAAAAGAAAAAAAATATACAGGTCAGTCCCCATAAAAATAAATGCACAAAAATCTACTTTGGGGAAAAAAGCATACGGACCTCATAGTGCAATTCAACGCTCATTCGGGGAGTTTATGTCCTCCTTACCTAACACTTATTATGCCTAGCGAAAGAATTGCAAAGAACAAACGCATTGCGTATAAAACAATTTATTATGTAGAGAAAAACACTCCTTTTCACTTATATTTATGTGCTTCTACCTTCCACTCCCCGTGTTAGTGTTATTCTACGCTTAGTAAAACATTCTTTGAAATAATTTGTGAGTTTTCTCAACTTTTATCAATATAATTTTTATATCTTTACACCTCTCTATATATTATCTTATTTCGCTCTACATAAACGCATTTATTACCGATATCGCACGCTCTCTTTTCGGCCGCTACTGCTTACATTCATCACGCCCATGAACGAACACAATCATTGCATATCATCACTGCATCATGCACGTTTTAATATCAACAATCATTTTGACGTTTACACCGCTGCTAATTATTGTGTGGTGACTGTAACATAAGCAGTCGCCACTCACGCCGCCAACGCCATTGCAATCGGTTCGGCAAAAGCCCAATTGCGGCGATAGTTCCGATGCCGATGAATCTATTATTGATGGCATTCATACATCTCGACCTTCACCCACTTCTTCTTTCATTCAACAGTCTAAAGCACCCGTGTCAGCGCAAGTTGCAGCAGTCAAGAAGACCACACGCTCAGGTAGTAGCGATTCGACTGCCTCAACAGAGAGTTCGACTAGCTCAGCTGCTGCTGCCGCCCCAAGTAGTTCTCGAGTACGCGAAAGTCCTGCACGATCACGTCCAGCGCAAACGAGCAATACTCCTAATGCTAGCAGTAGTACTGCACCTGGTGAGAAGAAACCATTCGTTAGCCGTTTCCTGCCCCAGCATAGCAATCCATCTACAAGCAACGACAAAAAGAAGGCAGAAAGTGAATCGAGTAGCGAAGAAGAGACATCCACAGAAGAATCAGAGGATGAAATTGACACTAAATCGAAATCAGCAATAGCACCTGGTTCTAGTACTGCAGCAAAGAGTTCGGCCGGTAGCAGTGCGCTCTCGACGGCAGGCACAGGCAGCTCAAGTGGCGCTTCTTCATATCGTGATCGTTTGGAAGCGCGCCGCAGCTCACGTGATGATGCGTCCTCACGTACATCTTCGAATTATGCAACTCCGTCCAGCAGTGGTACTAGCGGTTACGGTTCAACAACTCGCCAACGTCCAGTACAGCCTTCACATCACTCTCATGAAACAGAAGATCGCTATGGCAGTGGCGCCTCAGGCAGCAGGTAATATCTTGTTTACTATTAAAATTGAACTACCTTTAATTTGCTTGAGATTTTTTTAAGTTCTAACGATTCGCTCACACTTTTCTTATGCTATTGTGTTTTTGTCTTTTGCCTTGCTTTGCTTTCACTAACAGTTCAGTTTATCACTTGAAATACTTTTCTCTATGAGAGCAGTATGGACAGTCCTGCATAGCAATCAAAACTACCTTTAAGTGCATTTAACATTGCAAACCAAGAATTTCGCAAAATGCTTTTCACTTACACAACATAACACAAAATGGCTGTTTACATTATTATTAAAACGCTCAACTAGGTGCATACTAGGGAAGACTCTTTTTTAGATTTTTACAATTTCGGGATTTTCGGGTTGACATTTTACATTGCCGTTTAGGTTAAAAAATCAATGAAATTGTTTAAGAAACTATCCGATTTTAAAATATATAGCAAATAATTAAATTTTTAATAAGGTTTTTATTTACAACAAAGTTATTGTTTTTTTAATAATACACCCAAATCAATCTTCTTTTCAAAATCTTAGCATTTTTAAATGTTTCTTTATGCAATTTTTTAATATAGATTACTCAAAGTATTCCCTAATTTTTTTATCGAAGGAATTGTGTTGATCGCGCCGATATATGTTAAATCGACATGAGAAAAGGGCACATTTTTGTTAACTTTAAAGTTCGTCTCTATTATGTTGCATCGGGACTTTTCTTTAAAGTTCTGAAAAACAGCTGCCAACACAGGAAAAAGGGCATAAAGGCTTCACCCAGCACAATCCAATAGCACAAAAAAAGTAAATCGCTATGCAATATAATTATAAAAACTTGGTTGCGCTAGAGTGTTCGGATAGCACTGGATAAACACTGCTGTTAAGGACAGTTTGAGAACAACTGTGAAACCATCGACTTACAATTTGTAGACACTTAAACAACTGATCCTGAGTAGCTTAAGAAGAAAAATGAAGAAAAAAGTAAACAAAACATATTAATTAGCACTTTATTACTATTTCATTTCAATTCGGTGTGTGAAAATCGCAATAAACTTTCCTATTTCTGCGGGTTGTTTGTAGACAAAAAAAATTTTTTGAGCGCAACAGGCGAAAGTTTGCGGGGAAAATCGTGCGATTTTCAAGTAATTTAATTTTGGTATAAATACTCGTATACCTAGTAGTGCTTCGCACACAAGGTATATTAACTTTAGTCTACTAACGGCAGTACGTATTTTGACTTATGTATATCAATATGTTCAGGACGAAAAGAGAAATTGATTAAGCCATGTCCGTCCGTCCGTCCGTCCGTCTGTGAACACGATAACTTGAGTAAATTTTGAGATATCTTATTGAAATTTGGTATGCGGGTTCCTTGGCACTCATCACCGAGCACTATTTAAAATGGGCGAAATAGGATGATAGCCACGCCCACTCTTTATATATAGAATATCTACGAAAACACAAAAAAAGTGATTACTCAGTACACATTCAGCACGCAGGTTTTCAGGTATGCAAGGAATGTTCCAGGAAAAAATGAGCGGGATCGGTTAAGGTCCACGCCCACTTTTATATGAAAGATTTTGAAGAGGATCGTAGATATATTAAATAGGCAATAACTTTGCCTAAAATAGCTTTACATCATTTATATTACACTTTTAAGGTTTCCGTAAACAAAGAAATCCAAAAACTCAAAATCTTCGAAAATGGACGTGGCCGCGCCCCTTTTATAGTGGACTATTCCACAAAACTGTTTATGCCATAGCTCCGCCAAAAATTGATTTGTCGAAACGAAATTTTATGATAATGTTCTATATATAAAGGTTACTGTTTGCTGTAAAAATGGGCGAAATCGGTTAAAGTCCACGCCCAGTTTTTGAACATAGTTCTGAAAATTTTTTTTGTAAAATTTAAAAAGCGATATTTTTACAACTAAGCAAGTTATATCAATCAGATTTTGCACACATAATAAGCTTTTCAAGAAAAACTCGGTCGCAAAAAAATTTTGTCATTTAGAAGAAGGAGGCGTGGCGCCGTCCACTTTTCAGCATAAAATTTTTGCTATTTTCAAAGGCAATCGCTTATAATTCAATTTTGATATTTCAATGAAAATTGGTCAGCTGCTTCTTAGTAGTATGTATTATACTCCTGCCAAAAATTAGCCAAATCGGGAAACACACAAGCAAAATATTTGGGCACGTAGTTAATACCCCACAAAAGCGAAGTTGTATATATTTTTTGAACATGAACATGAAATGTTTGTACGTATGAGAAGAAAAAGAGATAGTCCCATCAAAAATTATACTGAAATGATCAGGAGGATGAGCTCAGTCGATGTAGCCATGTCCGTCTCTCGACACGTATTTCTGTTTGTCCGTCTGTCTATTTGAACGCAAATACGAACTGAAAGTATTAAAATAGACCTGCGTAAATTGGGATGACATAATAGATCACTACTAGGTATATAAGGTTCGGTTCCACCCGAACTTAGACTTCCTTACTTGTTTTGGTATAATTTCGATATAAATAAAAAGATATTAAAAACATTTTAAACACTACTTTTATATTTATGCCTCCAAAAAGCAGCAGCAAAATTTCTATTTAAACGAAGGCATGGTATCTGTAAGTTTAGGTTTGAAATTTTAATCATACCAATTGTTATCAGTTTCTGAGATTAGAAAATATAGAGGGCGAGTGCAATTAATAGATTTAAATGTTTTGTTGGTCGCCAAACTTTTATTTGGGATCGAAAAATTGGTTGCCTCAGTTTGGAAACGTGCACTCCACCTTTATTTTTTCAAATCTCATAAACTGATTACAATTGGGGTTATTAAAATTTCAAAACTAAACCTCACGGATACCATGACTCTGTTTAAGACCAATTTGTTGCTGCTTTTTGGCGACATAAATATAAAGGTAGTCTTTAACATTTTTTTATCATAATTTTATTTTCTATTTTTTAGTCCTACCCACACAAAGGCAATAGTAATTGTGGTTATTTTAGTTTTAGGTGCATATGTACATACGAGTATTTTATTTTCAACAAACCATACTGTCATTGTATCCTGACCTATGCACTAAGCTTCAGCGATTGTGTATATAGCTCCATCCGTGGGCCACCTTGCGGAAATTTTTTTATTAAATATTGTATTGTAACCGGGTTCTGAAGCGTGTGTATAGTTTCAAGTCTCTAGCTTACCGCGAAATTACTCAAAAATCGATCGCAGGATTCCTCGCGGTTTTTAACGATTTTCAGTTCCCTCGATCAGCCAGTCTCTAACGGAATTTCTACGTACTGTATTGCTATCGTGTGCTGAACTATGTGCTTAGTTTCAAGTCCCAAGGTCACCAGGAAGCTAGATAAAAATCCCAAGATTCACAATTTCAAAAGAATTTTCGAAATAGGTAGATTTATGCGCCACCTAGAGGATTTGCATTTGCTCACATTGCATTATCACGGAGTTCTGAACTATGCTACAAGTTTCATATGTCTAGTTTAACGGAAAATTACCTAAAAAGGCGTTGCAATATTTTCAAATTTCTTATGGAAATGAACGGACAGCTAAGAAAGTCACTTAATATAAAGGTAGTATAAAACTGGGTTGCGCTAGAGCGTTTGAGTGGTACTGGATAAGCACTGCTGTTATGCACAGTTTGAGAACAATTGTGAAGCCATTAGGGACCACTCTTGACTGTTGAAACAGTTTCTTAGCCAGCGGAACGAGCCACTTAAACAGCTCATCCTGGATAGCTTAAAATGAAAAATAATTGAAAAAGTGAACAAAACATATAAACTAACGCTTCATTATTATTTTCAATTCGCTGAGCGAAAATCTAAATATTAAAAAATGTTCCCGAAAAACTAGAAAATAATGTTAGCTTCAGGCTAGTATTAAATGTGTTTAAATTACGCCCTAGAGCTTAAGCTGCCTAAAACAAAAACTGGTCAAACATTGAGTTTTTGTTTCGATTTAAATAGAAAGTTTTAAAGAGGATTCTACTCGTGGCTCCAGAAATATAATTTTGCCAGCAATAGGTTAGGTTAGGGATTTTCATTGTGCCTCAGATACGTAATCTTCTGAAAGATACTCAATTTTCATCTAAGCTTAGTCTGGATGAACACAGAGCCGATTAAAGTCAGTCTCTGTGCACAATATTCCTAGACAACAAAAGTTGTAATGAGTTGCCGAATGCATGTTTAGCTGTGTGGTGTAGAAAGTTAATCGAAATTCATTTACATCTATCTTATTTGATGGGTTTCCTTGTGAACTTGGGCAGTGCAATGATAAGCAAGCAGGGCGAATGCATCGGTAGATGGAAGCTATAGAACCAAGGTTTGCTAGAAAAATATCCTAGCTATGTTCTCGACCTATTGCTTCTCTCTGAAATTTGTATACAGCACATTGGTGCTTAAAATTAAGCAAATTAGATAGTAATCAAACAAAATATCCCTTCAAGAAATTAGTACAAACCGAAAAATTAAACTTATATAAGTATATCTTTCTGCTGTTTCTTAATTTTTTTACAGACCAAGACGAGATCATTACTAGGCATATAATGTTCGCTTTCACGCTAACTTAGACTTGCTTACTTGTTGTATGTTGCTTTTGGCGTTTTCACCAAATTTCAAAAGCAAGAATGTGAAATCACAAAACAGTAATAATGTTTCAAGCTTGAATACTCTAAAACGGCCTACCTGACGAAAATTTTAAGTTCAAACTTTTTTTGTGGGAAATTCGATTTCCAAGCACACCTCTTCAAAGCCTTTCAGTTAACACCGCTGCACTATTAGTATGTTTAGCAAAGCTGATGTCTATGTGGTCCTACTTCAGAAAAATACTATGTTTACTGTTTCAAAAGATCTAATTTATAAATAATTCAAATCTATAGTTTTGAGTGCTAAGTAACTGGTACTGTATGATAATAAAAGAATTATGGGATTAAGTATGTAAAACGCCAATAAATTTACGACTATATACTTAATACCAAATTAATTCACTTAGACCCCTTCATATATTATATAACGAAAGAGATATGATGAAACTTCCTTAATTTTCCTTAGTTTGATGAAATACTTTCTTTTTTTTTGAAGATCAGCACGCTCTGGCGAAAATCATACTTATTGTTTTGGTTTTAGTGCATGCTCCATGTTTACGCGCCCTTACTAACGGGTTATCCAATGCTAACCCCGGTACCTATCAACACATATGAGTACATTCAAATATGCCCATGTACACTATAGTTTTTTATTTAATTTAAAATGTCAGAAAGTCTCTTAATCTTGTTTGTTTCATGTGCACAAACAAAATATATATACAGTTGAGTTCAATATTATAGTAGTTAAATTAGATTGGATATCGTTCTCGAAATAAAAATAAGCTGCGTTTTTAATAATTTTCATTTAAAATATAGCGAATTCCATAACATAAGCCACATAAAAAGAAATTTAAAGCTTACACAAAGTTCAGGAATTTTAATTAAACTTTAAAAAATGGCCATCAAAATCTGCAACTTTTTTGGCAGAATTTCTATATAATTTTTGAGTATGCCGTCGGTCAATTTTAGCATAATAATGTGCAAGTAAGAACTAGCTCAAAACTTTTCCTGAATTTATAGAATTACTTATTATTATTTATTGTAAAGGCTGTTCAAAGTTTTCCGCCATGCAAAATTAAATTTTGTTCATCCGTTGTATGGAAGAAATCACTCAACACCCTCGACGAAAAAAATTCTGAAAATTCCGGGACATTTTGGAACTATTTTTAACTTGCACATTATTATATTAAAATTGATGGGTCTACAATACTGCATACTCAAAAATTCTCTACAAATTCTGCTAAAAAAGTTGCAAATTTTGATGGCCATTTTTTTAAATTCAATTAACTTTCTTGAACTTTGTGTAAACTTTGAAATTTCTTTTTATGTGGCTTATGTTATGGAATTAGCTATATTTTAACTAAAAATTATTAAAAATACAGCTTCTTCTTATTTCGTCGAAAGGTATCCAATTTAATTTCACTATTATTGTATGTTATGTAAACATGTGTACACAAACGTAACGCACACTCCATACCAGCTAATTTCACGTATGGATGCTCCCCTACAGATTTCACTTAAAGTTGAACATCTTCTTGTAAAATTTGAAGAAGTTGATATTAGTTTTTTAAATCTTTTCATATAGCAATTCAAGAAACATGAAGTTTTTGAGGTATTCCACCTTTATGTTAAAATACTAGTTCTCTCTTGATGAATTTCCAAAAAAAAAAAAAAGATAATATGAAAAATATTGAAGATTGCTTGTTTTATTTCAAAGCTAAACGGAAGTTAAGCTGCGAATTTTTTAGTACATCCCTTATTACTTCCGAAAACTCAAGCATCGTAAGAGGATCATATTTTTTTGAAATTTTATATTAATTAATTTTTTATACCATGACTATAAACGAGCCCAAGTGAAGAATAATAATTTTTCTTTTTATTCATGAAAATTATTATTATTATTATTTTTTTATTATTTGCAGAAGTATTATTAATTAATTTTTAAAAGTTTCTATTAGAATAGAATAGGAAATAAATAAAAAAAGAAGTCATTTTCATGAATAAAAAGAAAAATTATTATTCTTGGCCCGTTTATCGTCATGGTACAGGCCGTAAAAACCACAATTCAATTGATTAGTTTTTATTAATTTTTTTTATTGACGTCCTTTTTATATGATATAAAAAAAATGTATCCGGATAGAAAACAATTTAAGTAGACCTAAAAAATATACTAATTTAAATATTAAGTAAAAAAAGAAATTCTTTAACATGTTAAAAGATAATTCTCAAAATTCGAGTTTCGGGGGTATTAGTAACTTCGGCAAGCTGAATAAGCAAATGCGAGGATGGCAAGGTTTTTTCTTTGCATCAAGTTTTCAGCAAAAAAAAAATATTTTTTAGAAAAAATACGTTATTATGAAAGGATTAAAAATCTAACGAAAGTTCCTTAAAACCATATCCTTGCTGAAGAAAGAATTTGAAAATAATATACATTTCTACGAAGGGCATACAAAGTTGTTCGACTTTCATGAAATACACCACATGTATTAATATGCAGTTAATTTGTTTTTTGATAAAACATCCAATTAAAACATATTTCTTCATTTTCCACTTAAGTGTGTCATGTGTTGTATTCTCGTTCTTTTGTTTGTTGTAGCTTTGTACATCTGCGTGAAATTGGACTGCATATTTTGGCGCTTTTCTACATGATTCGCGTTATTTTTCGATTCATTTACAAATATTTTTAGACAACAAAGGATGAGAGTGTCTTAAAAAAAGCGTGTTTTTGTAAAATAACAAAAATAATTTTATTTCAACAAGAAAACAAGAGAGAGTATGCCATCATTTCATTGTTAGACTTATTTATGAATAACTGCCATTTTGTAAAATAAATATCATTCTTGAAGAAATCAACTCAACCTCTGCCAACATGCCTTCATTAAATCGTTAGTACTTTTCCGCTAAAACGCATTCAATTGGTTCAAAGTTTTTATTAAAAAAAAAAGAATTTTATCAAAATAAACCTAAAACCAAAGCAAGCAATAATTAATTGAAAACAAATGCGAAAAAAATATCTGATAATAAATTAATTTGGAAAGTTTTTAATTAATTATTTTTGTTTTTTCTTTTTTTTCTTCATTCCACACGCCCATTTGCGCCCATGTGCGTTCTTTTTTGATGTATTTGTAATAGGAGTACGCCCACCTATAATTTACAATACATCAACAGACCGCGGACGCGCTACCGAAAGCGGATGACGGATGCTATGCGAAATTGAAAATCCAACACACAAACTCATTCGATACACTGTTTTTAGAATGTTTTTTATTATAGCAAGTTAAACATTTTTTGTTTGTTGTAATTATAGATTTATGTATGTACATACACCTCTGTTAATTTGTTCGTTGCTAATCATGAATTGTTTTTGTAAATTTGCATAGTTTATTGCCCAAAATGTTTTTGTTGTATACTATACATACATATATTCCTATGAATATATAAGGATGTGTACATTAACATGTGATGAAATAGTTTTTACTAACAAAGTGTTTTATTACATAATGTTTACATAAATGATAGAAATTTAGTTAGAGCTATGAAAATCTCTATATAAAATAGGTGTGAAGGAAAATTTTGCAATTTATAGAAAAATGTTTAGCGCGAAATTAAAAATAAATAAATAACTACTAATAAGTTAACAAAATTCATTAATTATGAAAATATTTTGAATGACGAAACGAAAAATAAACGAAACACAAAGACACATGTGTAGAATTTGTTTTAGATTATTTCTTTATGGCTATTGAAAAGGGTTTTCATCTTAACCTGAAAACAATAACATTTTACAAAACATAAGAATACTCTACACATAAAAATTTACTAATCACAATACTATTTTCTACTACCCTGCCATATTGCGAAAGCTGAAGTCTTTCAAAGTGCTCAATTTTGTAATTTCGATGGAAAACACAAATAAATCAATAAAAATCAAAAATAAACAAATCAAAACAATAAAACAAAATTAGTTTGGTCCAATTTAGATCACTCTGTTTCTGAGTACTCCTTGCAGTAGTAGAGTGCTTTTCAAAGTAGTCCCAACTTATTACTCCAAGGAGTGTCTACAGGAAAGTATTATCCAAATTGCTCTCTATTCTACACAGAACGACTGGCGCGGTTTCATTATTTTCCTAATTAGTTATATATTCCTTTTTTATTTAGTTATTTTTCTCTTTGCAACTGAGTCCAATAACATTCGCAAAGAACGGGTTGTGAGATGCAGAGATGGTCCGTCATTGCATTGAAAAGGAGTACTATCCGATTACTCCATTATCACAGAAAAGTAACACATGATCCTAATAATAATAAAATTTGGTGTAATATATGTACCTTCGATTAGATTAAGACAGGGCTTCTCTTCCAATTTTGTAGTGTCCTGCTTCTAATTTTTCTTGCTAATGCATGTGAATTTTTTGCCGAGAAGTTTTTTTATGACAGAAACACACTCGGCGGGTAGCTGACCACTGCCGACGGGCAAACCTTTTTTAAAACCAACTTTTCTAAACATGGTCCTTGCCGTGGTATTTGAACGGGGAATCTTCGTTATTGAAGGCTTGCACACTACCAACGCAACAAGGGGCTGCCACGGTTCACTACTACATGCTTCCAACTTTTTTATTTGGTTATGATGGAATAGGCCTATAATTTAATGAGGAATACAGCACTAAATTTAGATCACGAAGTCTTTTTAAAATCCAAAATTCAGCTGAGATTTGAGGTAGTGTTCAATTTCAGCACTTGCTAGACATAAACACTAAACATCTTTTACAGGCTTTTTACAGCTGATAAAATGCTTTTAGAAGCACTATTAGGTTTTGTTTTGAACTCAAAACATAGCTGTCTGTGTAAGGAAAAGTTCTAAAATGCAGCGCAATCAAAAACATAAAAAATTCTTAAATTACAGTTATTACAAGCGCTCTATTATAGAACCTACTCCTGCGTGGAAGAACACCCTTTTTCAAAATATTTTCAATGAATAGGTAATAATAAGAGGAATCACTATTGGGCCAGCAGAATCCAAAGTAACAGTTTCTAGAATTTGTTTCTGTCTGCTTGTCTGTATGTTTGGGCGCGTATCATCAACTTTCACCGTTGCATTACTTAATCTCTAACTTAAGATTTAAGATATCTCTTATTTCGATAACTCGACCAGTTTCGGAGTTATCGACCGATATGTGAGCCAAGGTGACTCAAAATGTGTAAGTACAATATGCAAACGAAGGGTGCTAATGACTGCTGCAATATGCGATGTGATTAAGTTCTCAACTGGTTTCGGAGAAATAATGATTAAAATCGGACTCAGCCTATTTTAAGTTCTAAAGGGTGGACGAGTTTTCTAGCACATAAACATATTAAGTATAACTGCAGCTGTAATCTGGAGCCCTTGTATCCAATGCCATTGTATGACATTCGTCACATAAATTCTGCAATCGAATGATTTCCACTTAGCCGTCGATATGTTATGTTATTGCTGCACCACAAATTTCCAATACTAAATACATAGATAAAACACTGAAGTTTTGTTTTTCCTCGTTTAGCTGAGTAAATCGTCTCACATACGGAGTCTGTTTCAGGGTTTCCTTAACTTCTGTTCTTATGTAGGAAATATTGTCCCGCTTTACGGCCAAACTATCATTAAAGTAATAAACAATTATATTTGTATCGATAGGTCTGTCCAAGCTGCAGTGCTGTCAATACAAAAAAAATTATTTTTAATACAGAAAAATTAGTTTTAAAATGATACCAGTACCAATGCCAAACACGTATTCATACCATAGAGCCGTTGTTGTGTGAGTAAACGTGTCATTAATTTTTGCTCTAGTTGGTTGCTCACTAAATAGGATACCCAGTGTCAGCAGCTCTCCTGACACAACGAAGATTTGCTTTTTTGGAAACATTAAGCCAGCTATATAAAACATGAGCAAATATGTAAACTTAATTGATGATACAAACCGTGTGTATAAAAACAAAATAATTGATTACTTATAAAGGGTATTCAACACGGGACCTAGTTTTGTTTTTGTATTTTTTGTGAATAGGTTTGCGTTAATTGAAATAAAAGAGAATAAAATAAAATAAAACAAATTAAAAACAAACTGTATTATTACATAGTACATAAATAACCGGAAAAAAGAAAGGATAAAAAAGAAAAGAATAGAAAAAAAAGAAACGAATGAATAAACAAGAACAGGAAACAATAAAAAAGAGGGAATAAGAAGTCTAAGAAAAAGAAAATATATTACAAGAAAGGAAGGGAAAGACGACGACTGAAAGAAGTACCAAATATTTAAAATAAGATAAAGTTTTGTATTTGAATTTCAACCACTGGGCGATCTCTAGTATATAATATAGTACATTCTATTCACTAGCTAGCAAGTTGTTTAGTGTGGCGTTGTTTGCTTAACTTATTTACATATTAAAGAATTGATTTTCTTACCGCAAAATATGAGTCCATTAACTTAATTACTATCTAAACTACTAGTGCTAATACTGCTTTGGTTTTATAGTATCAAGTTAACGAGTATTTTCTGTCAAGGTATTAGTTCTATTAAATAATGATTACTAATCGTAATGATTACCGGTTTGATTAGTTATTTTCTTGAGAATTCATTTAATAATTGAATACTATTATTTTAAAATTTTAATGATTATTTTCCAATTAAATAAAAAAAATCATGATTTTTTACAATTTTTTTTAATGTTTTTGATTTTTTTGAGTATTGTTTTAGAAGCACATAAATATACACATCAACAATACTGAAAAGTATTAAAAATAATCGAAAAAAAAAAAAATTTATCAAAAGTGATCAAATAATCTTTTTTTGATTTTTTTTAATTTTTAATAATTGTCTTTTGTTGAAAAACAATTAAAATAATCATTACCAATAAAAAGCCGTTTAATTAATTGATAACTAGTTACTAATCGAATTTAACAGGTATAGACTGTAATTGTTTTTCCGATCTGTACTTGTTATGAAATTATTATTTCCATGATTTTTAATAGTTTTTGTCAAAATATTTCTATGTCCTTCTAATTACAAAGTACAGGCCGAAAAATTAACAACATTTTAACTCAATTGCTGTTACCAATTTAAATAATCCGAGAGCCCCTGGCAGTGTCAAAAATTGAAACATTATTGCGGAGCCAACATTTTTCTGATCAAGAAGTCGAGCAGCTTCCGAAATTGATGTATAAGAAGAGCTGTGGTGTTTGCCTTTAATTTTTCCTCATTTCTTTTCAAATACAATTTTTCAATTCAAAATCATAACAATAAGAATTTCATTAAAAAAAATTATTTCATAAAATTATTATTATTGGTTCGGAGCTCATCATTATTTCATAAAATTATTATTATTGGTTCGGAGCTCAATCATGTTGTGAATTATTAATTTTGTTGTCAAATCCCTCAGGATTGCTTTGACAGTTGTTCAAGACTTTCAAATATACCGAGGACTACCCGTGTATTTGCTCTGGCGTACAATCATTTATAATTTATTCAATCCGATCCGATGTAGTTTGAAATGTTACGGAATGTTATGTACCGAAGGCTGGAGAGAGGACCATTTTATCTCAAAGTTGCTAAAAATCAAATTTCTCACAATTTCTTATTTTGCAATAAAGAAACATCTAGAAATATATCTACAGAACGTGATAAACCATAATTCGTTTCATTCGCTTTAGCTCAACATATTTTGAATATATTTTTAGCTGCGCGATTATTAAGACGCATTTTTAATATAGAACGTTCTTTAACCAAATTCTAAAGTAGAGTGTTTTTGAAAGTATTTTTTTTAACTACGTTATGAAGTATTTCGACTTTGGGTGGGACCCTTCGAAATACGAAATTCGAAATGGTAAGAGACAGCCATAACAATTAGGCGTTACAAAAATTGAACTCAAAATACGCATGTACGAGTATGGCATTTCCCTTAAAAATTTGATGCATAATCACTGCTATAATAATTTATTCTTAATTTATAAATATCAGTTCTAACTTTAAATGGAACACTGACTTTTACACACTAAACTACTGCTTTGCTTTGCTCTACTAATTTCCACTTTTCGCTGTAATTAATATGTAAGAAAAATATGTTACTGCTTTTGTTCTACATTCCTCATTTAATCGTATTATTTGAGCTTGGTTGTGTATTTATTTCATATAAAGTACAATATTAAAAATTTTAAGTTTTAATTTTGATTTGTGCTCACATTTAAAAAAAAAGATGTAACAAAAAAGATAAAAGGTTAGAACTTAAGAAAATGAAAGTTCAAATTAAAGTAAAAAGAAACGTATCGTAAAATGAAATTTTCTAGCTACACAAGCCGCTTTCTAAACAAAAGCAAGAGCAGCGCTATTGTATCGCAACCATCGCTCTCCACACCCACTGCCTCCTTTGATGAGGATGCCAATGGTACGGGCGATGATTCGGATTCACGTTATGGCACCGGACGTTCACGCTATTTGGCAATGAAGGAGCGACGCAGCCGTTTGGCACGTAGTCGTTCCTCGCATACGCTCGGCAATGATGATGACGATTTGGATGAGCCAGCATCGCCAACAACGGTATCGCCTTCCGCGTATTTGGCTTCAAGGTGCGAAAAAGAAATTTAAATAAATAATTAATTTAGATTTGAAAATTTGAATATATGCAACACAATTATATTTATTTAGGTACACATATTGACTATATATAAACCTTTAAATATTTTTAAATAACACACATCTAAGGTGTCTTATTAAGCAATTTAAAAAAAATCATTATACGACTTTAGCATATTTCAGAAATTTGAACAACAAACTCTTGAAAAAAAAAAACTTTAGTCAAGTCGCTAAGCACTCAAAATTAAATATTTAATTTATTATCATATTAAAACTTTTAATATTAAATTTTCAATGCCGCAATTGTACAAGTAAATATTTAAATATCCAATTTAGTTTGGGCTTAAGCGTTCACCCTTAGTTAGATGTGTTTGTTGCGCGCTATACTCGCTATCTCTCTTTCTCTCTCGCGTTCACACATTTTATTTGTTCTTGTTATTGTATAATTTATTGTAATGTCAGATATACATGAATACATATATGTATATATTTACTTTACTTATTCATACATAAATATTTATATACTTGTATAAGTAAGTCGTTCATCTTTTTTTAGTTCAGTGCTCATCGCTCACTTCCCTATCTTTCACATTTTCTTGTTTTTTTGTTGTATCTTGTTGTACAATCGAACTAAAGCAACCAAACCAAAAGTTTTGTTCAAATTGCACTAATTGAAATTATAATTTTCCTCCATAATCGTGCTGTAATTGGTTTTTAAATATATTTTTTTTTACCTTACTTGTTTCTACGTTTGTTAAATTAACATGAGCAAACCATTAATAAGCAATTAGAATAAGCTAAAAAATATATTTTTATAAAATGTTTTCTTTTTTTAAGCGAAGTTTTCTGAAGTAAAAAAACAAAAAAAAAAAAAAATTTAATTTAGTTAAAAAATGTTGCTCTTGCTAAATTGTCCGTACCAGAGTATAATATTGAAATTGTTGCTTATTTGAAAAATAATCAGTGCAGTATATGCATGTATTAGTGCTTCAGTCATTAACCCATTGGGACCGATAGGTGCAAATGTGCACGAAATTATGTGATAATTAATTTAAAGGTTAAAAGTTCTTCTGACTGCACTTCCTTCTGCTTAGTAGGCACATCCACTCATGGACGCAGACAAAACTATGTTGTACTGAAATTATAGACTTTGGTCAATTAATTTTAGCAAGAATACCCTGTTGGCTTGGTGCCAGAGCATTAAATTTTTCCTTTGGTGATTGCGGATCACTCAAAACGATATTAGCTCCCATTCTATATCGAAGGCTGAGTGAAAGATTTACCTACTTCAAAAATTAAATTAATTAAATTAAATTAAAATTAACCTACTTTTAAAAAATGTTTTATCTCAGGATTTATTTGAAAAAGGCACTATTTTAAAATATTTTTCAATAACGGCCTTTTAAAATTTGGTTGAAAAACGCCCTATCCCAGAATAACATTTAAAAATGAAAATTTAATACATTTTGAGCTCAGATAAATCGTTTTTAATCAAATTCTGAAGTGGGTCTTTTTTTTAAATATTTTGAAATAATGTGATCTCCCACTCAGCCGTCGATATACATGTGCTTAGTATTTTTCAATACTAAAACTGCACTGTCTGGGCTAGGTCTTCAGTAAACCAATCTTCAAGATCAAAAACCTACATATTAGTATGGTTAGTACAGTCAAAGTTTTTTATACCTTTCATGAACATGAAATGGTATTATAACTTTGGTCCGATGTTTGTAAGTATAAGAAGAAGAAGAGATAGACCAACCAATAAGCATTCCGAAATGATCAGGGCGATGAGCTGAGTCGATTTAGCCATGTCCGTCTGTCAGTCTGTCTGTTTGTACGCAAAATAGTGCCTCAGTTTTTGAGATATCTTGATGAAATTTGGTATGGATCCGCCATTTTGTATAAGATTAGGCTGGTATTTATTATGTGTACTATGTATCTTTAAATTATCAGTTTTGCAGAGTTTTTACTAATTGTGAGTAAGGATCGGACACTTAAAATCGTGATGCCAATTCATGAAAGGTATAAAGTCTTCGGCACAGTCGAAGACAGCCCTTTCCTTACTTGTTTTTAGCTAACACCGTAGAAAAAGAACCCGTCTATTAACGACGACTATGGTGTTTCTGGGTTAAAGTAAACAACAAGTCTGAGAAACGAATTTTTCACATATGCTTATATTGATTCTTTGTTCCGCTTATCTGGTCGACTGTATAAGTACACTATGCCACAAAAAGCAATTAGCACTGAATTGTAAAAGAAAATACGATTTATTTTAAATATGAGATCATGCAATTAATGCCATATAGCAATGAAATTATAAATCATTGATTGTTGTGCTTATTATGAAGCAAAGTTACAAATGAATTGCTTGCCTGCTTTTGTAGATATATTTCCCCTTTTCTGCAAATAAATCTCTCAGAAAATACTAAACAGTATGAATGTCCAGCTATGATGAGAAAAATAAGTCCTGAGTGGCCTATGCCAGAATATTTTTCAAAAATGTCCGTTTTCAGAATTTGTTTAAAGAATTTTGTTGAAAAACGCCATATCCAGTTGAAGATATATTGCATTTTAGAATTTTGAAGCTCATACTTATTCACGGCGTCCTTCAAAGAAATATAATTAGTGCTGAAAACTTGAGTTATAACATTCTGTAAAAAAATTCTGAGATAGCCCATTTTAGAAAAATATTTTGAAATAGGTTGATCTTCCACTCAGCCATCGAAATGATATCCATGATATTTGCTTCAAAATAAACTGTTGTGTCTCCAATATTTTCTAACGTTTAGTAGTAGTAGTAACGAACCTGCCGTAGTACTGTTACAAGTTCCCAATCCAATCTCTGTTTGCATGGAGTAGGTTATTGCAAGCTCTTATTACGCGACTTTTCGGCTTCGCTATCTAACTAGAAGTTTAAGTCACTGAAACGACTGAAACTGTTTTCTTGAATTATGCTGCTTCTTCTACATAAACGCTAATAGGACTGTTTGTAGTTAGAAAATAAGGTAATTGGAATGAAATTAAGTCTTCCTCCTTTGTTCACAAAATCTAAGCATTCAATTAAAAAAAATTACAACTACTCCCTTGTAAGATAAGCTTTGGACTCAAAAATCCAATGAGGCTTAACGACGTAGAAGTAGGAAATATTTTAATATACAAATGTGAACTCCTAGTTGAACTATCTATTATAAATACCGATATTTTAAATTAATTTTTTTTGGAGATCGAAAACATATTTTTGTGCGCTTGCCAGAGGTAGACTTTTGAAAAATGCCAAGACACATAAACCAAGATTTGTTTTGAAGTAAATGCACAGCCACAATATTGTCAATTAGGTAAGACTATAACTCATTGCTGGAGAAGTCATCTTCTTATGCGGGTGTAGGTCTACTTGTCAAGGCTTTCTCAGCAAAGCCTCTAGTTGTTAGTACTTTCCAATCAGTTTCTCCTGAGCATTTGGAATCCATATGAGTGGAACGATAAGCAAAACAGCAAAAGTTAGTCATAGTTTCTTAAACATCCATACATACTTCATCATAACTTATATGACCCCGGCATGTGGAGAACTCCTGCGGACTCACTGACATGCAATACTTTTTCTAAAGAGCTCTGCTATTATATGGGATTTCGAATGAATCGCTGAAGCACTTTTCTCCATGAATCTCAGTTGACTTGTATAATGACGTCCCTTTTCACGGTCCTATGCTAAAGTCGTCATAGTGCTTTCTACAGTACTCTGTACTTATTATGCCACTTTTAGATGCAATACTATACTGGCGTTTGCATGAAAGAGTTTCTGGACTGTAGAATATTAACCATCAAAGGTTATGCCAGTTTTAGGAACTAAGCTTTCCAGTAGAAATCCATCGTTCTTTTTGATAGCAGAAACCTTTGCTTTCCCACGCAAAAATCACAACAATCAATGATTTTATAAATTTACGAAAGTTAAAAGAAAAAAACTTTTGATTCACATTCATTTAGAGCAACTATTAGTACTGTAACTAAACCTTCGCTGCGTCTTACAACTTTAAACTCAATAACTAAGTAGCGTGTTTTCTTTTCTCTCCCCACCTTAATAGATATTCGGGTTATGGCGGTACGGATTTGGCACGTAGTCGCTCATCGCATGCATTGAAATCGCGCGACAATTCACCAATGACCGAACGTGGCACTGCATCAACACGTAGCGCAATCGGGTCAGGCTCCGGCTCCAGCACGTCCGCCGCAGCGGACAGCAAAGATGGAGAGGCATTGAGCTCATGGGCACGCTACTTGAAAAATAAATATGGCAATAAGAGCGCCAAAGATACTCCGTCGAGTAGTGGCGCCACAGCGGGACCATCGTCCTCCCACAGTCATGGCGCTGGCGTTGGCAGTAGTAGCAGCACCAATAACAGTGCCGGCCGTAGTCACGCCAGCGACGTGTCACGTCGTTTGAGTTTGGGGCTGCCGTTGCGGCAGGCCAACGAGCTGGGCTCGTCCGATGATGACGGTTCAAAAAACGGGCTAGGCTCCCCTACCTCCCCTACGGTAGCAGCAGCAACCGGTATAACCGGAGTAGCAGGTACTTCCCTTAAACAATTGTACTTGCGTAAACGTCAGCAGCTGTTCCAATTGGGGGGACGGGGGAGCGAGCCCGGATCCTTTACATGGCCACGCGGTGTAGCCGTTGGCCCGGACAATAGTTTCGTCGTTGCAGATTCGTCAAATCATCGTGTGCAAGTATTCGATTCGAATGGCATTTTCGTCAAACAATTCGGTGAATTTGGTAGTCGTGAAGGCGAGTTCGATTGTTTGGCTGGTGTGGCAATCAATCGCATTGGACAATACATAATCGCAGACAGGTAAGTGAGAATGAACCATTACATGTATGTAGGTATGTATGTGTGCATGTAGGTGAAATACAGACAAATGTTGAGTCAGACGGTGATTTAATACTGTTGCCTTTGTTAAGGAAAACTTTTTAATTAAGTGAAACAAGTGGCACACACACGAATGCCTTCTTAAAGGACGCTGCAGTAAAGCATAAAATTAGTTAGAAAAAGTAGACCTTGGTCTGAATTCAAACTAGTTAGAAAAAGATGAAACTAGAACCAACGAAAATTCAAGGCTTTGAGTAAAATTGCCACCACTGTCCAAACAAAGTCAATTCACTGCTGATAACTCAAGAACCATTCACGATAAAATAACGAAACTTGATACGAGATATTCTACGGATGTATCGAAAAGAAGCTAAATCGGTTGCCAACCAAACCTAAGTTTTAAAGTTTCCTAAAAGGGAGGTGGGAAGCCAGAATATACCATATCACCTCGCATGGTACTCTCCACATGGTAGTAGAAAATAGTTTTAAACCTGTGGAGGTTTGAGCTCCAACAAACTTAGGCCATACATTCGACTAAGTCTGAGGTCACTTAATATTTTCTTATTCACGCCTGCAAACTAGGAAAAGTTGACGCCGCAGGAAAAGCCCCACGCAGGTAAATCGAATAACTTCATTATTCTGATCATATCAGCATACTTATTTTTCGATACATCTCTACTCTTTCCCCATACTCACAAACATCGGATCAAACTTACTATAGGAAAGGAATTATAATTTTGCGGAGCTTCACAAGAGTTAAAGCATACCTATTAAAAAATGACTACTAATCTTAATTATTACCAATTTGATAAATTATTTTCTTGAGAATCCATTTAATGATCGACTACCGTTACGTTAAATTTTTAATGATTATTTTCCAATCAATTAAAAAAAGAATCAAAAAATCATGATCATGATTTTTTACGATTATTAAAAAGAAATAAAAAAGTGGTTTTGATTACTTTAGATTTTTTTTTTTTGATTATTTTTGATTATGCTTCATTATTTTTGATTTTTTATACCTAGCGTGAACTAATAAACAGGGTATTATAGTTTTGGTCATATAACGGTGGTTTCTAAAGGTACAAAATAATGGAGATAGATTTATAGTTCCATATATCAAAGTTCTTAGAATGAACAGAGGCAGCCATTAAGACATGTCCGTTCGTCCGCCCGTCCGCCCGTGGACACGATAACTTGAGTAAAAATTGAAATATTTGAATGAAATTTCGCACACAGGTTGCTTTCTAGAGAAAGTAGGTTGCTGTTTAAAATGGGCGATGTCGAACCGTAACGTTTGAAAAGAGATAATTCAATAACAAAAGCAGCTACAGTAATGGAACTTAGTAGATTTATTATGTTGGTCGCCCTATTGACAATTTTACTAAATTCGTGGAAAAGTGGAGTGGTACCGCCCACAAATGAGTGAACAAATTTTAAAATTTCCAGTGTTAATAACTACATAACCGTCTTCGCTAGAATGACGAAATTTGGTAATAGGTATACTACGGTTGTGGTACATACACCCATAG
This sequence comes from Merzomyia westermanni, assembly GCA_949987695.1. Classification (NCBI taxonomy): domain Eukaryota; kingdom Metazoa; phylum Arthropoda; class Insecta; order Diptera; family Tephritidae; genus Merzomyia; species Merzomyia westermanni. Next base: position 70,701,127 of record OX465293.1, read on the forward strand.
AAAATAAGCGAAATCGCTTTCTTCAGTTCAGTTTTAAATTTAAATCGCTATGAATTCATAATTGGTGTAGGTAACTAAACGGTTTGGAATTTATTACAAAAACGTTTAAAAAATTGCTTAAACCGACGACTGGTTTAAAATTTATGCTCAAATTTTTAGCCGTGTTGAACTTATTTTTCTTTGTTTGTTATTCACACTAGTTGTGAGGTAGTTTACAACTAACTTTAATGACTGCCGGGTAGTTGTACATTAATCCTTGTAGAAGAGTGAAATGGTCTCTTTGTTGGCATACAGATCTGTAAGTGTGTATGTGTGTGTTCATCAGCGTGTCCTCGAACGTAAATGTTAAGCGGATAGACGATACGTTAATAAACTGCAATCCAATGATTGTAATGGAAGGTCCTACTGTCGTTCGTGTTTGTAAGCGAAAAGCTCGCTTTTCGCCACTTAATCCTGCATAATAATGACTAAATTAATTTCAATTTTAGCCAATGCTTTTCCGTCGGAAATCAGAAAAACTTTCGTTTTATTTGCATTCGAGTGTTGTTTCGCTAGCATTTCAAAGCGATTGTTTTCCACACAATTAAAAGTCCGTTTCGCTTTTAATGTATTCAAACAACAGAAGGCGTCTAATTGTATTTGCTTGTTTACGGACATACAAACACATAGCTGTAGGCTGCGAAAATCAAGTAAAGGGTAGAGAAATTGATGGGATTAAATGCAAACAGGTGGCATTTGTATAAGTGTACAGTGCAGGACAAAACTAAAGCACCAAAAGTCCCTTTGCTAAACATGATTAAATAAAATTGTATGTGAAGGTTCGAAATTCTGTATTTGTTTTTATTGATGAAAGCCACATCTTAGTTATATTAAATATGAAACAAAAAAACTATTTTCATGGTCCATTAAAAAAAAATTAATTGCACTTTTCAGGCTAACTAAAAAATTTGTGAGACAAAACTAAACCACCAAATCAAGGTAGGACTTGTTTTTCTTAAACGTGTTCTAAAAACCATAAAATCGCAGTAAACGTGAGCCAAAATAGCCACGCCGATATATTTCAAAACCTTTCAAGCAACGTTTCCCTTTTATTAGCCGTTAAACGAGGTTGGATGGTCGAAGTCTCAAAGATTTGCTGGAAATAATTATTTCGTGGTACTTCGCGAAATAATTTTACCCAAATTTAATCAAAGGAAAGCAGGAAATACTATTTTAAAATGTTTTAACTTTTTTCATGGCCTTATTTTGCGTACGAAAAACGTTTTGCCATTCAACTGACACTGTACAGGGAGGTGCTAGTGCACCAAAAACACCGCATAGTAACGATCGGGTAATCGTTCTTTGACTAAAAATATTTCTTCTTGTTTCCACAAGAAGTTTTATGAAAGAATTTGTGATATCAACACCATTTACTTCATTTCGGAGCTTTGAAACCGCTTCGACTTCAGATAGAAGAGAAATAGGGGTTTTCAAGATTCCACCTAAATTTGAGTAGTACAACACGACGAGGACTTTTTGAAACTTGTTCCCAGGAATAAAGAACAACGCTTACTTACATTTACTATACGTTTTGATCGGTGAAACACGGTTGAGGCAGTAAAGGGGTTTATAGACTTTTTTCCGGTCATGGAGTGGGTCCAATTAATATGATTGTGCTGGTATTGGTTCGTTTCTTGTTCAAAAATGTTCCTAAAATCTTCATCCTGTTTCTTGAGGGGGAAGAAATGCCATTAAGGTGGATCTATTAGGAAGACATTCTGCCAAAGCGTGTAGTCATTTCCATTCAAAAAAAGCTTCCCGCCATTAATGTTGACGTGCCTTGTGCTAAACAACCGAACAGAGAATCTGTACAAAATGATGGATCTTAATAATCCGGAGGAAAATTGCAGCAACCAAGACGCTCTATTCGAACAAGGTGCGCAAAATGAGTGGAAAATTATTTCCTACGATATTTTACCTAAATTATATGCTCAATGACAACACGATGTGAACCTGCCATTAAGAGTCACGAATATGCCACGAAATAAAAAAAAGCTTTAGTTTTGTCGCTCCACTTTTTGAGTTCATCGAATTCTCTGTACAAAATTTTTTGGATGAGCTGGTAAACAACTTTTATTTATTCAAATTTATAATACCTATGTGTTCGAGCGAGTAGTAGGGGAGTATCGATTCAGCGCTGACAGCGAATGGTTGTGTAATTGCAATTCTTGTGTTAATAAAGACCTCTTAAAAATCCTGAGCGCATATTTAATTATTTAAAACGGAAAACATAATTTGGTCCTTCGAGCCGGATGATGAAGCGTACATACAGTCCACTTACGGCTAGCAATGTGCAATTTGGTGAAAAATAAAATAATATAATTAAATAGTGAAGTTGCAAAATTCAACGAGTACCGCTGCGTGTCACACAAATATACTCGTTTTGGTTGCCAGCAGAGGAAATCTAGTGAGCGGTCGGCAGAGAAAACGGCACTCTGTCTTTGCCGCTCTCATCATGCGATAACTTTGGCAAACATGCGACGCTGCCCACGTCGGCGTAGTTACGGCTTGATTCTTTGTATTAGTTTCGCCTGCGCCCGTCACTGCAAAATTCAAAATTAGCGAAAAATCTACTCAGTCGTCTTTGGTGTAGTGGTGACTTTATGATATACATATTTGGTTTGGAGTGTTTACTTCGACAGCACATATTATGGCGAAATCAGCGAAAAGTCTGCTCGCCGATTCAGCGTAGTTGAGACTTGTGGTTGTTTTCTTTTGCCTTTGCATTGGCGTAGTTGTCTGCGCGGTGGCACTGCGCTGTCGGCAACAAAGAGATTGCGCGGCGACTTTGACTTGGTTTGTTTTGTGTTTCTGTTTGGTGCGTGTATTGCTCAAGCGACGTCAGCGTCTGTGTTATTTACCTTGCTTTGGCTGCGTTCATCAACTCTGAGAATGGTTGATCAGGCGAGGTCGGCATGACTTTGACTGGTTTGGGTTTTCTTTTGTGTGAAACAGCAGTAGCGAATGTTTCGGCACTTACAATGTTCCCATCGGCTGGGATTTTCGAAGCAAAGTAAAGAACACACTTCCATACATTCTACTCATTTTTTTGCCTCTGCTCATAGGAGCAGAACGTGAAGCTCAAAAGGCACTAGGCATTTCGTTTTCAAAGCGTACAGCATACGAACGAGCAGTAGAGCGAGTAAATTTAGAGTGCGTACATGCAAATTCTGTGTCTTCTGCGAGCAGAAAGTTCTGGAAAATTCTATTTTATTGCACAAAATAATTTTCTTAATCGGATTTCTAATAAACCTTGATTTATTCTTTGAGTTTGGTTGGTTTAGTTTGAAATACACTATATGTATGAATATCAAGGAAATATTTATTATATTTTAACTTTAGCACTGGAAAGAATGCCGAATATGAAGAAAGCTGGAAATAAGGCACCTAGATCGAAGGCAGCAAAGAGGGCCGCATCTTCGCCAGCAAAGCGAGGGAGAAAGAAGCGTTCTGTGGAAAATTCACCCAAAACTACCAATGGTGCGTGGATTGAATTAAGTGGCGCAATGGCGTAGTTTAATGCGGCGACCATGGGTGTTATTTTTTGATTATCTTTTCATACATATATAGGTAGGGATACTTAAGGATATCTGCGACTTCAAGTATACAAAAAAAAAGGTTCTGCGAAACAGCGACTTGTGGTGAACTGGAATAGAATTTGGAAATTTTGATGTCTTGGTTCAACGCAAACATAACTATATTTAAAAAAAAAAAGTAAATTGTATTGTAAATTGTTTGTTTTATTATAAGATGTGGGCATGTCTTAACTATAAGCGAATGCCCTTTGTGCTGAGGTTAGGGAAATGTCTGCGCCATAAAGAAAGTCTGCGTATGAGCTGCAATTGGTGTTAATGCGACTCTAGGGAAACGTTTCGACACGGAGATTAGGGAAATGTCTGCGCCATAAAGAAAGTCTGTGTATGAGCTGCAATTGGTGTTAATGCGACTCTAGGGAAACGTTTCGACACGGAGATTAGGGAAATGTCTGCGCCATAAAGAAAGTCTGCGTATGAGCTGCAATTGGTATTAATGCGACTCTAGGGAAACGTTTCATAGCTTGTAGCTTGTCGTAATCTGCAGAAAACTTACATATATCAGCGACTTGAATTGAAATTATTAGAATTATGTGGTAGAACGTTGCTTCTTCGGTTTGATTGAACTGCATTTCCTTTGGCGTTTTTCAGGTGTTGGGCAAACGTCGATAGCGCAAAACGAGATGCAGGAAATAAGTTCAGTGAATCCTCTAGCAAGCATATCCACGGTGGACAGTGCAGCAGCTGAACTTGTCGAAAGAGCCTTTAGTATTCAGGCGGACATAGATTTTACGGTATCCCAAATTAAGCGCCAGTCAGACTGGCTGGCTTCAGCCACTTCGGATGTCATAAGCGTAGAAGTGATGAGGGCTCGCCTTGACATTCTGGCCACAGCCTGGGGGAAATTTGAATCCAAAGCTAGAGAGTTGCAACAGGGAGCTCGAAGTGAGCTGCAGCGAAGGGAGGATGTGGCAAGACAAGAAAAGGTGGAAGAGGTTTATATTGCAACTCGCGCCGAGCTGTGTCAGAAGATCAAGGCATTAGAACCAGCTTGCTCTGCAGCGGCAGTTAGTTATGCCAATAGTCGTTCGCTACAATTACAATTTGCCGAACTGCCTTTGGCAGACCGGCTTCCTTTATTTCGCGGTGAACATAAAGATTGGATTCAATTTAGGGACATATTTACTGCAGAGGTAATTCAGAATCCTCATCTCACGAACCTACAACGACTAAGACGGCTACAAAGCTGTGTAAAGGAGGATGCGGCCAGGGCGATGGGTTATTGGCCTCAGAAGGAAGGAAGCTTTGTCGATGCCTGGAAAACATTGTGTCTTGCATTTGACAACGAATACATGTGCCATGCCGCACACTGCGCGGCTATTTATGGACTGCCCATTTGGCCAAGGGCCACCCATTCATTAATTCGAAATATGCTTGACATTACTCGCAATAGTGTGCGTATGATTTCAAGGCAACTAGGGGCAGAAGAACAACGCGACCTACTATTATTAAACTTTTTGGAATCCCGGTTGGACAGCGTATCTCGTAGTCAGTGGGAAATGGTAAGACCCACGGATCGTATTCCTAATTTGCAAAACGATTTTTATGTATGGCTCGAGCGTAAAAGCAGCGGGTTGCTAAGTCAAGCATCAATGCCTACGGTTAATCAAAACGATAAACGCGCGTTTAATCTACCAATGCCTCAGCGAATGAAACCGAACGTTTCGTCAGTATCTAAATATCCTTGTCTTAATTGTTCGGGTGATCATGCCTTTCACCGCTGCCCTGGAATGGGCCGTATGGGCCGGGAGGAGAAATTAAAACGTAGTTTTGAGTTGGGTTTATGTCAAAACTGTTTAAGAAGGGGGCATACAGCTCGAAATTGCTTATCGAGCCGTTGCCCAAGATGCGCCAGGACGCCACACAACAGCATTCTATGCCCCAAGCTAGCAGCAAACTCCAGAGAAGAGCCCACTCGCGTATCTATGCTAGCAACGGTAACAGATGAAGAGGTAAGGGAGGACCAATAGCGGTTAACGAATGGAGAGGAAACCGGCCTCGGGGTTTTCTGCAGCGCGATCAGGCCATCGCCGAGCGAGCAGGTCGAATCTGTCATATCAAGAAGCGGAGCCTTAAAATTGAATGAGAGTTTATTAGCAACAGCAGAGATTCGGCTCTTAACCAGTAGCGGGAAAATAGTGAGTATGCGGGGAATATGCGACACTGGTGCGCAGGTAAACTTGATCAGCCTTAAGGTGGTGATGGATAATAAAATCTCTACGCGACGAATCAGAATAGGTTTATCCACTGCTGTGGAGGCAGGATCCTTTGTCTGTGACAGATCGGTTTCTGGTCATTTAATGTCAGCTTACAATGATGATTTCCGAATGTCAATTACTTGCCTGGTAGTGCCCTCGGTATTGGGAGAGACGTTACAACCTCAAAGAGGTTTGTTGATTCAAGATCTACCCAGCGATATAATGGAATATTTAGCTGATCCAAACTTTAGTCAGCCAGCACAGGTACAATTGCTCTTAGGGGTGGGGGTATGGGCACAGGTTATGCAGGATAATATGCGGCGACTTTCCTCGGGATTTGTTGCACAGGAGACGCGTTTAGGTAGGCTGGTTTTTGGTGAGGTCTTAAACAATACCAGCGTTGTTGCAGCTAATATCGCAAGAAACATTGACCAAGCCGAAGAAGATGCTCATCTTGATAGTTTGTTACGGGGATTCTTTGAGGCAGAGAGTATATCAGGCGACGAGTCTACTTGGACAGCGGAGCAGCAAGCTTGCGAGGATCATTTTAGAACAACTCATACCTTTGACTCACGTACCGGACGTTACATCTTGGAGATTCCCCTGCGATCCAATTGGGATAGAATCGGCTCCAACCGAGCAATAGCGCTGCAACGATTTTTGAGACTGGAGCAACGCTTCAGAGGCGATGTGGAGTTAAAACAGAAATATCAGTCGTTCATTAATGAATATGTAGAGAAAGATTGGCTACGTCCAGCAACAAATCCCCCGCGAAACAAGGTCTATTATATTCCCCATCATGCCATCATGAAAAAGTTTCGGGTCGTCTTCGATGCGTCTTGCGCAACAGATACTGGGGTCTCGTTAAATGAAGTCCAAATGATCGGACCCAAATTGCAGCAAGATTTGATTGATCTGCTTTGGGGATTTCGTTTGAATGCGTACGCCGTGTCAGCGGATATCAAGCAAATGTTTCCACAGGTGAGGATTGCGGACAAGCATTGGGATCTGCAGCGCATATTTTGGCGAGATGATGGCGGCCAACTAATCGAGTATTGGCTGACTCGGGTGACATTCGGGATGGCGTCAGCACCGTTTTGCGCGGTCCGGGCAATGCAACAGTGTGCCAACGACAACGCATCAAGGTGGCCTCGAGGTGGCCAAGCGGTGTTGAATAATTTCTACATGGATGACTGCTTGGTGGGTGATGACACGGAGGAAGGATTATTACAGCTTTGTCGCCAGATGCAGGCACTTTTAGCATCGGGAGGGTTTGAACTTACGAAGTGGCGATCTAATTCGAAACAAATTAACCGCGACCTCGACAACCAGTCAGCTGGAGGCGAAGCCTGGTTGAATACTCATATGGAAGCATCGGTACTTGGCCTAAAATGGACTCCGGCAACAGATGAGTTCGCTTTCGCCGCACAATCGCTACCCAACGCCCACTCTACTTCTTGGACTAAACGCTCAGTTTTAAGTATAACGGCGCGTATTTATGATCCTGATGGTCTGGTGGCGCCCTTTATAATAAATGCAAAGTTATTAATTCAAAGGATTTGGAAAGAGAGGCTAGAGTGGGACGAAATATTACCGGACCCTTTGAGGATTGCATGGGAGAATATTTTATTACAGATTCCGCTCTTTAATGATCTTCGTATACCCCGGTGGGTGGGTTACGCACGACGATTTACCATGACTTTGCACGGGTTTTCAGACGCGTCAATGCAGGCATTAGGGGCGGCCGTATATGTTACTATAGACACAAATGTCGGAGCTAAATCCAATCTACTATTAACCAAATCTCGAGTGGCACCTCTACGGGTGGAAACAATACCACGTCTCGAGCTGCGAGCGGCAACCCTACTTAGTGAGCTAATGAAACGTGTGGTGACTATCTGCCAAACGCAGCACAATATAAAGATCGGCTCAATCACGTGTTGGTCCGACTCAATGGTAGTACTTTGCTGGCTGAGACGGGGCGAAAGCGACCTTAAGCAGTTCGTTGCATCCCAAACGGGGAGTGGAGGTACGTACCCACGGATAAAAATCCAGCGGACATCATTTCAAGAGGAATGTCGATGCGGGAGCTAATGAATTCCCAGCTTTGGTGGCACGGACCTGAGTTCCTGAAGCTGCCGGAAGGCATGTGGCCAACACCATTAGAACCGGCAGAAAATATTGACACAGAGGTTAAAAGAGAATGCCGCCACACAAGAACCCATATCGAGCAAACAGGTGACCCATTGGCTGCCAAAGTCAATCTTATATCCATTGAAAATGAATCATTATTGGATCGTTACTCAACAATGAATCGCCTAGTAAGAGTGTCGGCATGGGTGTTCAGATTCACTCGAAACTGTCGATCACCATCTTCAGAGAGACATAAACTTCATTTGAGCACTAAGGAACTCGAAGACTCGTTGGCATTTTGGATTCGTCAAGAGCAGGAGGATTTTTATGGGAGTGATATCCGCACGCTAAATCACCTTGCCCAGAACAACCAAATGCCAGCGAGTTCTAAATTGTCGAATCCCATTGCAGGGCTGGCTCCATTTGTTCAACATGGCATGCTACGCATGAGTGGGCGCATACAAGAAGCAGATATACCAGACACTCAGCGAAATCCAGCGATATTACCAGGAAAGGGGAGATTGGCACGATTGATTGCAGAAGCCACACATTGGAAACTATTGCATTGTGGGGCGCAACAACTTATTGCAGCGTTAAGACAGAACTATTGGATTGTCGGTGTGCGGTCCTTAGCGAGATCTCTAATCAAAAGATGTACAACATGCGAAAGGCTACGAGCCCGAATGAGCGAGCAAATGATGGGAAATCTTCCTGCTTGCAGGGTACGGCCAGCCCGTCCTTTTCTGCACACGGGGGTCGATTATGCGGGACCCATACAAGTCCGCCCGGATCGGCGGCGAGGTAATGTTATCATCAAGGGCTACATTGCGGTATTTGTATGTATGGTATCAAAGGCGGTACATTTGGAATTTGTGTCGGATTTGTCCACCAAGGCTTTTACTATGGCTTTCATACGCTTTACTTCCCGCTATGGGCACTGTTTACACCTCTGGAGCGATAACGGCACCAACTTTGTGGGAGCCGAGCGGGAGTTAAGTCGGATGTTGCAGACCTGGCGGAAATCAGATCTCTTCGAACAACTGTCGGCACGGCAAACCGAATGGCATTTCATAACTCCGTCGGCACCGCACCAAGGCGGACTTTGGGAAGCCGCGGTTAAGGCCACCAAACACCATCTCCGGCGGGTGATGGGAGCTCGCCTGTTAACCATCGAGGCGCTCCAGACTTTATTGGCAGAGATCGGGGCTGTTCTTAATTCCCGCCCGCTGTGTGCGTTAAGTGCGGACCCGCAAGATTTAGCCGCCTTAACGCCAGGACACTTATTAATTGGCGAAAGTTTGGTACCAGCACTTGGAGAGCAAATACCAGTCGAATGGCCGGAGAATCGCCTCGACTATTGGCAATCTCGGCAGCAAATCACACAGAGGTTTTGGAAACTATGGAGTGACAGTTACCTACACGAACTGCAACAGCGCCCCAAATGGCGAGAAGTTAAACGAAATCTCAAAGTAGATGACTTGGTAGTTTTGAGAAATGAAGCTACGCCACCCACATTGTGGAAGATGGGACGAATCACCGCGTTGCATCCAGGTAGAGATGGGTTAGTTCGCAACGTAACACTTTGGACGGGGAGCAGCTACATTAATCGTCCAGTACAAAAGCTGTGTGTTCTACCTGTGGAACCTATTGAGCCTCGAGCCACATCGAGTCTCAAGGCCGGAGTATGTTCGAGCGAGTAGTAGAGGAGTATCGATTCAGCGCTGACAGCGAATGGTTGTGTAATTGCAATTCTTGTGTTAATAAAGACCTCTTAAAAATCCTGAGCGCATATTTAATTATTTAAAACGGAAAACACTATGTATTCTCCCTTAAAAAGAAGGACTAAATATTATAGAACTTGTATTTCCGATTTTTTTGAGTAAAATGTTTTAAAGAGAATTTCGGTGCTAAAGTTTTGTCGCACACTGTATATTTGAAACTAGTTATAAAGTTGATTGCGAATTAACAACAAAAGATTTTATTCGCATTAGTGGTTAGCAAACAGAAAATATCAGCTTTAATCACGTAATGGTAAATTGTAAAGATATAAAATAAATTGATATGTACATAGAATTCGATTATACAAAGTTGCTTCCTTTAGAAAAGTGGGCAACATAAAACCAGCAATTGCGATTAGGTAAAGCACAAGTTGAACAGAATACAGTTCTTGGTAGTAGGCGTTATAATAGCTTATTTCGAGCAGGCTTAATACTTTATACCCTAGACCAATACCTGTAAAATTTTTGGTACTTTTGAATAAAAATTGATAGGCGAAACTCGGACGAGTCGGTTCACAACCGAAGTGGATTTTTTTGTGATTCACAAAGTGCTAAATTGTAGTTGTTCCTAAACTATTTTTATATTTATTCTTATACTCATACATATATATTTACGGTTTCAAACTTTATTTCATTTTTAGATATAATCATCGCATACAAGTACTCGATCCACAAGGACGATTTTTGCGTGCATTTGGCTCACAAGGCACTACCGATGGCAAATTCAACTATCCTTGGGGCATAGCCACAGATTCGTTGGGCTTCATTTATGTTTGCGACAAAGAAAATCATCGAGTGCAAGTGAGTAGATAACAAGAAATACTACCCGAGTTTATACATTTTGCCAAAAGCAGTTCATCTAAGATTTTAAGAAATCTGCATTCTATACGTTGAATGCACCTTAGAACTAATTTTGACTTATTTTGAACAAAGACTGAAACCGAAACCATAATCGATTAAGCGAGTAACCGTTATTTTCATCTGAAAAAAAAAAAACCGGAACCGAAACAGTTTCAATAGGCGGAACGACCAGTTTTCAACTCAGTATCAAAAAACTGTACTTATACTATACATAAATCAGACCTTTTGAATAATGATTATTAGGTAATGTTGTTGTTGTGGTAACGACAAAAACACTCCCCGAAGGTTTTGGGGAGTGTTGTAGAATTAACAGTCCTTGGCCGGACCCGAACCCGGTACGCTCCATTACTCCCTTGCGGTACTGCCCGACTGTCGTGGTAGCGATTTATGACCAGTGAAACCTTCTAGGGAAGTAATCGTAATGAATACCGTTTTGATTAATTACTTTATTGAGAATCCATTAATTGATTAATTACCAATTACTTTAAATTTTTCATGATTATTTTCCAATTAATTAAAAAAAAAATAGTAAAAAAATCAAGCTTTTTACAATTATTAAAAAAAATAAAAAAAGTTGTTTTGTTTACTTTTGGTTTTTTTTTTTATTTTTTTCGGTATTGTTGTAGAAGCACATAAAGATACACATCAACAATACTGCAAAAAATCCAAAATAATCAAAAAAAATAAAAAATCAAAAAATAATCAAAAGTAATCAAAACAACGTTTTTTTTTGATTATTTTAGATTTTTTTTTGATTTCTTCTGAATAATTGCCTAATCATAAACGGCAAGGGCGGAGAGTTGTTGTTTTGAAATATTGGAAGAATGAGTCCCTTTAGCGGTTCCTGCAACTCAGATTAGCGTGGAAAGGTTATTTTCTGGGTTTAAGTTTATTGTGCCTCTGTAGTGGATTTGATCTCGTTAGTACCCAGTTGGAAATAAATACATGCGGCATCAATATTTGAGGCATGAATTGGAGGTCTGGGAGCATGCATCCTTCCTTTTGTATTACTCCCGTATGGATGTTTCTGTATTAATGCTGAACGCATACAGACACACTAGTATATACACATGATTTATACGTACAGCCTTTAACTTTCAGCCATTAACACAAAACTACAGGAACAATTAAACCATTTACCAATCTTAGCCAATTGCTTCGATCTTGCAAAATGTGCAAAATTCTTCCTCAATGCAGGTAAGGCAGCGATAGTTTCCAACGGCTTTCGGTACGTTTAGTGATCCATCTATTCCTCAGGTGGATGGATGAAAGTTTTCAACCACTAGCATGCATTGAGAAATATGGCATAAGACATGCCCAGAAAATCCCCTCCATTATGGAATATTTTCTTATACATTTTATTTCAAAAATGTGAATAATTTTTTCAAAGAAAAATCTCAGAGTACTCAACTATATACGTGAAGTACAATTCAGTAAGATGTATAGTATAGTTTTAAAATTAAATAACTTTTCACAGATACAGCATGCATTTTTCATGCATACAAAGAAGTCACTCAGAATACATACATATACTCGTATACCTTCTTTGTGAATAAATATGTTTCCAATTTGAAAGTTAAACACTTTATATACTTTTTCATACGTACGACATGCATACTTCTTGTATGCATACAACTGATTTTAACTGGGCAAGAGCAAACCAAACATATATTTAAATAATATTTTAAAAGTATAACGAGTATTTTTACAAATATATTTATAGCTGAAACCCGATTTTCGGACAAACTGCTTTGCCCAGAATTAATTAGGTCAAACTAGTAAGTCAAGCTTATATTATATCAAACCTGTTTAATTTAATTAGTAATTAGGAATCAGTTAATTAGAGGGCTTTTTAACTGGTATGATTTCTTAAAACTATTTTTCAAGAAAAGGCAGCTATTAATTGATTAGGATTAGAAAAAATTTAAGAAGAATCATGATTTTTAAGATTATTTAAAAAAATTAAAAATAATCAATAAAAGTTATTTTGATTGCTTTGATTATCTTTGATCTTTTTTGATTATTTTTATTTATTTTTTATTTTTTTCACTATTGTACAACAATACTGAAAAAATTTAAAATAATCGAAAAAAAATTAAAAAAATCTAAAATAAAAAAATCTAAAATAAACCAAAGTAATAACAAACATTTTTTTGATTATTTTACAGTTTTTTTAGTAATCGTAAAAAATCACGTTTTTTTTGATAATTTTTTAATTAATTGGAAACTAATCATTAAAAATTGAAAGTAATGGTATTCAATCATTACGATTAAAAATCATTATTTAACGGGTCTGTATTATATAAACGGTTTACTTCGACATTTTTCTAAAGTGTAATCCAAAAGAAAATATGTCAATTTGGGACTCATCATCAGGAATCTATGAAGTCGAAATATTGACTAAAATTTTAACAGCAAAAAGAGTGGTTTTATTTAAAATCAGGCCTTAAGCTCAACAATTATATAAAACGTATTTAGTCACATAATAGTTTCCAGAAGTATTAAATATAACGGTCCGGAAATTCAAATTTCAGAAGATTACTTTTTTATTCATATAAAGCTTTTTAGGTTTATCCAAAAAAAGAATGCTCTTTAAACACGATTTGGTTGATATGATATTTTGTGGAAAAAATCTACATTTCAGATACTTTCCGAGCAGTCCATTACATTTACTTTTTTTTATTTATTTATAATTGAGAAATATAGAAGGATTTGTGGTCTGACATGAGAAAATCTGGAGCTGTAGAATGGTCACTTTTTCTTCAAAGAAAAGTGCACATTTAAGGAGGGCGACATTTCAAGTAGAAGATAGGCTGTGAAAATTTACTCCCAAAAGCGTAAACCAAGTCATAGTATTTCCCTTCAAAACTGCAATTTCATAGTATTCGCTTAATTGTTGACCTACAAAATGTTGTCTAAGGAAAGATTGAAAGCTGCCTCTCTCGGTAATCCACCTCATGCACGGTTGAGAATTCTATGAGAGTCCTTGCAAAGAATAAATAATAATTTTATGTAAATGAATTTATAAATGAATGCCCAGATTCTTATCTCCCATTCCAAAACGAGCACCTGACTGGACTCATTTACTACCTACTTTCATGTAAATACCTAAGAAAGAAAGTGAAAAAAGTTGAAAAACCAAAGCAACAAATATTTTAAATTGTCCAAAGCAACTAATGATATCTCGTCTAGAGATAGATACTTATTTTATATGAGACAGTTCAATGTACTCGATAAGTTTCTATACAATAAATACATTTCGCGATGCGAGGATGATTTAAAAGAAATCCTAAATCTTTTTGGAATTTTGTCCGTTCTAAAAAAGGTTCTAATAATATTCCCACCATTGAAAAATATAATTGAATTTCCTCAGATAGCTTACTAAATTCCGCAAATCTCTTTGCTGATTTTTTCAAATCTAATTTTATTGTTGACTCTGATTCTACGGGTAACAGGCTTGGTACTGGTACACCTAAAACCTTAGATTTTGGATCGTTGTCCCTATCCGAAGTAGATATTATAAATGGAATATCCTCCTTACAATCCTCATCGAAAAAGGATATCGATGTATTGTCTTCATTTCTTTTCAAAAAATGTAGTGTTTCACTTTGTGTTCCATTATGTCACTTATTCAATGTTTCGCTCTCTACTGGAATTTTCATAGATTATTGGAAGTTGGCGTCATTGCTCCAATATTCAAGTCTGGCCAAACAATGAGGTTACGAACTACAGGCCAATCTCTAAATTATTGACTTGTTCCAAGCTTTTTGAGAAAGTAGGCAAAGCTAGCTTTTGCAATTAAAGGGTTAATTGATCCATGTCAGCATAATTTTGTTGGCGGGCGTTCGACTGTCACTAATCTTGCTGTGTTTTCTCAGTTCTGCGTCTTTGCATTTAAAGATGGTTGCCAAGTTGACACAATTTCTACGAACTTCTCGAAGGCGTTTGACACAGTATCACACCAAATACTTCTGTCGAAACTTGAAAATATAGATTTCCACTCCGTCTTTTTTGCTATGGCTTAAGTCTTACATCACTAATAGAGGTTCGTTCGTCTAAATTGAGAATGTGAATTCATATAAGTATTTTGCAACTTCGGGTGTGCCACAAGGTAGTATTCTCGGACCCCTCTCTTTTATCATTTTTATTTATCATGTTGGCTTGCACCTAAAGCATTCAAACTATTTACTATATGCCGATGATTTAAAGCTGTTTAGCAGAATCTTTGTGAATCGGACATACTGCTTTTGTAGGAAGATTTGAATGCTCTTAACACTTGGGCCGTTCAAAATAAATTGAACCTTAATACATATTAGTAAGTGTTGTCACAAAACTTTCTCCAAGTCCGTGAGTGTGTTTTCGCTTCATACTTGGTTTCAAATGTAGCTCTTGAATCGGTTATAGAATTCCGTGATGTAGGAGTAATTTTTGGCTCTTCCTTTACTTTTGTTTACCATATACCTATACCAAAAGCATACGCTAATTTGGCTTTCCTACGACGCTGTGCGAAGGACTGTAAGGACCCCTATACTAGGAAAATACTGTATAATTCCTTAGTACGTTCCAATATAGAGTATGCCTCAGTCGTATGGGGACCCATATATAAGTCCCACTCTTTGAGAATTGAAAACGTTCAAAGTAAATTCATACGATTTGCTCTTCAGCCTCTTAATTTTAATAGTCCCCTGCCACCATATAATGCCAGGTGTATGCTAATTAATGTTCTGCCACTTGAAATTAGGCGACTCGTTCAAAATTTAATGTTTATCTTTGACATAATTTCCGGAGCCATTGATTGTTCAGCACTTCTTGGACAGATTTGTTATAATATCCCCAATAGAGCTCTACGCTCTTCTAACATTTTTATATTGGTATCCTGAGATCGAATTATCTCAGCTTCGCCCTACTTATACGAGGGCTCACTGAGTTTAATCGAATCTCTAGGATACTTGATCTTGATTTCGCAATGCGAAGGTCCCAATTTAAGGCACATATTGAGTCTTACTACCGAGACCATTGAATTGATAGTTAATCTAACTTTTAATTAGTATTTAGCTGAATTTGTTAATCTAGTCATTAAGGTTGTTTTTCCATTGTGATATAAATACCATGTTGGATTTGAGGATTGGCGCAATTTTATATGAACTGTTTTCATATTTATTAATAATTTTTATTTTTATAACTTGTAAAGCAATGAAAAACTAGCCATTAATAAACTACAGCGTTAAGCTTTGATTTCTTCGGAAAGCGGTGCCGCAATATAATATTCGCTATATAGCGGTCGCTATGTCTACCTTCATTAACGGAACCGCTTTCTTGTAAAGTTCGATGAACACTGCGGTCTATTTGGCCGATTTTGTTCGCATTATTTTGCTTCCTGTTCTTGATTTTTTTATATTTATTGATTTCTAATATTTTTCCCAAAACAACAGGAATGTCACAACTGTTTTGTGTGAAAATATTTGAACTATTTGCTTGAATTCTCACCGTTTTGAATATGACGGTGGAAAAAAACGTTGACAAAGGATTTGCCACCGTCATGAAGGCCGTAATATTTTATGCTTGCCGCTATATTATGTTACGGTGAACTTGACCGTCTTCTTAGTTTACACGTAATTACTTTCACATTGCAATGCTTTTGACAACCTACTCTAGTTCTATGTCACGACCGCTATATAGCGGCACCGCTTTCGAGGTAACCACGTCTTTAAAGGACATGACCTTTTACTTAGTGCGAAAACTTCTAACTTGAAAGTACGCTTTGGTTTGATGGCCTATTGAGCCAACTCATTCATTTCAAGTCTGCTGTTTTATGATTATGCCTAGAAACTTCTGTTATACCTAGTAGTGCTACGCACATAAGGTATATTAACTTTAGTCGCCTACCGGCAGTACGTAACGGCATAAACGGATCGAGATAGATATTGACTTATATATATCACAATGTTCAGGACGAAAAGAGAAATTGATTAAGCCATGTCCGTCCGTCCGTCTGTGAACACGATAACTTGAGTGAACTTTGAGATATCTTAATGAAATTTGGTATGCGGGTTCCTTGGCACTCATCTCCGAACGCTATTTAAAATGGGCGAAATGGGATGATAGCCACGACCACTCTTTATATATAGAATATCTTCGAAAACACAAAAAAAGTGATTACTCAGTACATAATACACCTATAAGGATAACATTCGGTGAATACATAAAGATTGAGGCATAAAAGAAAATTTTCAAGAAATTTTTGAAAATGGGAGTGGCACCGCCCACTTTTTATTAAGTCAAATTTAGAAATATTATTAATCATAAATCACAAACCGTTCAAGTTATCGAAACGAAATTCAGCAGGCAGGTTTCCAGGTATGCAAGGAATGTTCCAGGAAAAAATGGGCGGGATCGGTTAAGGTCTACGCCCACTTTTATATGAAAGATTTTGAAATGGATCGTAGATATATTAAATAGGCAATAACTTTGCGTAAAATAGCTTTACATCATTTATATTTCACTTTTAAAGTTTCCGTAAACAAAAAAGGGCCCCACCCCTTTTATAGTGGACTTTTCCACAAAACTTTTTATGCCATAACTCCACCAAAAATTGATTTGTCGAAATGATTTGGTGATAATGTTCTATATATAAGGGTAACTGTTTGTTGTAAAATTGGGCGGCTTTCATCAGCCACCCTGTGGTTCTGAAAAATTTGTTTGTAAAATTTAAAAAGCGATATTTCTACAACTAAGCAAGTTATATCAATCCTATTTTGCACACATAATAAGCTTTTTAAGGAAAACTTGCCCACAAAAAAATGTTGTAAATTTTTGAAGAAGTAGGCGTGGCATTGCCCACTCTTCAGAATAAAATTTTAGCTACTTTCAAAGGCAATCGCTTATAATTCAATCTTGACATTTCAATGGAAATTGGTCAGCTGCTTCTCAGTAGTATGTATTATACTCCTGCCAAAAATTAGCCAAATCGGGAAACACACGCAAAATAATTGGGCACGTAGTTAATAGCCCACTGCAATAGCGAAGTTATATATCTTTTTTGATTTTTATACCTTTCATAAACATTAAATGTCTGTAAGTATGAGAACAAGAAGACAAAAGTTCATTAAAATGATCAGCACGATGAGCGGAGTCGATTTAGCCATGCCCGTCTCTCCGTCCGTCTGTTTGTCTGTCCGTCTGTCTATTTGAACGCAAACTAGGCACTCAGTTTTACAAAAGAATGCTGAAATTCGTTGTTTGCTTTCGCCATTTTATAATATACTAGCAAACCCGGTAGACGTTGCTTTGACGTTTTGATGCATAGAACACATCTATACTCGTATATAAAATGTCATGAACTTGAACCAAATAAACTCCTAATTATACAGAACTGCAGCTTTATATAACCTGGGGGCTTTTCCAGAAGCTATATGCAGACTGTGTCGTGCCCACCGAACTCCTGAACCTATCGTGAAAGTTCAAGAGCAAAACAAAACACAAAATATGTGGGCGTGGCACCGCCCACTTTTCAAAAATTATGTAGATATTGACTAAGTGACACATATATCCAAATTTCCTTAATTTAGACCAAAAAAGTTCGGAGTAATGACGAATTTAAACTTTATATAGCCTGGGGGCGTGATTCCGCCTACTTTTCCAAAACTATATATATTTCCATGCTGTACCCAGTGAACCCGGGTATATATTGTGAAAATTTCATAAAGATCTGTTGAGTTCTTTGGCGCCTATAAAAGACACACATATTTTATATCTATTTTTGTTACGCACACAAGGTATGTATATTACTTCATTCGGCATAAAGGAATCGAGATATATATTTATTAATGTATATCAAAACGTTCAGGATGAAAAGTAAAATATCCGGGCAAGTAGTTAATACCCCACTGCAAAAGCGAAGTTGTATATCTTTTTTGATTTTCATACCTTTCATGAACATGAAAAGTTTGTACGTATACTAAAATGATCAGGCTGAGTCGAAGTAGCCATGTCCGTCTCTCGATACGTCTATCTGTCTGTCCGTCTGTCTATTTGAACGCAAATACGAACTGAAAGTATTAAAATAGAGCTGCGTGAATTGGTAAGCCATAATAGATCACTACTAGGTATATAATGTTCGGTTCCACCCGAACTTAGACTTCCTTACTTGTTTCTATATAATTATGTTCGCTTGGTTACTATATTACGTACAATTAATTGTGAATTTAACGAAATAAATTAAATTTGAGGAACTCAGTGTAAATAGATAGAGAAAATGTAAACAATAAAAATTGACACTTTCGTCATTTATGTCGAGGGCTGATCGGAAAATGTCACCTTGAATGAACTCGCCTTGGATAGAACTACAAAAAAAAGGTCTGAAAGCTTCACAGTATTTTTTTTAGCTATTACTAAAAATAATATTAAAATGATTTGGAAAAAAATTCTGTTTTTGTCCCATTGAACATGTACGTACGAAATCTTACACTCATAGCACACGAATAGCGTTAGATCGAAAAGCTTCTGAACTTCCATTTATTTTTCACAACAAAAAGAAGTCCTATTTTAATTTTCTTAATCTGGCATCTTACAACTCTACATACTTTTTATTTGTCTTTTTATCCTTACAGGTTTTCCAATCCGATGGTACTTTCGTTGGTAAATTCGGAAAATTGGGTCCCTTGGAAGGCGAACTTGAACATCCACATTACATTGCTGTTTCGAATACGAATCGAGTTATTGTCTCAGACTCCAATAATCATCGAATTCAGGTAAATATTAAATGTTAAATTTTAATTTTAAAGAAATTTTCCAAGCAAATAGTATAAATAGCATAAAAAAGAAATGATTCTATCGCAGTAAAACGATAAGTAAAACCTCAACACAAAGATGCTTATCTCAACAAAAGAGATGGTGCGTTTTTTGGAAGGCCTTTTAAATTTCGGCTATGATTCTTGAAAACCTTATTATCTATGTGTCTCTCTATTTGAATTTAAACGTTTATTTTTATTTTTTTTATTTCGACTTTTTTCTTTGCAGATTTTCGATGTCAACGGAAAGGTATTGTCGACAATCGGCTCCGAAGGCTCCGATGATGGGCAATTTAAATTTCCACGGTAAGTAATTAATATTTGCTAGGCCAGAGCATATCAACCCCAAAAATAAATCAAGTAAGAAATTTTGAAATCGTTTCAATTGTTGTTGGTGTCAATGCGCAACAAACAACAACAACGCCTTCCGTCATCCGCCGAATCGTTAGAATTTTTGGGCATTATACCTTTCAGTCAGTAGTTCAAGCACTCACGCCTATCCCGTTACCTTTTTTGTTTAAGACGTCTCTCTTCCTTTTTCGCCTCACGATAGCGCTCCCTTACACTGTGTGTTACCCCCGTTCGCAACATAGCTCTGTAGACAGGACCCTTCTTTTCTGAGGAGGGGAAAGATTCTGTACCAAATGTTCTTCCGGGCTCTCTGGAACCTTATGGTGTTCTCAGCGGCGGTACGTAGTGAGTGCGAAATATACTCCCGATTCTCGGCTACATAGTTAGGGGTCCATGATTCCTCTCCCAGAGTAGGTGTCATAGTCGAGTAGATAAATCTTGAGCTGTCTATGTCGTACACTTTTCTTCCGTTACTCTGCTCACTTTATTCGATGCGCAGAGACGTGCGCGTATCGTAGCTGCCACAATATGAAAGTTCGAGCCGATATTGGGACCTTATAAGGTACACATGTCCAGAACGGTGGAGCTATGTCGTGCACTGCATAATCATAATCACAATAGCTTGGTGACAAAACGTAGTCTCGTTGGTAGATGTTACACCGTGGAGATTCAACTTTCCGACAGTTGCATATCACTTCACCTTTTGCCCCTAGGTTCGTATACAATTCTGTCAGCGCCATGTAATCTAGGTATAGACTTATAGCTAATTTTAAAGAGATTATTACATTAATTATAAGAAAATGCTAATTCTAATGTTTCCATCTTGTTTATCACTTTTTCTTTAGCGGTGTCGCTGTGGATGATCAAGGTTATATATTTGTCGCCGATGCGGGTAATAATCGCATACAGATTTTTAATCCGGATGGTACTTTCTTGAAGACCTTCGGCTCATGGGGTTCTGGTCGTTCAGAATTCAAAGGACTTGAGGGTGTTGGCATTATGTCAAACGGAAATATTTTGGTATGCGATCGTGAGAATCATCGTGTACAAATCTTCTAAATGGCGACAGAGGAAACTTCTTAAACTCGTAATAGATGCAATGAGAGCGCACTTTTTCAAATGCATATGCGTCGTTGCCATATGAGTTATTTTTAATTATAGCGTCCATGAAAGTGTGTTTGCTTCGCCTTTTCTATAACTACATATTTACATTAATACATACTACTTATATTAATAACAATTTTGTTGAAAATTTGTTATAATTTTTTAATTTGTTTACGAGCCCTGTCTTATTAGGTAATATATTTACAAAATTTCGCTTGAGATTGCCTTAGATTTTGCGGTAAAAGCTGAGGATTAACATACCAATGAGTTTATGAAATTTGCACCCAAAATTGTAGACCAATGATAAAAAATGTAATAAAATTGAGATTTGTTTTGATTATAGCAAAACTATTATTTGTTTTAACTTTTTAGTAGATGGAGTGTTTCTACTAACTAGAGATCTCCCATCGGTTGAAATTCACCCATAAAACTTTATTTTATTTACTTATTTGCTATTTCTTTCATTCACCTTTTTTCCCTTCCTTTCTCTGCCTTTTCTTTCCTCTAACACATTTTCGTTTTCTTTGATTTCTTCTACTCTCTACAGTCTCTATTTTTAATTTATTTTATTCCTTCCTCTCCTTTCCTTTAGTTTCCTTTACCCTACTTTACTTTGCTTCCTTCCTTCCCTTTCCTTTCATTTCATTGCCTTTCCTCTACAATTACGATTACGAATTACGATTTTCTTTTCTTTCATTTCCTTTCCCTATCGTTTCTTTACTCTTCTTACCTTTCCTTTCCTTTTCTTTTATTTCCTTTCCCTTCCTTTCCCTTTCTTTCCTTTGCTCTTTTACCTTTAATTTCCTTTTATTTCCTTTCTTTTTCTGTTCTTTTCTTATCTTTTCTCTTCTTTTATTCTTTTCATTTCTTTTATTTTCTTTTCTTTTCTTTTAATTTGTTTTCTCTTCTTTTCTTTTCTTTTCTCTTTGCTTTCCAGTCCTTCCCTTTACTTTCTTTTAGTAAACCTGGGTTTATTCTATTTTATTTTATTTCAATTCACACAAACCCAACCACAAATACAAAAACAAAACATACTCCGTTGTTGAATACTTTTTATGAATTATCATTTATTTTGTTTTTGTAAACACTGTTTGTAGGTATCAGAAATGAAGTTTACAATTTGCTCATATTTTACATTGCTTATTTAATGTCTCCAACAAAGTAACTTTTCGTGCTCTCAGGAGAGCCGCTGACACTCAGCATCGCAACCAGTGATCAATACAATAACAACCACTAAAGCAAAAATGCTTGACACAACAGAGGCTCTATAGTGCGAATACTGGTTTTTCATTGGTCCACTACCAACTCTTCGCACTCATAGTGGGAGCCGATCACACAAGTAATAGAATAACATGCAAGACATGTATACTCACACAACTTTGTCTCTATGGTGTAAACAGATGCTTAGCATTTGTGTTGGTGTAATTTTTAAACAAATTTGTCAGTATTATAATTAATTTTTCTAAGCTGTTTTGATTGACGGTACTGCAGTTTGGCCATACCTATCCATAGATATACAATTATTAATACCTTAAATGTATAGTTTGGCCATAAATTAGGACTATTTCCCTCAACTTGCGCATTTTCATTATAAGTAGATACTACAAGAGATTTCCTTAGATCTCTGAAAGGCAACAATTTACTATCACCGCTGCTACAAGCTCTCAAAATGCCCCTCCCCTTACTGAGTTATGTCCACTGAAACGATACAGGATTGGACAGAGAAGGCAAATGTGTCTTTTAAATTTGTCTATGATCAAATTAAAAAGTTAATAATAATATCGGCGTGTCTTCTTGTTTTGAGCCAGAAAAGTGTTTTAGACTACGGTGCTATGGGAAAGAGCAATAATAACTGTGTTCGGAGAGAATAAAAAATTATAAAATTTTTGCTGGAAAGTTTTCGGTGTCACAAAACGTTTGCCGGGATGGAAGTGCATTTTGACATTGCATTGAGAGAGTTTAAAGTTTCTGCTGGGGAAGTTTCACTCAGTAAAATTTGCAAGTGAAAAACAGCTGATCGTGACATTGGAAAGCAACAACAAAAACTTAAAAATGAGAGCTATTAACCAACCAAAAAAGCAGCAGCTTTACTGACACTTCTTTCTAAGTTTTGTCACCGAATACAGCTAATGTTCTTAACATCCCTGATTTGTCGATAACCGCTAAGAAATCAATACGGCTATTTTAAATAGCTGTAGGATGTAGCTTCAACAGGAAACAACTCCTGCCAACAAGTACTTTTGGAGTGAGTAGACAACTGGGAATTAAAGTCATCTCCCGGCGAACAAAGGTCAGACTGTCATCATCCCTGTTCTGATATACGGCTCGGAATCATGGACAATGTAAAGAGAAGATGAAATTACCCTTGGAGTATTCGAGAGAAAAGTTCTCTAGGAGATTTATTTTCCTTTCCGTGATGCAACGGCTAGTGTGGAAGGAAATCTGTACAACCGCTATGCAGATGTGACCATATAGTAGCGAATTAAAGCCCAAATGATCCACTGACTGAACAATGTTATGCGAATCGAAAAATTAGCTCCATTTCATAAGGTTATCAAGTTTTAGTGTTTGAAGACGTCCGAAACATCGGAACGCCTGCGAAACCTCAGTTGACTATACAATAATCCCCGGATGGAAAAATTGCACAAACAACATGCACATTCTGAGGTATGGATATGTCCATATTGGTGGTATTGTGACTTTCTTACTTAAGCTCTTATAAACCAGTTGTTATAAATAGAAGTACTTGTTAATAAAATAGCTTCTGATTTAAGTTGGACAGTAAGCACGTAATATGCTTTTATTTATTTGTAGTTGATACCACTAAATAGCCAGCTTTGTTAATTAAGTTGTATAGTCTTGCTCATAAATACTTGTTTGCAGTTCAGATGAAAAAAACAAGTAAGTAAGTCTAAGTTCGGGTGGAACCGACATTATATACCTAGTAGTGATCTATTAGGACATACCAATTTACGCAGGTCTATTTTAATACTTTTTAGTTCGTATTATAAAGCCAGCTGATTGGTTTCAATAAAAACACTTCTGTTATGAGTTTTGAGGGGTAAATTAATTTAAAACAAGTAAGGACGGCGCTGTCTTCGGCTGTGCCGAAGGCTTTATACCTTTCATTTATACGTGCAAACTTAAATACGCATTGTTTAAAGTTCTCTAAAACTTTGTCAGCAATACATTTAATTTTCTTTTACCATCTATAAGCAAATCTCTCACCAAGTTTCAAGTTTTAATCTTCCAAAATGCGGCATAAATGGCCATAATCCTCTTATCTGAACGATCGGTTGTATGGGATATATACTATATATAGCTCCGATTTAGCGATTTTTTTACCAAACTTTTTATTATCTGTAAGCAAATATCTCACCAAGTTTCAAGTTTTAATATTTCAAAATGAGGGATAAATGGCCATAATCCTCTTATCTGAACGATCGGTTGTATGGGATATATACTATATAGAGCTCCGATCTGGGTGATTTTTTTACGAAATCTTTTAATATCCATAAGAAAATATCTCACCAAGTTTCAAGTTTTAATCTTTTAAAATAAGGGGGAAAAGGCCATAATCCTCTTATCTGAACGATCGGCTGTATGGGATATATACTATATATAGCTGCGATGTTAGCGATTTTTGTACCAAATTTTTTATTATTTGTAAGCAAATATCTCACCAAGTTTCAAGTTTTAATATTTCAAAATGAGGGATAAATGGCCATAATCCTCTTATCTGAACGATCGGTTGTATGGGATATATACTCTATAGAGCTCCGATCTGGGTGATTTTTTTAAGAAATCTTTTAATATCCATAAGAAAATATCTCACCAAGTTTCAAGTTTTAATCTTTTAAAATAAGGTGGAAAATTCCATAATCCTCTTATCTGAACGATCGGTTGTATGGGATATATACTATATATAGCTCCGATGTTAGCGATTTTTTTACCAAATTTTTTACTATTTGTAAGCAAATATCTCACCAAGTTTTAAGTTTTAATCTTAAAAAATGAGGGAGATATGGTCATAATCCTCTTATTTGAACGATCGGTTGTATGGGAGATATATGCTATAGTGACCCGATTATACCGGATCCGACAAATGTCTAATATAATACAAAAATACATCCGTGTGCCAAATTTCATAGAGATATCTCAAAAATTGAGGGACTAGTTTGCGTTGAAACAGACGGACGGACGGACGGACAGACGGACGGACATACGGACATGGCTGTATCAACTCAGTTCATCGTCATGATCAATTTGGTATAATACCATTTCATGTTCATGAAAGGTATAAAGATATAAATGTATGGCGCGATATACAACAGGTATATCATCATAAACCTCCTAAGAGATTTTTGCGCCGAGCTTCCCTTCCAATTTGAGGTGAGCCGTTTTGAATTTTGTCCTACAAATTGGCGGGACCTATAGACTTTTTACAAAGGAGGTGCATTTTTGCTGAGAAGCCTTCCATGGCAGAAAGGCACTCGGAGAGTTTGAGAAACCACTGCCGAGGGGCGACCCCGTTTTGAAAAACTTTTTTCAAATCACTTTTGATGTTACCTGTACCAGGGCTCGAACCATGGACCTTCGGTGTGGTAGGCCGGCAACACTACCTTCACACCACGGCGGTCGCCATTAATTTATTGGTATATAAATAGCTTCCCTACCAACAACTGCTAACCACATTTTTTTAAAATAGCAATACACCTAAGTCTGTTTTTACACGGTCTTTTTTTACACGGTCTTTTTTTACACGGTTTTGATATAACACGGTTTGAAAATTTAATATTTTCAATTTTTTTACACGATTTTATTCCATTTAGCACGATTTGAAATTTTATGTACTTAAATTTTTTTTGTCAAATTTAATTTTTGCGAAGTATGTTCATATCATCTTTTTTTACACGGTTTTTTTTACACGGCTTCTTCTGGAACCAATCTACCGTGTAAAAACAGACTTAGGTGTACATGTACATTTTACGTTTGAAAAATTTGCGTTCAAATAGACAGAAGGACAGACAGACAGACGAACGGAGAGACGGACATTGCTTAATCGACTCATCTCATCAGCCTTATTAATTCAGTATACTTTTTGAAGGGCGCATCTCTTCTTCTTCTCATACTTACAAAGATTTCATGTTCATTAAAGGTATGAAAATCAAAAAAGGTATATAACTTCCCAGCAGCTGACCAATGTTGATTGAAATATCTGGTTGAAACTACAAGCAATCGCCTTTGAAAATAGCAGAATTTGTATGATAAAAAGTAGGCGGCGCCACACCTACTTCCCCAAAATCTACAAACTTTTTTTGCAGTTGAGTTTTGCTTGAAAGGTTTATTACGTGTGCACGATCTTATTGATATATGTACCTTGCATGGCTATAAAAATATCGCGTTTTACATTTTACAAAGAAATTTTGCAGAACTATGTTAAACAATTGGGCGTGGCCAATGACCGATTTCTCGTATTTTTACAACAAACAGTTACCTTTATATATTCAACATTTTCACCAAATATCGTTTCGATAATTAAATTTTTGGCGGAGTTATGGTATAAAAAGTTTTGTGGAATAATCCACTACAAAAGTGGCGGGGCCACGCCCATTTTCAAAAATTTATATTTTTCGATTTTCTTCGTTCACAGACATTTTGAAAGTGAAACAGAAATGATATAAAGCTTTTGTACGCAAAGTTATTGCCTATTAAATTTATCTATGATCCTTTTCCAAATCTTTCGAATACAAGTGGGCGTGGACCTTAACCGATTTCGCTCATTTTTTTCCGGAACATACCTTGTATTAATATAAATATGTGTGCTTATTTTCGTTTCGATATCTTATGCAGTTTTTGATTTATGGTTCATACTATTTCAAAATTTGGCTTAATAAAAAGTGGGCGGTGCCACTCCCATTTTAAAAAATTTCTTAAAAAATGTATTTTCTGCCTTAACGTTAATGGACGCACCAAATTTTATCCTTATAAGTGCATTATGTACTGAATAATCACCTTTTTTGTATTTTCGTGGCTATCATCCGATTTCGCCCGTTTTAAACAGCGCTCAGAGATGATTGCCAAGGAACCTGCATACCAAATTACTCAAGTTATCGTGTTAACAGACGGACGGAAGGACGGGCATGGCTTAATCAATTTCTTTTTTCGTCCTGAACATTTTGATATTATTAAGTCAATATCTATCTGGATCCGTTTATGCCGTTACATACCACCGTTACGCGATTAAAGTTAATATACCTTGTGTGCGTATCACTACTAGGTATAAAAACGAAAAGAAATAAGCTAATACAAATAGCAAATCCCGATATCAATTTGTTTCCATGAACTTTAGCATATTAGTGCCTTATACTTTCACAAGTATTTCCTATAATTTCATGCGCTTAACTTCTTTTTATATATAACAATGAGTATTTATGGTGAAAATGATAACTGGTCTCATTTATAGCGGTAATTAAGATATTCACTTAAACTAAGCACACAATGCTCTCAGGTAATCCAAGTGACAACAGACATTTAAGGGCTTTGGGCAAATATTTCGCTAGAACAACTGCAATGGCACGTGGGCAAGAAAATTACGTAGAAAATCATCAAATAAGCTACAAAATATATAAGATAAAATTGTTTTTATGTTTTGCTTGTGATTTCTACAAAGCCATACAACGACTAAAGCTACAAAGGCAATAAATACATATATCTGTGCGTGGGGATGTGTGTGGGTAGGAATTTTTCTGTGCTGACGAAATTTGTATTTTTCCTTTATTTACATATGCGCTAAATGAGAGTATCTGACTATTTCGATTCAATTACAACAATCTTGATAGAAAAAGGTTTCAATTCCCTACTTGAATAGCTAACTTTTAGTATTATTACCGTCAACTGTATCGTAGCAAATCTAACTCGTTTTTGAATGAAAATAAATAAAAAATGTTCAATGGAAGTCCCCCCTCCTCTTAATTATAAGGCTTATTAAATTAACTAGAGATCGCCCAGTGGTTGAAATTCAACCACAAAACTTTTTTTATTTTAATTATTTGCTGTATCTTTCATCTGCTATTTGTTCCTTCCTCTCTCTGTCGTTCCATTATTCTAAAATATTATCGTTTTCTTTGATTCCTTCCTTTACTCTCTGCAGTCTTTATTTTGAATTTATTTTATTCTTTCCTGTCCTTTCCCTTCCCTCCCCTTCCTTTCATTTGCTTTCTTTCCCCATCCTTTCCCTACCTTTCCTTTAATTCCCTACCTTTCCTTTCATTTTTTTCTTTTCTTTCCTTTCCTTTCATTTCCTTATCTTTCCTGTCCTTCCCTTCACTTTCTTTTGATAAACTTTGTTTCATTCTTTTTTATCTTATTTCATTTATTTTATTTTATTTTACTTTATTTCAATTCACACTAACCCAACCATGATCCAATAATTTATATGGTCGTCTCACATGACATAGCGTCTTCTTCTTCCTCATCCACACCTTATGTCAAACTATCATATCTTTGTTCTTTGTTTACATTCTTTGTTTACAGTTCTTGGAAAAGCTATTGAGTTCGCTTCGTGTTCTATTTATTTTTAATAAAAATTCGCTGTGAATTGATATTTAACGAGTGCTTGTGATAACATTTTAAGAAAGTTGTGTGTGTGTTATATATACGTGAAAAGCTTAGAAAATAGGCGAATCGTTTTTGTGTGTTCCCTCTCACATGTGCATTTTGACATAAGAATTCATCGACGTCAAACGGTAATTTCGTGTTGTTGGCCGATTGCGACGACCATATAAATTATTGGATCGTGAACCCAACCACAAATACAAAACAAACTTCGGTGTTTAATACTCTTTTTGAGTAATAATTTACTTTGTTTTTGTAAATATAGTTTGTAGGTATCAGAAATGAAGTTTACATATTCTCTCATGTTTTACATTGCTTGTTTAATGTCTCCAACAAAGCTACTTTTCGTGCTCTCAGGAGATCCGCTGACACTCAGCATCGTAGCCAGTGATAAATACAATTACAACAACAAAGGAAAAATGCATGACATAACAGAGGCTCTATAGTGCGAATACTTGTTTTTCATTGGTCCACTACCAACTCTTCGCACTCATAGTGAGAGCCGATCACACAAGTAATACAATAACATGCCAGACATGTCTACCCACACAACCATGTCTCTATGGTGTAAATACATGTTTAGCATTTGTGCTAGTGTATTTTTAAACTAATTTTTCTATATTATAATAATTTTTTTTTCAAGTTTTTTTGATTGACGGTACTGCAATTTGGCAATACCTATCCATAGATATGTAACTGTTAATACCTTAAATGTATAGTTTGGCCATAAAGTGGGACAATTTCACCTCGACTCGCGCATTTATATTATAGATTCCTTTGCAATATACATTACGCCCTCAAAAGCCGATTGACCGATTGAGACTGATATTCAGTGCACAAAAAATGTTTCATTTGATGTACTGGCTTAAGTTTGTTTGTGACTATTTTTCTTAAAGCTATGGTTAGGTTAGGCTAGGTTATGGTGGATGGCCCCCAATTTAGTAGAGAGGATCACTTAGGCCTTCTGGCACATTGTAGAACCACTGGTTAGTCTCAAGCCCTCTCTTTTCCTCTAAATTCTCAAAAAGCTCGACCTTTTCGTTTTTTTTGATGTAGAGCGAGGCTCTGCTGAACAGGCGAAACACTTGTTTAGACAGTGCCTCGTTAGTATTCAAATCAATGCACTTAGGGAGGGGCGATTGAGGTTGATGACGAACATTGTAGGTCCCAGTGCCCACCTCGCTCTGGCCTTTTCGGTGAAAACCGAGAGAAACCGCCAATTCAGTGGCGTTTCTTGCCAGCTCTTCAGGTGCACAATTCCATGGTACACCATTGTTGCTTCAAAGCCACATCACTCTTGTATTGCACATCTAGGATAGTTCGTTTACCGGCTGTCTGAAATCAATGGCTACCTTCAATACAGTATTGTTAACCTGAACGGATTTGATCCCTGCCTGACTTTGCGAGTAAATTAACCCAGATATATGCTATCAAGGAGTTTCTACGCGCGGCTTAATTAATTGCTATTAGTTCGGCTTGGAAGGCGCTGGAGTGGGTCGGTAAGTTACTGCTTGCGGAAAGCGAGTTATTTATGCAGAATCCACTGCCAAGAGAAAGAGTCGCAGTGGCCTAATTCTCTCTCTATCTCTATGGCGCGATATACAATAGGTATATCATCATAAACCTCCTAAGAGATTTTTGCGCCAAACTTCTCTTCCAATTTGTGGTGTGCCGATTTGAATTTTCCCTACAAATTGGTGGGACCTACAGTTTTTTGCCGACTCTGAACGGCATCTACAAAGGAGACAAATTTTTGCTGAGAAGCCTGTCATGGCAGAAATACACTCGGAGAGTTTGCCAAACCACTGCCGAGGGGCGACCCCGTTTTGAAAAACTTTTTTCAAATCACTTTTGATGTTACCTGTACCAGGGCTCGAACCATGGACCTTCGGTGTGGTAGGCCGGCAACACTACCTTCACACCACGGCGGTCTAATTCACTTTACGTAAATTTCAGGCTTGACCTCCAAAATACTACTTTTACCAAATTTGGGGCCATTCCAGGTCAAAACTGAATTGAGTGATTGCATTACAACTCACATGGAGTTTCCTGTATAGGCCTATCGGAAAAATGTTAAACGTAACCTCCAAGGCTTTAGTGGAGGCAATTGCCCCTGTCATAAGCATAGTAGCTTACCCTGCCCTATAACTATCCTACGGATAACGCGGTTTCTTTCGACTTCTGGCCACCATACCGTGATACCGTAGAAAATAATTGATCTCACGACTGCAGTGTACAGCCGAACCAATTATTTGTGACTTTAAACCCCACCCTTTACCTACTGCTGCTTTCGAGGCCTAGAGACGATCTATCCTCGACAGGCCTATTCCGTTTAGCTTACTGTCTAGAATCACACCGAGATATTTCAACTCAGGTGAGAGTTTGAGACTCACTCCATTTAAGAGTGCTGGCTTTAAAGGTGGTATTTTGTAGCACCTGGCAAATGAAACAATTTAGATCTTATCAGTATTTTACCTCAAGGCCGCTTTCTTGTCACCAGTGCTCCACAAGATCCAGTGCGGTCTGAAGTAGCTCACCTAGAGATTGAAGATGTTTGCCCATTGCCGTTAGCGCTATGCCGTCAGCGTAGTCCATGACTTGGCCACCAGCCCTTTCAAGCGAGGTGTTAACGGTTAGGTTACATAATAGATGGGATAGTACATCCCCTTAAGGGGTACTTATGCATGCGTATCTCACTATTGAGGCATCTCCCAAATTTACCAAGATTGAAGTCCTTTCGATTTTTCTATCTTTGTAGTTATTTCATTATTTGTCTTTTTAGTGGGCATTTTGACAAGTAGAGAGGTCACGTGCTAACAAGTTTTGTCCATTGTGAAAAATACTGCAACCTTTCTTAAGCTATGAGGAGGAAAGATGCCCGACTGAAGTCTACAGCAGCCGGTTCTATCGCACCGGAATGACTTGACACACAGGCCCCATAGTTTCTACAAATCTTTTGTGGCCCCTTGCTGTTCACGCCCACTTTCAACTTCCCCTTCTTCTTCCATCACTAGCACAAATGTAAGCCAAATCCACCAGCTCCTGGTCCCTTACACCATGTGCACTGTTTGTCGGTTGAGACTATATACACCTGCGACATCAGTCAAATGCAACTCCTGCATTGGCCTATGTCACCTGCTTATATGTTCTCAACTTGGTAACAGGAACCTATGGACTGATACGTACGTTGCGCCATGTTGTCGAGCTACGCAACCTACAACGTCGACCGATTCGCCACCTTCCGGTGGTTCGGATCCCTCGTCTTCTAGAGTGCGACGCAGTGCACGATCCAGCCTGCTTCCACCAAGGCATACGCACCACTCCTTGACTCCCAGTGTGACTATTTCTCCCCCTTCGCACTTTCGTGTCCTACAGTTGAACTACAACGGTTTAACCGGCAAGGTTAGTGAAATAGTGAGTTTCATGAAGCACCAGAACATCAAGATCGCTGCCATTCAAGAAACAAAGTTAAACGCCCGATCAGATCTTCGAACTTGTGACGGCTACAACATCCACCGGCGTGACCGAGAGAGAGGACTTGGGGGCGGACTTGCCTTCATCACTCATAAATCTGTGCAATATCGCCTATTTGAGCCTGACGTCGACCCGAGGGACAACCTCCTAGAACGTCAAGGTATGGTTGTCCGGACAGGCGATGTCGATCTAGAAATAATTAACATTTATATACCTCCTGCCACCTGCTGCCCGAGGGATTACCACCCTGACATTAGTGCGTTACTCAGAGGCGATAATCGTGTAATCCTCGGAGATTCAACGCACACCACGACCTGTGGCACTCAAGCCTACAGGTTGATGGTAGGGGACAGGAATTGGCTGAACAAATGGACGATTCGACGTTTTTCACTGTGAACGGGGATGCCGCCACGAGAGTTGCGGCAAATTGTTCTAGTTCGCCAGACATCACAATTGTCAGCGCGGGTCTCATAAACTGCGTTGAATGGTGACCAATGCTTACTCTTCAATCGGATCATTTGCCGATAGTCCTCTCAATCGATCGCCCCAATGACTTTGTTACTTCTGAGAATCGCAGTTTCACTAATTTCAGTAAAGCTGATTGGGTTGGTTTTCTTAATTTCACTGAGAGCACCTTCGCTGCTCTTCCCATCCCGTCTGATGTACGAGAAGGAGAAAAACCGTTTCGCATCAAATCAATACATTCCGTCAGGTAGAATTAAGGAAGTACGTCCGAATTTCCCCGCAGAGGCAGCGGCCCTGGGTAATGAACGTGACCAGGTGCGACGCTTGAACCCTACGGATCCCCAAATTCAAGATCTCAATGCGGAAATCAGTCGTTTTGTTGATCAACACAAACGCGCCAAATGGGAGGAGCACCCAAGGTCCTGTAACCTCTCTGCTGGTGTTGAAAAATTATGGGCCACTGTTAAATCCTGGTCTAATCCGACCAAACCTAATGACAAAATATCTATCACCTTTGGTGATAAGGTACAGTCGAAACCAAAGAGATGCGCGAGCGCTTTCTGCCGGCAATTTGTACTGCATCCTCCGGTTGACAAGGAAATCAGGCGTGCCATCAGGGAAGCGCACAAACGTAAAAACAGCCAAGCGCCCATTGCCAATACCACCACGGAGGTTCGGGAGCCCATACGGGGGTCCAAAAACTCCAAATTTATTGGCCCAGACGGTATATCCATGCTGATGCTAAAACATCTCGGAGAAGAGGGAGTAAGGTACCTAACAACCGTCTTCAATCTGTCTATGACCACCTTTGTCATTCCAGAAAGATGGAAACAGGCAAAGGTGGTGCCACTACTAAAGCCCGGCAAGCCGGCCAACGAGGGGGAGTCTTATCGACCGATATCACTCCTCTCGCCAGTAGTGAAGACCCTGGAGACGGTCTTGCTACCACCGCGCTAAACGTCATCACCACACAGATAGGTGTCGGTCTCAACCAACCTCGTCCAAATGACAGAACCGTGCTAGTTGCGCTTGATCTGCCGAAAGCTTTTTGACACTGTCAATCATGCGCAACTCATTAACGACCTGGAGGCATCAAATCTTCCCCCCTGTCTAAAGCGTTGGGCCGCCAACTATCTGAGTGGTCGGCAGTCATCGGTTGAATTTAGAGGCGAAAGATCAAAACCACGTATAATTAAGCAAGGGGTGCCACAGGGTGGTGTCCTATCCCCGCTTTTGTTTAATTATTACATATCGAGGCTCCCTTTCCCACCAGAAGGCGTCTCGATAGTCTCCTACGCCGATGACTGCACGATCCTGGCGACTGGACCCTCCGTTAATGAGCTCTGCTCAAGAATTAATTCTTACCTTCCATCCCTTTCCGGCTTTTTCGCTGCACGAGATCTGACATTGTCACCGACCAAATCTTCGGCCACTTTATTTACGACGTGGACAGCGCAGGCGAACATGGAATTGGACGTCTACGTCGACGGAATTAAGCTTCCGACTATCACGCACCCCCATTTTCAAATACGGTGCTCATGTAGCCGCGATTGCCACCAAAGTACAAAGCCGTAACAAAATCCTCAAGTCACTAGCTGGCAGTACTTGGGGGAAAGACAAAGAAACGTTACTGGCAATGTACAAGGCAATCGGCCAGCCGGTTCTGAGCTACGCGACGCCTATATGGTCGCCGGGGTTAGCAGACACACACTGGAGGAGGTTGCAGGCTTGCCAAAACACCGCACTCAGAACTGCCACGGGGTGCCTCCTTATGTCTCCTGAGCACCATCTTCATAGTGAGTCAAAAATGCTTGATGTTAAAGAGCATTGCGAGATGTTGGCCAAGCAATTCCTGTTCAACTGCTATAAACCGCATCATCCGAACGGGAGCCTGCTCAATGAAAATCCGTCCCCCAGGAGAATAAGGAGTCACCTCCGTAAGCACTATGACGAGATCCGGATCACATTTCCTCGTCGTTTGATCCAAAGGTGCACCGGCGGGCCCTCAACCTCATCCACACGGAGTCGGTAAACTCCTTTGTCAGGTCTCGTCCAGTGAATGCAGTCCTATAGGCACAAGCTCCACCTGTTGCCGACGAGGAACGCGAACTGCCTAGGGAGACAAGAGTCACGCTGGCTCAACTTCGTTCTGGATATTGTAACAGACTAAACTCTTACCTATCCAGACTGAACCCTGACATGCCAAATGTCTGCCCGGAATGCGGCGTGTCTCCCCACGATACTAACCATCTGTTCATCTGCTCAACTGAGCCTACTCTTCTAACACCAATTTCACTCTGGTCCACCCCTGTTGAAGCCGCGAAGTTTCTTGGACTTCCGTTAGAAGAGCCTGATGACAGTGTTGGGTGAGGGGTGACTCTTTAGGCAGGTTAAGTAGTCGCTACCACAACAACAACTGAAGTATATTTTTCAATCAGTCCATTTATGTGGTATGTAGCATAGGCTTAGAGAATCTTTATGGATTACTGACAGCAGAGTATCAATCGTCATTTGTAACTGAGATGTTATCAGGTAACTGAAATTTAAAAGGGCCGTGTGATTTGATGTCCGATTCCACCCTAGACTGTTGATAAGATGCTCCAAGGAGTGGAAGTTTACCGACGGGATGGCAGATTTTGTTGCTTCGTTGGTTCAGCCCGTAAAGTAGGCATTCATTAAGACTTCTAACATTCCGCTGCTAGATGGAATCCAGTAGCCGTCGGACCTTTGTATGTCGCTCAGGTCGACTGGGGGCTTCAAGAGGACCTCCCGTAGTCTGTTGGCCTCTGAGTTTCTTTCTATACTACCACACAAGTTCTCCAAGAGTTCTTTTGGGCATCAATGTTCGTGTTCTTCAAGATTTTTAGGGCATCTTCGTACGGTTGCAAATATCCAGTCTGTTTCTTAAAACTATAGTTTTGTCTAATTTTAAATACATATAGTAACAATGTAACGTTAGCTTGACTTTGGCTTACACTTTTGTTCTAGTTTTCTCTTGTTCATTTTTTTAGGAAAAAAATTTAAAGCATTACCCTTTCCTACTGGGTATTTACCGTTCGCTTCCATTTCCTATACAGTTGTATTTGGTATGCTCGTCTGTGTAATTTTAATGAAAAATAGAATTTGTCTTCCTTCTTTTGTAGCATTTTTGTGGTGTCAGAAAAACATACATAACAGTGCACACATATTTTTCATTAATCTTAATGAGATTGTTGTGGGGAATGTGCAGTTAATGAGAATATATGTACGCTCAATCTAGCCAACGCTCATTCACGCCTAAAAGTATGCAATGGGAAATATTTTTGTTTCAAAATGTATTACTTTTGTTATTTGAACAGGTCTATCTATCGTGCGAATTCTTTAAGCTTCTGCTAGAGGAGATAAACCAAACAACAGACCTAAGCCGCAGAGTGAAAATCTATTACGAAAGCTTTTAATTTGTGGAGTATGCTGATGGCCTTGATATCTATGGCTATAAAAAAAGCATCTCCTCACAGCTAACGAATACAAATTTGAAACTGTGAATCACTTCGCCTATTTGGGAGCGCTTGGAGCGAATAATAAAAATTAAATTTTGCAACGCTCCTTCTTTCTATTCCCTTCTCTCTTTTTCCTTAAGGTGCTAGCGGATGTTTTCTTTTCATCAGTATTCTACCACGACATCGTATTCCTCAACCATCCTCAAGTCCGCTAGAACATACACCAAAAATTTCACCGGAATCAGTCCAAGCTTTTAGAAGGAGTTGAGCCACTACCGTACTCACAGCAGATAGGTTCAGCGACATTTTTGTTGCACAACATTCTGGCCAATTTGTTTTTATATTCCATCATTTTGTGATCACCAGAGGGAGGCATTTTATGTTTTTTCAATATTCTAAAAATACGTTAGAAAATATGTAAAAAACACGTAAGTAAGTCTAAGTTCGGGTGGAACCGAACATTATATACCTAGTAGTGATCTATTATGGCATACTAATTGACCCAGGTGTATTTTAATACTTTTCAGTTCGTATTATAAAGCCAGCTGATTATTTTCAATAAGAATACTTCTGCTATGAGTTTTGAGTGGTAAATTAATTTATTTGTATACTTCTTGATGGGTCCATTTCTCCCTCTCATACTTACAAACATTTCATGTTCATGAAAGGTATGAAAATCAGTGGGGTATTAAAAACTTGCCCTTATATTTTGCTTGTATGTTATCCGATTTGCCTCATTTTTGGTAGGAGTATACTATATGCTACTGAGAAGCATCTGATAAATTTTAATTGAAATATCTATTTGAAATTACAAGTAATCGCCTTTGAAAATAGCAGAATATTTATGCTGAAAAGTGGGCGGCGCCACGACTACTTCCCCAAAATCCACAAAGCTTAAAAAGCTTATTATGTGTACAAGATTTTATTAATTTAGCTTTTAAAGTTATAGAAATATCGGGTCTTAAATTTTACATAAAAAATGTTAAAAATTATGTTAAAAAACTGGGCGTGGCCCTCAAACGATTCCAATAAGCAATAAGCAGTTACCATTATATATTTAACATTTTTGCGAAATTTTCTTTCGACAAATGAATTTTTGCCGGAGTTATAGCATACAAAGTTTTGTGGAAACAATAAAAAGGGCGGCGACACCCCATATTTGAAAATTTCTTGAAAAATTTATTTTCTGCCTTAACGTTAATGTACATACCAAAGTTTATGTACAAAATAATCTTTTTTTTTGTATTTTCTAAAAATATAAAATAGCCCTCGGAGATGAGTGCCAAGACATACCCACAACAGCCGGTTCTATCGCACCGGAATGGCTCGGACTTTTATATCCGACCAAAGGCTGTTATTTCGACACTACCCTGTCTAACCTGTCACATTTTCCCCTAACATTGTCATCCTCCGGACTTCCGTTAGAAGAGCCTGATGACAGTGTTGGATGAGGGGTGATACTTTGGGCAGGTTAAGTAGTCGCCAATACAACAACAACATGAGTGCCAAGAAACCTGCACACACGGACGGAGATGGCTTATATATAAGTCAATATCTATCGCGATTCGTTTAAGCCGCTACATACTACCGTTAGGCGAATATGCCTTAAAAATCTGTTTTCCCGAATATGCCTCGAACTTGACACGAGTCCATAAAATTACATTTGAGAAAACATATTTTCGCGAATCCGTCTCAAATATGACAGGATACATCCTCATTTTTGTGTTTAATGGACAGCAACGCTATTGATTACATGTGTAACGAATTAAATAATTGTTTATTTTTTTAATCCCACATCCAAAAAATATAAAACAAATATAACAAAAATATGAGAAAAATTTCAAAAAAATATTCCAATTTTTTGAAAATATGCAAATATGTAAAACATGCTAGCGATAAAATAAATCCTTTCTTTATATAACCAGTATAAAACTTGGTCCGGGGACTCTATGATGTCAAACAAAAATATGCACTTGCATACAACTTCTCTGGTGATCACACAAATACTCATAATGATTTATACTCGTATATCTTTGTTCATAGTTTTTGGGAATTTTACACCAAGAAGCTCTACTGTTGACTTAAATGAGAGGCCTTTATACTCTTATTAATTCTAAAGCATTCCAGAAGGATTCCCAGCGAGCAACTTTTTATGTCAATTTGTTCTGAAAATACAACTTATTGCGTTTCATTATAATTGTGTATGCTTGCCATGCTGATTTGTACGTTTATTGCCCAAAACAAGTAGCTCTTATATGACATTAAACGAACATTGACTCTGCAATTCTACTTTGATGGTGATTGGTTTCAGTGCAGAAGAAGTTGTGCATTTTATAGCTCTTCGCCAAATTACTGCCATTGTACTTTCTTTTTGTTGCAAAATATTAATTGCCCGATTCGATGCTCAAAAATTGCTGTGAATTTTGATTTCAGTTCATTAGTTGCATTTTCAACGATTTCATTGTAATTTTGCTACAATGATAATAGTATTTGCGGTAATAAAGTGAGATTGTTTAAGACGTTGAAGTGGTAGCAGGAATCATAAAGTAACAACAATGATGCCAAAATTCGCAAAATGGAAACATTTCGGCGGCTTTAGCACTATATACGATAGTGAAAAAAAGTCACAGCCAGCAATTTTTGAAAAATTTTTACAAATATTTAAATATCAATCTCCAGATGATTAAAAACTAACAAATTTAAAAACATTTTCAAATCGAATATTAATGTATCGTCGTGAGTAAACTATCCATGAATAATCTCAGTAATGATTCATATCTTTGAGCACTTTTTAAACATTTTTCCGTCATATTTGATATCATTGCAAGGCCGTATTTAATTTCTTTTGTGATAACATTTGACTGCTTTTCACAATAATTTTTTGATCACTTTTAATTTAATTTCAGAACCATAATTGATTATTTTTTATGAATACTTTATAGTTATTGTCTGATCATCTTTGATACAATTTTATAACCAAAATGAATGCAATATTATGATAGGATTTTAAATGGGTTTCGACTCCTTTTTGTAAATTTTTTTTAATCATATTTGATATAATTTTTTAATGACAATAAATGAATTTTATGGTTCATTTTATGACTATTATCTACTACTATTTCGAAGAAAATTAAATGTACTTTGGTACGACCATCGGTCATGGTCATATCATATCTAAATGGTTATGTGAAGAATATGAAAATTATTTAGAAGCAGTGAGCAGTGTTGAGACATTTTCTATGAGCAGATTGTTAAATGGACGGACAATACATTTTTTTTACTTAAATTTTTCTGAATTTTGTAATAAAAAAAGATGTGTTGAAATGGAGAAAAATTTTATTGTAAAGTATAATTTTATAAGTTACAAAATACATTGTTATACGTTTTTGATCATCAAAGGTGAACATATTTTATTATACACTTTATTAAATTTTACTTCACAAGTATTTAGTCTGTAGAGGCAATCAAATGTGACTCAAAAAGTTGATACAAAAAGGATTATCAGTTTTTTATTATCAAAAATTAATATATTTCACTCTCCGTTTAATTCAAATTTATGATGCCACAATTATTTAGTCACAAGAAGAGATCAACTATAATTTGAAAAGGTGATATAAAAATGATTGTAAGTGGTTTATCCATAAAAGTGTACGTATTTGATTACTACCCCTGTTCAATTTAATGGCAACTCCGAATTTTATTACGTTAATTGTTCAAAATTGAATGCGAAAAGTGATTCAAGATGATGGTAAGTTTTCTAATCATCAAAAGAAATCATACTTGATTATACCACATGTTCAATTTATAAAACTCAGTATTTAGTCCCTAAAAATAATCAAAATACAATCAAGATACTTTCA
Source organism: Merzomyia westermanni (assembly GCA_949987695.1). NCBI lineage: Eukaryota > Metazoa > Arthropoda > Insecta > Diptera > Tephritidae > Merzomyia > Merzomyia westermanni. The sequence goes on from OX465293.1 coordinate 70,740,868, forward strand.
AAATTTATTCATCCTAATGCTGTGTGGTATATTATGGGTTCAGCAAAAAAAAAGATTTCAACTCTAGAGTTTTTTGGAAGAAACCTATTCCATACTTTGTTTGTTTGTAGATTTAGTTTACTTCCACTTACATATATATTAAAACGGAAGATTTATTTGGCCCAGCTGCCTTTTTGCCACGTGCTTGTACATTATAATTTATAGCTCGGCTATTCACTAATTTCCGCTATTCCTTTCGTTCTTCAAATTTTCGAGGGAAACTATTTATATATCGATACTATCGAGAAATTATAATTTATAAAAGTAGGAGCACTTCGACTACAAAGAGAGGAGGGTAAACTCTCTGCAAATTCTGATACGTCCTGGTCTAGAATTTTGTCTTTAATTTGCTTGAAAACTGTTCACATATTATATACATTTGTTAGGTAAGTGTCCCTAATTCATTTCGTGGTATTTCGTTTTTTTCTTTCAAACAAGGAATTGGGGGAGTTTTTTTTTAAACTGAAAATTTCATAATAAAGATTGGGTTTTACGGTATAATAATTGATATTTTACTATTTTTTTTTTAATATTAAACCTAATATTAAATGTCAAGTATAACGTTGGAAGCTCGGAAAATTAGCCTGTTGTAAGGAGGCCTCTTAAGTAAAGTGTTAAGAAGTCCAGTGTATTTTGTTAAGACTGTAAAGATTGTATCGTTAAATTTTTTTTATGATGATAATTTTTTGGTATTTAGTGAACATTTCTTAAACGTTTCTATTACTGCAAAACTCATTCCAATAATTTTTTTAACTTTTTTTTAATATTTCTAACCCACGAAATTAGGTACATCACAACAAAAGTATGTACTTTATGTATTTCATATTTTCTTTAACATTTCATAAGAAACCCTATTTTTCTAAGTATTTTAATTATTATATAAGCCCCCGAGGAAGATTTTGATGTAATTTCGTGGTACGGTTTTATTAATCTATTCGTCAATACTTTAATCAAAAAGCTCTGTGAAGCACAACATTGTAACGAAATAATGGCATTATAGAACTTTTGTTTATTCAATAATTTTTCATTTAATTTGAAAAAATGTATCAAGATTTCAACTTCTTTACTATTGTTTTGAATGAATATTGATAATAGCAAAAAGAAATTTGAATATACACCTCAAATTACCGCTTAAAGCGATACCACGAAATTACGTACCCCAAATTTGCGCATGCCCCTAATTTCGTGGTATCCTGCGCATTTACATTTCAGCAGTAAAACGGAAAGTAACAAGTTACATCAATGAATTAATTTTTTTATTGTTAACAAAAAGCAAAAAAAAAAAAAACATTTTTAGTAATAATACATAAAGGTAATTTTTAGAAAAGTCACATCAATTGAATAAATTTTTGTTATATTCTTTATTTTTTTTAAAGCTTTTTAATTTAATAACACTTCATTTCAATAATGTCTGAAGTTCTAAGAACTTTAAGATTTAAGAAAAAATACAAAAAAAAACAAACGAAATATTCACAAAGAAAACAACAAAAAAATAAAAATAAAACAGTTTCTGGATTTCCAGGTATAAATAAATAAAAGTAATTTTCAGAAAAGTAACAAGTTACATCAATGAATAAATTTTTGTAACTTTTTTTATTGTTTAAAAATAAACAGACAAATTAAAAAGCAAAAAAAATTAAAAAAAAACAAAAAAATTGAAAAAAACCAAAAAATTAAAAAAAACATTTATAGTAATAATAAATAAAAGTAATTTTTAGAAAAGTAACAAGTTACATCAATTGAATACATTTTTTTTATTGTTTATTTTTGTTTTAAACCTTTTCCATTTAATGTTACTTATTTCATTTCAATAATGTCTAAAGTTCTAAGAACTCTTAGATTTAATGAAAAAATAAAAAAAAAATAAAAACAAAACAAAAAAAATCAAAAAGAAAAAAACAACAAAAAATAAAAATAAAAAGTTTTTGAAAAGTACGTACATTAAACTAATTTTTTTAATTATTTATTTTGGTCTTAAAACTCTTTCTTTTCATAAATAAAATAACAATAAAAAAAAAAATAGTCTTAAATTTAACATTTCTGAATATTAATTTCAGTAAATCAATTTGTGCATCTTTGGGAATTTACGTTTAAAATCAATTATAACTATTTTTTTCCATAAAATTAGAGTTTAACTAAATACCACGAAATGAGGGACGCTTTACCACGGAATTAGGTACATCAGAAAATTTTTGCCACGAAATTAGGTACATTTGAGGTACTCACACATTTTTATATATATAAATTAAAACATTTCTTAGTTTTGTTTGAAAGTAGGTGGAAACTTATCTTAATTAATCAACTAAATGGGAAAAATTTCTATATTTAGTTTTCCTTCATTTGTTTTAACGCAAGTCGGAAAAATTCTTAGTACCATGAAATTAGGGACACTTACCTTATATCGATTTCAATTTCAGATGGCGCAGAACTTGTGGAAGACCAAATGATCTTTAATTAATTTTCTAATACAAAATTAAACTGATAGCTTGGAGGTAATCATTTTTATTTATTTCTACTTCGTATCACATATTTTTGTACATATCCAAAGCTTAGTTAAAGAATTAAAATACAGTTCATTTATTCTTGTAAAAATGTAGTTGATATGTCTATTGTTGGACCATCAAACTTAATAATTTGCGGAATTTTATTTTTGCTCACACTTAATTATAAGCAGACCTGTTAAATAATGATTCCTTATCGTAATCATTACCGGTTTGATTAATTATTTTCTTGAGAATCCATTTAATGATTGATTACCATTACTTTAAATTTTGATTTATTATTTTTCAATTAATTGAAAAAATAATCAAAGAATATCATATGTTTCACGATTAATAAAAGAACCAAAATTAATCAAAGAAAGTTGTTTCGATTACTTTTGATTAGTTTTGGTTTTTTTTTTAATATTTTTGATTATATTTGATGTTTTAAGTATTGTTGTAAAAGCACTTAAATATACACAATACTAAAAAATCACAAATAAGTAAAAGAAAAATCTAAAAATAATCAAAACAACTTTTTTTTTTGATTATTTTTTATTTTTTTAAATTTTTTCTAATCGTAATCAAACAATAATCGCCTTTTCTTGAAATACAATTAAAACGATCATTAGCAATTAAAAAAGCAGTCTAATTAATTTAATACTAATTACTAATCAGGTTTAACACGTCTGAATATACTAAACTTATATATTTGTTAGCTAAGTCATTTTAAGTTTTATCTGCTGATTTCCTGGAATAGAAAGTCAGTGAAAAGGTTAGGTTGTCTGTATTGTAACTGATTAACTGATTAAGCTCCCTGGAGCAACACTGCTACGGCAGTCTAGTGACAATCCCTACTCGATGATCTCTAGGATTGTTACAATAAAAGAATAGTTCGTAAACATGTTTCGCAATGGCGACTTTGCCGTGGTCTCCCTCCCCTACAAATCAGCCAGCTATAATGTTCATATGCTAACGCAATCATTAATTTTCCGAAATTTTCAAAAAACTATCTATCTAGGGAGATCTATGAATTTCCGATCAGTAAAAAATTCGTTGGTAGAAAGTTAAGCCAACTTCGCAAAAAGTTAATTATAACTTTATAGAAGCTTCACTAATTATTTAGCATCTAAATGCATGGATAGGTCTGTAGCACAGATTTAAGCTTTCAATGGCCGAAAAAACGCGCATTTGCTTCTTAAAGTAATCTAAATGAAAGAATGAACTATAAGTCCGTAGAAATCATATTTTAAATAAGCGTTTTACGTATACGTGATATATCGGTAGTAAATAAAAAGCGCTCTACAACAAACGGTTTTTTCGTACAAACACAAAATTTTATTAAATTAAAAGTTTGCTTCTGCCTGCAATTTCGCAAACTCACTTTCCCTGAGGCCAATGGCACAGGTGTATTATGTTTATCTAAATAAAAAAAACATTAATAATAATATTTATCATTTACCGTTTTGAAATTGTGTAAACGTTTTTCTGGGATTACTTGTCATTTGCAAGATTTCCATAAAAAATATTTGTTATTATTATTTATTCGTGGGTATTGCTCATAAGCGTTTCGTATTTCATTTCATATAAAGTTTGCTTTGTGTTGGTAATATTAGTGGATGTCTTATGAGATTTGCATGAAGTATTTTACTTGCTAATACCTTTTCATAGCGTCTCTTTGAGTCAATAAAAATAAGTCACTAAAATGTATGCATAATTTTGTATCATTAAAATAAATTTGAAGTCCTCTCAATAAGCCCAGCAAGCACAGTCTCACACGTTAGAGAAATATTGTAGAATTCTAATGTAGTTCTCTAATGCATCTCTAATCGAAAATCAGGTTAGAGAACTAAGCCAGAAGTTGATTAAGTACTAGAGAAAAGTTCACATTAGAAAACAATTAAAATTTCATGTTAGAATTCGATTAGATAACTAAAATTTTTCTCGATATCGAGAACTATGTCCCCTTTATTTAGGGAATGCTAACAGCACCTTGTCCAGGCAAATTTCTCTCAAAAAGCGTAGTACTTATCTCGGCTTGAGGGTATGTATGGAAATTGATTTATTCGTCTGAAAGGAGTATAAGCTCTCCAGTCTCAAACGAAGTGTCACAAAACCGGCAGGTGTCGTCTGATAATATATCTATGTTATGCATCTGACTGCTGGGTCTGCAATGACCTGTAATAATACTTATACAAGGTGGCGCAAAAGTAAGCTTCCGATGTTCAGCATATCGGTTGTGGCACGTGCAGTGTCTTGTTGGAACCACATGTTTTCCAATCCCAATTCATCAAGTTGCGGCAAAAAGAACTTGTTGATCATTGCTCTGTAGCGCTCACCATTCACAGTAACCGTTTGGCCCCGACCGATTATTGGTCAAATAAATAGTCAGCAATATTCCGCGTTCTGGAGCAGTGTAGCGTAACATTGTTTATTAGCGTGTATTTCGCATGTGTTTACTACACAAATGTCAAAACAGAACTGACTTTAGGGGCCAATCCCAAAATTTATAGCATTTTCTGATAGGAGGATAACTTTTGCGCCACCCTGTATAATACAGTGCGCTGTTAATTTTGATTTAGCATACTTACGCACTCCAGCACTAGTACTGGTTTCATCTCGCAGGACGAGGTTATCTTGAGTGTCGGTTGACCGTCGCTTAGAACGGCTATATTCTCATTGAAGTATTTCCGTTGTAGATTCAGCTTAACCCAGCTGATTATGCCATATAAATCTGCCTGAAAAAAGCTCAGTCTTGCTAGGGGTTTTCCTCTAGTAAAGGTTATGATGTTGGCGTCATTGAGAGGTTTATATTAAGCCCTACTCTCGCACCTCGCTACCTCTTTGTAAGGTTCAATGCTCTTTGAACGATATCACAAAGGGATTTCCCAAATTCTCCTCCTGCAACGATGACAATGTCATCCGCATATCCTTTGTACCGAATAAAATTGCCAGTTCCTCCTCTACCACAAGCTGACTGTCTGATTACCTCCGACAGGATAGTTCCAGGAGCCAAACAGGACTCCTTTAGAATTATGCGTATTTTATCTTCGCAAATCGCTAAATAGCGCAGTGCGAAAATTCGTACAAATTGTTGTCGAGCTCCCATTTCTCAATTAAAATGTATACTTCTTCCACTTCTATAGTTACATTAACCAAGTGTGCCATAATTTTCCTGTAAAGGACCTCTAATGATAGGCTGATAAGCTTAACGCAGACGCCGACATTGTGCGGCGATTAAGCGACTAAGGGATAGCTTTGTTGGACGGTAAAGAAGAAGGAAAGTCATTTTATTGTCGTGGCAGTTGTCACTTCGGTAGCATAATTTTGAATCGTTTGCATTTTTGTACGGCACTTAATACTATTAAGAATCAAATAGCTAAATTATAGGGGAAACAATTGAACTTTTTGTAATACATAAACTCAAAAAGTATTTAACCGATATTTATAAACTATTTTAAACGAAAATACTTAAACAATGGAACCCGCTATCGTTTCTATTTTTTTAATTTTCTGAAAACAAGCAATTATTTTAGCATTAAGTTTAAGCTTTCGTGATATTTTTCAATTAAAACATTTAGTTTTCTTAGCATACTACGTCTATCAATTAGTTGAATATTCAATTTAATTCAAATTTCAACCAATTTATCAATTACATGAGGAGTTAAATTTTTATGCGAAAACATTTTACTTTGAATTTTAGCATGATCACTTAAAAAAAAATAAAATTTTGAAATGTCACAACTAGATAGTAAATTCAGATTATTTAATTCACTTGATAAACCAAATGCAATAATATCGTGTTCAGGTATATGTGAAAAAGTGGATTCAGATGATGTAGAAGGATTTGATTCATCCATTTTAAATTTAAATACAACAAGTAAGGACGGCGCTGTCTTCGGCTGTGCCGAAGGCTTTATACCTTGCATGAATACGTGCAAACTTAAATACGCATTGTTTAAAGTTCTCTAAAACTTTGTCAGCAATACATTAAATTTTTTTTATTTTTAGTTTTTATTTTCCAAAATGAGGGATAAATGGCCATAATCGTCTTATTTGAACGATCGGTTGTATGGGATACATACTATATATGTATAGCTCCGATCTGGGTGATTCTCTTACCGAATCTTTTACCATCTTTAAGAAAATATCTCACCAAGTTTCAAGTTTTAATCTTTAAAAATAAGGGATAAATGGCCATAATCCTCTTATTTGAACGATCGGTTGAATGGGAGATATATGCTATAGTGACCCGATTATACCGGATCCGACAAATGTCTAATATAATACAAAAATACATCCGTGTGCCAAATTTCATGGAGATATCTCAAAAATTGAGGGACTAGTTTGCGTTCAAACAGACGGACGGACGGACGGGCTGAGGGACGGACGGACAGATGGACATGGCTGTATCAACTCAGTTCATCGTCTTGATCAATTTGGTATACTTAATGGTGGGTCTATCTCTTATATTTCTGAACGTTACAAACATCGGACCAAAGTTAATATACCATTTCATGTGCATGAAAGGTATAAAAATTTTGCTGTCTGAATGAAAGTTGTTGGAAATGCTCTGAACTTATTTTAGCTGTAAAGAAAAAAAAAATTTCCATAAGAAATTTGTTAAAAATGAGAATATAGTAGTTCATTTTAGGCTAATTTCTCATAATTTAAGCCTGATATCTCTACTAAAATTCAAAAACCCTATAGATATTAATACAGATTCTGAAATGTACGTAAAATACCTTTAAAGTAAGCACAAAATGATATTTTTCCTATAACTCCATCAGAAGCTATGAAGATTTTTTGGCCAAACCCTAGATTCATATGACAAAATATCTATTTTGCAAAAATGGGGGACTCGAAATCGAACTCAGAGCTATCGTGTCTTCAGCAATTTTTCTTAGAATCATCTGTAGATTACGTTTTTGCTATACTCCTGATGAAAAAAAATCCATCCATACAATTTGACCCGCTCTAATGTATATATATATATACGAAGAAAACCTTAAAAATTACTCATTACTAAGCTTACGTGTTTATTTCACGATGTTAGCTTTATGTTACAAATAAGTACCCTACTTATTGTAAAATATAAAATTCAAAAACTAAATGTAAACAAGAAATGTCCTTCGAAGAATATAATAAGAATACAACTTTTTTCCAAATCTAAATGTCTTTTAATTATTACACAAGTGCCGATCTCGAACTAGTGAAAATATAATTACTATCGCAGTAGTTGTTCTAGTTCTGAATCAGAAATTGTTTTCATTAGTTACTGACTTCCCCACAGGGTATCTAAACTGTGTATTTGTGAATGTCATTTCGCTCTTGACGAATGCACAAGTTTTTTCTGGAAAATTGATTGTTGATTCACATTGTTTTAAATTTCTTTGATGTTTCTAATGACAAGGATATTATGCAGCCAGCATTTTTTTGGATTTGTTAGCGACAAATATTAATAATCCAAGCAGTCCATTACTTAGGAACGACCACACACATACAAATCAATTAGAATCATATTTTACAATGAAATGTCGTTTGGATATTCTGTTGTAGAACGAATTGATATGAACGGATGTTATGAGTTATAGCTTCTGCGTCTACAAAGTTAATTAAATTAAGTGTTGGAATAAATGAAAAAGGTACCGTGCGCTCAAACCGAGTAGGTTTTATGTGGTTGCTAATACATACTTCAAGTCAGACAAGCGGTGATTGATTCGAAATCAGCGTTCAACTACAGACCTAATTTAAATTACACATTTGGGACCAGAGTTGGTGAATAATGCATTCCTTTTGGAATAATTATTCCTTCGATTGCACATTTTTTGATCGCAGCCTCTATTCCATTCTTTTGGAATAAGGAATGCAAATTTGCAGTCCTTATTCCTTTTTGTATTCCGGAATAATTATTCCTATTTTTTATTAATTTCTTACCATTCACTGGATTACATTCCTTGGATTGCAAACCGAAAGGAATGCTTTCCGCATTCCTTTGTAAACCATGTACGAGGTGTGTTCAAAAAGTATCGCGAATTTTGTTTTTTTTCCAAAAATTATTTATTTATTCATGAATATCTATTTTGTCCCCTTCAAAGTAATCCCCATGAGATATTATACACTTGTGCCAACGGTTTTTCCAATCTTCGAAGCACTTCAAAAAATCATTTTTTTGTATCTTGTTCAGCTCCTCCTTCGATGCCGTCTTTCTCTCGTCAAGAGAAGCGTAACGTCGTCCTTTCATGGGCCTCTTCAGTTTAGGGAACAAGAAAAAGTCACAGGGGGCCAGATCTGGGGAATACGGTGGCTGCGGCATCATTAGTGTGTTGTTTTTGGCCAAAAAGTCGCGCACAAGCAACGATGCGTGAGCAGGGGCGTTATCGTGGTGCAAAAGCCAATTTTTGTCCTTCCACAAATCCGGGCCTTTCTGGCGGATTGCTTCGCGCAAATTGCGCATAACTTGCAGGTAATATTCCTTATTGACCGTTCTTCCCTGTGGCAAGAGCTCATGATGCACCACGCCCCTGCAATCGAAGAAAACTGTCAGCAAAACTTTCACATTCGACCGAACTTGGCGCGCTTTTTTCGGTCTTGGTTCGTGCGGCAGCTTCCATTGAGATGATTGAGCTTTGGTTTCCACGTCATAACCATAAACCCACGATTCGTCACCAGTTATGACCCTCTGGAGCAAATTTGGGTCGTCGCGGACAGAGTTTAACATCTCATTAGCAATGTTCATGCGATGCTGTTTTTGGTCACAATTGAGCAATTTTGGTACGAATTTCGCGTTAAAAACCGAAGACGATCCAAAACACGTGCAAGCAAAGCAGCTGTCAACAATTAACTGAACATTCAAAATGGCCGAGCTTGTCGGCATAAGTGAGAGACATGAGTACCAACATAACGCCACAAAAAATTCGAAATTCGAATATACGTAACCAGCGAAAATTCAAAATTCGCGATACTTTTTGAACACACCTCGTATTTACTATGGTAGGGAGTTTTTTTTTGTCTAATTGTGCTTTTAAAAATTGGTCTCTATCTACTACCGCAATCATGTCAGAGATCGACCTCGGTGAGCCTCCCACTTTCGTTTTTCGACGGCCCAACCATGACATCAGTTTTAACCGACTATTACGTGCGCGAGCCAAAATTTATCTGAAACGCGAAGCACGGTTGGGACTATACTGCAGTTGCAGTTGCAGTAGATCTACGCATCTATACCAAAAATAGAAAATCTAGAGATTTATCATTTTGGCTATTAGTGGAAGACATATGTCAATTCAAAAAAATGCTTAAAAAGTATTTTCACCTAAAGGCCGCTTTCTAACTTCATTATTTACATGCGGAATGCTTTTAAATTTTTTTTATTCCAAAGAGGAATGTAAAAGGAATAATTATTCCGGACTAACAAAATGAATAAGGACTGTAAATTTGAATTCCTTATTCCAAAAAATGGAATAAAGGCTGCAATCCAAATTGTTATTCAGTGAATGGGAATGCATTCCGACATGAATGTATTCCTTAACAACTCTGTTTCGGACTTACTCTCCTTTGCATTGGAAGAACTAAAAAAATTTGAGTGAAAGTTTCAATTCCTTATACTTTTGAGTCACTAATAATGATAATTTTTGTTTTTTACTATTAATGGTGGAAAATGAATATGGAAATATTGTCCATCTCATAAATACTCCTTTCCTCCATTTAAGGTAGCATTTTTTAACAACTTATCTTAACCCACTAACAGGCCAATTTTTGGTGCAAATGAAAAAACTCATACCTAGTATTGCTAGTGCGATAAACTCGAATTTAAAGTCATATATCCAAAATGGTTCATAATTTTGCTTTCGGGGCTGAAATCCAACAACCCGCCTCTAGTCGGACTTGCTTTTAACTGCCCACTCCGCCTTTAAGCGGGGTATAAATTTTTGCCAATAATTCTATAAGTTTAATTATAAATCCACATCGTCTAAATAATTTCTAATCACTAACAATTATTTAACTTACTAACAATTTCGTTTTTTGCTAAAGAAATTTCTTTTATCACTTTTTTATAGTCACCAAAAACATTTATGTCAAAACAATTTTTTTTTAAATTTTGCACCCAATTTTTCAACGAGAATGATTAGAACAGAAAAAGAAAGCGGAAATATAGTAAAAAAGCGAACAATTCATATTGTTTTGAGCCGAATTGCTGAATATTTTGCTTTGGTTTTAAGGGAGATTTTTTGAGACAAACATCTTTTTATTTCTTCCACGGTAAACATATTTGGCACTCCAAAACTATTCAGATACAATTTTCACTCCTGAGGTTTTTTAAGTCATGTTGTAAGCCGAAAAATATAAATTCTAAATAAAATAGATTTTTTGCGTTTATAAATTCACACGCAATACATATGTACATACATAAAAGATTATTTTAAAGTAGGTTATTCATGCATTGGCCTTTACAAATTATTTATATATAAAGTACAGACAATTTTATAAATTTATATACACACAAACATATATAGCTGCACAAATTTCTACAATGATGAAAAATTGTGTTGACTTTAGCATTGCAAGTGCCGTTATTTTAACATGACATACCTTTCATGGGTACTTATTATTTTCACCATTTTTTCACTTGTTTATTTTCATTTTACGCTTGAAGTCATTTTCGCCACAATCAAAAGGCCAGCAGTTGCTAGCGCAGCCATAAAAACCATTTTGTTTACTGGCTTTGTGTGTCATGTTGGTCTATTTAATATTTTTCGTATTTATCCATAAATTCACCAGGTCAGTAAATAAGAAGGAAACCCTTTTATGCCTTCCCCTCTTGTTGTAATTGGCTGTGTTGCTTTACTGACCTGACCATGGAAAAATAGGAAAGTCGTTGCCTTTATGAGCGGTGAGGTCGTTAAGTACAATTTCAGCATCACTACTACGCATTTGTTCAGGCCATTCACATCAATATCGTCACTATACGCCAGCAGGTGTACACTTTTAAATTATTTTCTCAAGAATCAGTTTAAAGACATTCAGTTAGATTCGTTTTAAAACACTGTAATGTTTCTGAATTCGGAACCAGAATTAAAATTGACCCATTTTTGAAAAACCGATTTGGATGAAATTTGGTATGGTGTTGTCACATAGGATGTCTTTATGGGGTTGCCACCTAATTAAGTTTTTTTTAAATGAAATGAAATAAGCCAATACGGGTATTAAACGAAAGGGGTTTCCTACGTACTAAAAAAAAAATCTAAGAGGGTTGCCACTTATTTATTATTTTCAATGTTTTTTAAGTTTTATTTTTTTTATCAGAAATAGTCATAATTTTTTAAGTTTTTATTTTTTTGCTTTGATGAAAGTAAAACTTATTCCTTTAACGGTATTTTATCCTTCAACGGTATTTTATCCTTAAATTTTAAGTTTTAATTTTTTTCACAGTTCGAAAAACTCAATAAGCCTTTTTGCATACATATACAAATGTATGTGTCTATAAATATGTCTTAATTATTGAGTACATATGTTTACGAAATTATACCAACCAATATTTATGATCAATTACTTGCCTAAAAGGTGCAGCTGCTTTTTGAATTTTTCGATCTGTGAAAAAAAAATGAAACCTAAAAATTTAATTTTTATTCTTGAAGGATAAAATATCGCTCAAGAAATAAGTATTATTTTTGTCAAAAAAATAAAACTCAAAAATTAAACATTATCCTTAATAAAAAAAATAAAACTTGAAGATACGTATTATTGTTGATTTTTATTAAAAAAATCTGAAAATAATGATCAAATGGCGAGTTTTATAATAAAACTCAGAACAGCTACGGTCTCTGAAAATGCCGAACAAAGCCAGGTACTACACATTTAAAATAGCCTATGAAAATATTTTTCTAAGAATGTCCTAAGTCGACTTAAGAAAATTTTGACCATCCCGAAGAACCAGTGGCGGACCCAGGATTTTGGGAAGGGGGGTTCGTTTTTCGAATAAAATATTTGCTGGTATTGGCAATGTCAAATTTAAGGTATCATGTATGTAATCGTTTAAAAAGTGACCGAATGTGCACTACGTATACCCTATACCGTCTCCTCTTGTCAGAGACTTTTAACAAAACCTTGTATAGAAACGAAACTTCGTTTCTGCTGATATTGTTCTCAGAAACACATAAACATATGAACATAATTAGAAACCGAGTGACTGGAACCGTTCCCAATAAGTAAAAGAAGTGTAGCGAAACTCTAAGTAACAAAACTGCAGGAACCCAAAGCTGTCCCGAAATTATGGAACTTGAACCGCTACCCCTGTAACAAAAAATATCTGTATAGAAACAAAACTAGGAAATTTGTCTCGTACTCGATACTGAATAGAAACCTAAAGTATAGAAACAATACTAGTAGCGTACCGAAACTATAACGAAACTGTAACAAAACCCTATACGGTTTCTGCTCGTGAGCTGTTGTTTATAACTATGTACTGATACATATTAAATTTTTATTTAACCACAAACTCTCCTTTTTTTTAAGTATTAAGTAGATTAAATTTAATTTAAGATTAAATGTAATTTTCTCTATTTTTAGGTAATAAATGTTAACGGATTGAAAAATTAAAACACGTTATTGCGAGTTTTGAGAGTATTGCCAGTAACTACAGCTCCTCCAGAAAGTTCATTTTCAACCTTGAGAAGAATCAAGAATTATTTGAGAAATACCATGGGATAAGAGCGTCAAGCTTTTTCGAACGCCCATAACCGGACTGATTTGAATGAAGACGAAATCCTTAAAGAATGTCTCCAAAAACCTCGAAAATTTAAAAACCATTAAATATGGGATGAACGGATTTTGGAATACAATTTAAGTGGTTTTAAATTCATACATACATTTTGCAAAAATTAAATAAAATAACCAATGTAGTTTTATGTTCCAATTCGACAACTTTTCTTAATTGTTGAATTGAATTTTACTCGTCAAGTTACAAAGATAAATGAGTATGGAAAATGGCTGTGAAAAATTTACCTTTTTGGATCCCGAAGAGGGAGCCCCTATGCCTCCGCCCCTGCGCAGAATATAAATTATTACGACATTTAATTTGTTGAAAAATATTTTGTTCGGAAGAAGTGCCAAGTTTCTCCCAAATCGGAACCACTTTTCGAAGCTGAGTTGTAAACGTGAAGAAAATCTGAAGTTAAACCAAAACGTTTACTAAATCCTGGACGAAGTCAACTAAACTATTGTTGTAAAAGGCCACTTACCAAAATATTTCTTTTCAGCTATATAGAGTTCCTATCAAAATGACATGTCCCGGTCAAAGAATACTAGTGCTATCGCTTGTTCGTTCTTCTTCTTTAAATGGTCATCTAACCGCCTGGGCGATTTTGACCGTCCAACATAGCTCGCCAAAAGGCTTTGTTGTTGAACTTCATTGGAACGTTGTTTTATGTGGTGGGTCCCAAACCCAACGCACAACCCGTTTCACGGGAGGTTGAATTCTATTACACGTTTGTATAGCGAGCCGCTTGATCCAAGACAGACGCCCGCTTGCAGCCGCACCACCTGGTGATCAGACGCTGCTGTTTGAACGCCCCATCAAGCCTTAAACCGATTATGTCGGAGTGGCCTTACCAGGTTGTCGCCTTCTCACGTTTAGCTCACCACCAAACGGGTGTTCGGTGGTTACCCAGAGGATACTTGGGCGCAAAGCCCGGAAGTAGTGAGCTGCTTGAACCGCATGCAAGAGAATCGCTCTGGGCATTCCCAGGTGAATGGCGATCAGAAACTTTCCCCACTTGCGTGGACTTCTGCACACGGCCCCACCCTCCCAATTCGTTAATTCACCATAAATCGTTACTCATTTTTCTTGATAATAACGGACGATATAAATACTTATGTCTATTTCTATTTCTGATGATTTCAGTCTTTTTTTTATGAAATTAACATCTTCAGACGATGCTCTTATACTATTTGTAGTTGGCAACCGTGCTCTAATATAAATATACGCAAGAATGTCTCGTTTGTCAAATGATAAAGCGACATGAGTTGTGTTCGTTTCTTTCGTTTATTTCATATGCCTTGCATACAATTTAAGTTCCCAACCAGTTATGAGATACTCTAAAGATAAAGTTTATGTTTGCAATCCCAAATTGCGGGTTTTTCACAGCGAAAATGAGGAGAGCAACTCAGCGCTAATACCGCAGAACTATTAGTGCTCGCCCCCAATGAATAAATATAACGTGTACCAGGTCATGATGCCGTGTTTTTAATCATTTTCATTTTAAATATAGCGAATTCCATAACATAAACCACATAACATGAAACTTCAAAGTTTACACAAAGTTAACGAAGGTTAATTAAACTTTAAAAAATTTACATTTAAATTTCAATATTTTTTTAGAAACTTTTTGAGTACGCATATTTATAGCTCATTCAATGTGCAAGTTAGAACTCGTTCAAAATGTCCCCTGCATTTTTAGAATTTTTTTTGTCAATTATGGTGGGTATTTTTTTCCATACAAAATAAATTAGAAATTCTGCCAAAAGATTTGGAGATTTCAATGCCCATTTTTTGAAGTTTAATTAATTTTCCTGAACTTTTTTTTTTAATAATTCAAAAACGGATTACCCATCATATCCCGCCCGACCGGCGCGAGATGCGCATCCGCATAACGTGCGGAGTGTTCGTCGTGCCGAGTCGTTGAAAGGCTTTGGTTTGTTAATCGTCGAGATCTAAAACTGCTCAGCCACAGATAAAGCCTCATCAGCTAAGTAAAGTAGATATAAGATAGATTACACATTAAGAAACAGCTAGTTAACAGAACAAAATTATTGCTAGAAGTTAATATAAAAGCCAAAGAATTAGAAACAACTAGTTGCTAGATAGGATAGAAATTGATTTTTTTATGCTGAAAAGCGAGTCTGAAATACCAAATCTACCAGAAAGAGAGTTATAATCTCGACACAAACAGCGAAAAGGCTCATTTAATTCAAAACTGGTTCGACACTGTTTTAAGAATAGAGGTTTAAAATGCCTTGAAGGACGAGACGTTCCGTTGAAGTTCACTTCACTTAGAAGAAACGGGCTGGGGAGTGAACCATTTAGCAATTTAGTCATAAAAACCATTCCAAGCATTTCCATTCGACTAGAAAGTGTGCGAAGATTAACGAGTTTAAAACGATTCGTATAGGCTGGCAGATTATAAAAGGGATCCCAATGAAAATCTCTTAAAGCAAATAGTAAAAACTGTTTTTGAACTCATTCTAGGCGATATACATGGCGATTCGTATAGGCTGGCAGATTATAAAAGGGATCCCAATGAAAATCTCTTAAAGCAAATAGTAAAAACTGTTTTTGAACTCATTCTAGGCGATCTACATGGACCTGGTAAAGCGGGCTCCCAATTATAGAACCGTATTCAAGTATCGGTCTGACTAATGTCGTTACATAAGCTTAATTCTTTAGACCATCGTTTCACGAATGCTAGAACACCTCTAGCCTTATTGACTGTTACGTTAATATGGCGGTTGAAACTGAGTTTATAATCCATAGTAACCCCCAGGTCAACAAAATCATACAATTGCTCAAGACTATAATTTTTAATTGTATAGGAAGCCGGCTGAGAAATTCCACGCGAAAAACCCATGTGTTTACATTTTTTAAGGTTAAGTGGCATATAATTTAAATCGCACCAAGTAACTAGGGTTTCTAGATCTGATTGTAGCTTATTTCTATCTTCAAATGACGCGAATGACATGAAAAGCTTTACGTCGTCGGCATACATTAACATTTTTGAAAATTTTATTATTGTAGAAATATCATTTATAAACAACAAGAACAGAATCGGGCCAAGATGGCTGCCTTGAGGAACCCCCGAAGAGCCATAAATCGGACATCGGATACTAAATTTTTAAACACTACTCTTTGTGTCCTGTCACTAAGGTAACAACAGATCCAGCGATTGAGACCCGGCTGGAAGCCCAACTGATCGAGTTTATGAATAAGTAATGAGTGACACACTTTGTCAAAAGCTTTGCTGAAATCCGTATAAATAACGTCGGTGTGCAGATTTTTTCTAAAGCCATTTGAGACATGACTGTTAAACTCAAGTAAATTCGTAACTGTGGACTTTTCCTTACTGAACCGGTGTTGGCAGTCAGCTATCAAAGTAGAGATCGGACCCGTAAGTTGATTTGTAACAATAGCTTCAAACAATTTTGGGACGGCAGAAAGCTTTGCTATGTCACGATAGTTCTCTATAGAAGATCTGCGAAGAAACGATTCTTTCCAGGCTGTTGGAAAAATACCACACTTTAGTGATAGATTGAACAAATTGGTAAGGGGCTGGTAAATATGGTTAGCACACTTTTTTAAGAAACATGTAGGAATTTTTTTCAGGACCGTATTTAAAAGAAAGATTCTTTTAAGGTTTTAAGGTAAACTAGAACATCTTTGGCGCATATAATTGGTGAATTAATTAATTTTTCCCGTGTAGCTTATAAGGATAATTTTGAAAGTTTGAATTGGTGAGGGCAGAATAGTTAGAAATGAAAAATTGAGCATAGAATTTTGCGATATCTTGATTATCGCTAGATATAATGTCTTGATATTTCATGGCTGAGGGAAACCCCGATACTTTACGTTCCATAAATTTGGAATTTCTTTTTGTATGGTTTCTGTTATGAAATTCGCTATATTTCAAATGAAAACTATTGAATTCATAGCTTCTTCTTATTTCGTCCCACGATATCCATTTTAATTTCACTACTGTTATATTGAACACAGCTGTATATCGGATATGTACGAGTATGTATATTATATTCCGAATATTTTATGCAAACATTAGTTTTCAAAACAAAGTTATCATTTAATATATGTAAGTATATAAAATGCTCTACGGACCTACCTATAAAGAGTTCATAACTAGTAATAAAAATCCTGACCATCTAGTCACAAATGATCAAAAAATGAAAAATCTTGATAATGGGTATTCTTAACCAAAAAAAAAAATATTTCTCATTTATATTAGTTATGCCGAGCAAAAAAAAACATTTCTTTTGATAATGGTTAATTAGAACCAATATTTGCATTCATCAATGTTAATGGTTAATTACGAATTTTACCTCATTTCTATAATAACTGTTACGTCCCTGCTTTGGACATTTGCCGTGCGTGGCTGGTTGCACTGTTAAAATTCGAACACCACGAAAGACCAATGCTAATCAGTCAGTCAGTTGGTTACTACAAAATCCTTAAGGTATTTTCGTTTTTTCGAACTTATTTTGGAACATACAATGGCGTTACTAAGTCCGCTAGAAAATATGTCTTGATTCAAATCTCTCTTGAACAGAATATCTTTCAAATATGAGAATTTTTATGCAGAGGTCGCCTAAACGGTACACGAAGTAGCTTGTGTTTTATCATTTTTCCTAGCTGACGCCAACATCCGCTACATTCCCTATACTGGTCTCGTAGCTGTAGCGTTGTAGGAAAATTCTTTCCACAGAAAATTCCAGTGCTTCAGTCTAGTCTCCAAACAGCATTCCAATCAACTTTGCTGAGTCCGCAGCAGCTTTTCGTCGAAAGGCGCTGTTAGATATCCATCTCACTTAACTATGAACTTGCAAAAAGTAGTCTACCTTATATTATCAAAGAAGTCAGCGAAATTGCAAATTAGGTTATAAACTGCCATGCCATCCGATAGTTTGGAATTGTCTAACTTAGCGAACCAACTTTAAATTATAAAGTGTTTCGAACTGTTTTAACAACAGAACTTGCTTGTGAATATATAAGTTTCCACGTTTCAAATATTCTAAAACTTGAATAAATTAAGTTCGTAGACGCTGTAAACTTTTCTACTAATACTTGTCAACTAAACCATGCAAATAATATCAATGACTCGAATGCGAACCCATTCGACCACAAACTACTTTACCTCAAGCTGCTTACTAAATTCGAGAACGTTGCAAATGACCCGAAAAAGGTCACAACGAAATTCCAGCAAAAGTTTCTTGACCGCATTCACCAGCGGGCGTTTTGAATACTTTCAGCATCTACAATCGTGCTATTCCCCGCACACCGCATTTTGTGTATCATGTTTCTTATTCGCTTGATGAATTGCCTTGCCTGCCATTTATTGTGATGCACAGCTCCTCAGTGGCAAGGTGTTGGGACCATTTCAAATTGTTTCTTTTGGCATGATTGCGTTTTCGTTTTATGTTTCTGATTTTTTAGTGTTCAGAGCTCATAATTACTTGTAATTCAAAGAAATACCTCAAATGGGATTTTTTACGAACCATCCACTTAACTGGAATGACGCAAACAATTGACCTGGGACGCGCAGCAGCCAAAAAGATGGCCCCCAGCTGTATCCGCAGCAACGCCATTCAAGCGTTGCATGCACAAATGAATGAACGTATTATGTACGAATGTATCATTATGAATGGGCATCACAGCAATAAGCAGCAGTAGACGTGCACCGATAATATGCTTACAAAGGTTGCGTAAGTGGCCCCTGCAGTCCGACCAACTAGTTGTAAACTACTACAAAACTAGTACGAACACACAGCCCAACTAGTCAGCTAACTGGTTTTTTTTCCAATAAGTAACAGGTATTTTTAACATGACGCCATCCTACGAGAAATCAACGCTTTGATGAAGATCACAAATACATAGATATGTCTCAAACTAGCCCAAAAGAGACCCAAATCATAATTGAACTTTAGTGTTTATTGTTAAGTTAAAATAGTTTGAATACAGTGAAACCTCCCTTGGGCGGATACTCAACGGCAGTAAATTTTTGTTCGCCCAACAGAAATTGTCGATTGAGGTAAATTTTTTTGTTTTTTTAAAAGAAAACTATTTTGCATATGATCCTCAAATTTTTACAACAATTCGAACGCAAGAAGGTCTACGCTGCAGAATCTTTCCATATTAGAAACAGCCGTCAAAGTACTTTCACCGCAAATATACCGAAAAGTTATGTTATGTCTAATACGCCATTTTTGTAGCCAGCCGTTAGAAGCCACAAAATCATTGACACCGATTTCTTTAGCCTTTTTTTGTATTATTTGCCCTGATATAGGGGGTGTAGTCGAAAATCTCACGTCAACCTAAAAAAATATGAACTAATACAAATATGAAACAACATTTTTTTCAGCAAATGTTGTAAGACATTTATTTCGCTTTGCGTTTAAAGCTGCAGAAGCATAGATCGGCTCTTCATGCAATTCAACGAGAATCTTTCAGCAAGATTCATCCAAAGCGTGTGGTGACCCGCCGTGCTAAGCAGCTACTTTGCGTTTTGAATGGAGGTTAGAAATGGATGGAGGAAGAAAACGTAGACACTTCCAAGCACAGTATTCTTGCACTACCGAAACCACAAATGACGTGTGTTCGATTATTTCAATCGAAACTGTACACGAATATCTTTGGATCGATTAAAATAGTATTGGTTTTATCGTTATTTTCACTTCAAATTAATTCAAATGCACTGAATAAACATGAAATTTTTATTTTTTTGAAATAATCAAAAGGAATCCAGTTGTATACATGTTTAGCGTAAATCTCACTTAATGGGGGGTGGGGTCTAACCAAATCTCACTTAGTCTCACCTAAGGGAGAAGGGGTAAAAAAAATTCTCTAAAAATGGCTCACGTAATTTATGGAAATATTTTTGTTAAATACGATTCAAAATTCTTTTCGTTTGATACCCATATTATCATATCTCACCCCATTTAAAAAAAATCTGAAATAGGTGGTAACCCTGTAAAAACCTCCTAACAACGCTTAAATAGCAGAGTTTGAAATGTTATATATTACCAATGAACAAAAGTTCAGCCAAATTGGTCAAGTGGTTTTCGAGATAATAGAGGATATGCCAAACATATAATGGGATTAGGTGGCAAGCCTAGGTATTAATCCTACCTAGAACCATTGTTTTTTTTAAATACGACTTGAAATATTTTCTCAATTAATACCCATATTGCATTTATCATTACATTAGAAAAAAGCACTCTGATCTATGGTATGCTCGATTAATGGAATAATCGCATTAATATTTCTTGAATGAGTTGAAGCTTTGTGCACGTATTTTTACAGAGGGAGCATGCACACTAGATCTCCTCATTTGTACTACATACAAAAGCAACCAAAAGAAAAAATTGAAAAATAGAATACCTTTTTAAATATTTTAGCAGAACAAATGTAAATCAGCAGCAGTAGAAAAATCTGTTCAAAAGATGAAAGCGGAAAAATGATTAAATAACAAAAAAAAAAGAAATGCAAACCAATATTGAATCGCGGAAAATTAATATACGTTGTAAAAGTACACGATTTCAAACGTTGCCAACTCAGCAATGAACCACAGTTTTAATAACTTATAACATACAACCGAAGAGCGGATTATAAAAATGGATCGTAAAAATGAAAATACATTTTTTATTTAGTTCTTGCAGTGAATGGAACCAAAGCTAAGCTACAATACAAATCCATTGTAATACATTTTTTAATTTAATATACCAGCCAAACATTTATTGGAAATTGATTGATTATTGTTTCATGTGCACTTTAGAGAGAGAGAAACAAATAAAAATACAATTTCTGAGTAGTACGCAGTGACAGATATAAACTTATGCATATCAAAGTTTTCAGGAGAAAATAATTTATTGATTTAGTCATGTCCGACCGTTCATCTGTGAATACGATAACTTAGGAAATTTTGAGATATTTTACTAAAATTCGGTATGCAAGTTCTATGGACGACAGCTACGCTTTTATGAAAAGCATTTACAAACAAGACAAGGAACTTATGAGTAGGTTCTTAAAAGAAGACTTAGGGTTGGGAAAATCAAAGTCAAATCCTAAGGAGGAACGATAAGTATTAAATTGAACAAACGTTCTTCTTATGGGGGCATTCATTCCCAAAATGTATAGCAATGCCCCATAAAACCATTTATTAAATCGAAGAATGCGAGATGGAACATTGAGATTACTTTTCATTACCAGCTATGGACAATCAAACAACCCCGCGCATAAATCGAAGCTAAAGCACATCAACAACAAATTGTGCAGAGATTCTATGGACATGAAATTTATAAAGAGGAAATGAGAGCAATTTTATCGAATGCAACACGTAAACAAGTCTTCTGGACAGACTCTATACAGTGATGAATTCAACAGAAAACGAAGAGCAGTAACGACGAATAAAAGCCAGCTTGACAAGTGATTTGGAAACTATGTAGTTTATATGAGTTGTGAAGATAAGCTTGGATTCAAAATATACATCCATGTCTTTAAATTTCAGGGACTTGATAATTATTTTCAGATTTTTTTTAATAAAAATCAACAATAAAAGGTATCCTCAAGTTTTATTTTTTAGATTAAGGATAATGTTTATTTTATATATATATATATATATATATATTTTATATGTATATTCGAAAATAAAAATCATGTTTGAAAATAATACTTATTCCTGAGCGATATTTTATCCTTCAAGAATAAAAATTAAATTTTGAGTTTTAATTTTTTTTCACGGATCGAAAATCAAAAAACCAGCTGCGCCTTTTTGGCAAGTAATTGTGCATAAATATTGGTTGGTGTAATCTCGTCAACATATGTATGTACTCAATAATTAAAAACTATTTATAGCCAAATACATAATATGTACATAGGTTGGTATGCAAAAAGGGTTTTTTGAGTTTTTCGAACTGTGAAAAAAATTAAAACTTAAAATTTAACTTTTATTCTTGAAGGATAAAATATCGCTCAAGGAATAAGTTTTACTATCAAAAAACAAAAAAAAAATAGAACTCAAATATGAGTTTTACTCTTGAGCAAAAAAAAAAATTTACTCAAAAGCTGATGATTATTTCTGATCAAAAAAATAAAACTCAAAAAAGATTGACTGATGCAGATTTCCGTTGAACACGACGAGACATGGACGTTCATATACTTTAAACTGTCCTCCGATACTGGGAAGCCTTTGATTTTTTTCATTAAAAATATAAAAATTATTATTATCGGGGATCCCTGTTAAATTTACTTGAAAACTTTGAGCGGCGATTTTGAGATGGAGTACACCCTTAGAAGAGTTCTAATAACTTTTGCATAGGAAGTATAGTGAAATTTACTTCTATTGAACAATAAACGTTTTCAGGTACACCAGCTAAGTAAGTTATTTAACTCGTCAGGTCGTCGGCATATGAAAGAATGGCGCACTTAGTAAAACAAAAGGAAGTATAGTTGATAGTTAGGACAAATAGAAATATCCTTAAAACACTTTCCTGGGGAACACCATTTGGTAAGATATTGTCAAGACTACAACTTATCCATTCGAGGAACTGGAAAGGAAAGCCTAAGCCTCAACTTTAGATGTCAATACAGAGTGAAAGCTATCAAAGGCTTTGAAAAAATATGTATAGATCGCATTAAATTTGTAACCTCTCTAAGAGGTTGCCAGACAATGCTCTGTAAAGGTTGCCAAATAATTCACCGCAACTCTGCCATTAACACAGCCATATTAATTTGTATTCAAACAGTTTATCTATATATATAAAAAAGGAGCCTAAAATGTGTGTTCGTTGGTAAGGGGTGTTTGAAGAAATGTGCCGACCCATCATTTTGAAATTTATACATGAGATGCCCTTACCTATTGTGGTTATTTGCAGAAGTTTAGACTTTGTTCTGTAATATGTATAGATTACATGAATACATCTTTAAAAATATTTAATCTTAATTAACTTTCTTGCCTTGTAAGTTATTTGTTTTGATTTTTCACAAACACAGGCTACCAAATTTTAACACAAAACACAAATTTTACGATTTCTTTTGTACTGCGGAATGACTTGCGAAGCAGTTACGGGCAGGCTAGTATTTTTATAAAAATCTTCTGCGAGTCCGTTGTCATTAAACTCCTTCTGAACTCCTGGACAGATATTGATGAACTTTTTTTTGTACACTCAAGTCCGCTCGAGGATGGTTTAGATTCATAATCCGGACAACTGTATGATGTGGGCGTGGCACATCTTAGCATATCGCTAGAACTATTCATGCTAGAGTATTGAAAATTAATAAGTAGTTTAATTTCCACAAAAACTTACGAAAGATATGAAAAAAATCCCTCAAAGTAACCTAGCGTTGTTTTCTTTACTTCAAAATTTTTTGATTCAAAAAAGAAGAAGAACACAGTGATTTGATGGTGTTATTTCAGTCGGACACACACACACGCGCGAACGGTCTATCTAGTCGGGTACGATGAATAGGGTGTGTCGGGAGCTACGTTAAATGTGGTTGGGCGGACGGTAGGCGGTTGATGGGTACGGTGAATCGGTGACTGGTAGGTTGATGTCGGTGAAGCGCTGCCAAGTTACCGATGACGACTTGGTGGATTTCGTTTGATGGTTGACGGTGTATGGATACGGTAACATGTTACCGTTGGACAGTTGGTTGATGCCGGTGTAGCGGTGAGCGGTTGGTAGGTGCCAGATTATTTATTTTTATTATACCTAGTAGTGCTACGCACACAAGGTATATTAACTGTAGTCGTACATAACGGCATAAACGGACCGAGATAGATATTGACTTATATATATCAAAATGTTCAGGACGAAAAGAGAAATTAATTAAGCCATGTCCGTCCGTCCGTCTGTGAACACGAGTAAATTTTGAGATATCTTAATGAAATTTGGTATGCGGGTTCCTTGGCACTCATCTCCGAGCGCTATTTAAAAAGGGGCGAAATCGGAAGATAGCCACGCCCACTTTTTATATATAGAATATTTTCGAAAACACAAAAAACTCAGTACATAATACACTTATAAAGATAAAATTTGGTGAATACATTGAGCTTGAAGCAGTAAATACAATTTTAAAGAAATTTTTGAAAATGGGCGTGGCACCGCCCACTTTTGATTAAGTCAAAATTAGAAATAATATTAATCATAAATCAAAAACCGTTCAAGATATCGAAACGAAATTCAACAGGCAGGTTTCCAGGTATGCAAGGAATGTTCCAGGAAAAATTGGGCGGGATAGGTTCAGGTCTATGCCCACTTTTATATGAAAGAATTCGAGGAGGATCGTAGATATATTCAATAGGCAATAACTTTGCGTAAAATAGCTTTACATACATAATTTATGTTTCAGTTTTAAAGTTTCGGTAAACAAAGAAATCCAAAAACTTAAAATTTTCGGAAATGGGCGTGGCCGCGCTCCTTTTATAGTGGACTATTCCACAAAACAAAAATGGGCTATGCCATAGCTCCGCCAAAAATTGATTTGTCGAAAGATAACTGTTTGCTGTAAAAATGGGCGAAATCGGTTAATGTCCACGCCCAGTTTTTTGACATAGTGCTGAAAAAAATTTTTTTTAAATTTAAAAAGCGATATTTCTACAACCAAGCAAGTTATATCAATTAGATTTTGCACACATAATAAGCTTTTTAAGAAAAACTCGGCCGCAAACAAATTTTTTCAATTTCGAAGAAGTAGGCGTGGCGTCGCCCACTTTTCAGCATAAAATTTCTGCTATTTTCAAAGGCAATCGCTTATAATTCAATCTTGATATTTCTATGAAAATTGGTCAGCTGCTTCTCAGTAGTATGTTTTATACTCCTGCCAAAAACTAGCGAAATCGTAAACCACACAAGCAAAATATTCGGGCACGTAGTTAATAGCTCACTGTAATAGCTAGGTTATATATCTTTTTTGATTTTCATACCTTTCATAAACATTAAATGAATGTAAGTATGAGAAGAAGAAGAGAAAAGTTCACTAAAATGATCAGCACGATGAGCGAAGTCGATTTAGCCAGGTCCGTCTCTCCGTCCACTGTATGTCTGTCCGTCTGTCTATTTGAACGCAACCTAGTCTCTCAGTTTTACAAAAGAATGCTGATGTTCGTGGTTTGCTTTGGCCGTTTTATAATTTACTAACAAACCCGATATACGTTGTTTTGACGTTTTGATATATAGAACACATCTATATATAAAATTTCATTCACTTGAACCAAATAAACTCCTAACTATACCGAACTGCAGCTTTATGTGACCTGGGGGATTTTCCAAAAGCTATATACAGACTCTGTCGTGCCCAGCGAGCACCTGAACCTATCGTGGAAGTTCAAGAGCAAAACAAAACAAAAAATATGTAGGCGTGGCATCGCCCACTTTTGAATACATGTAGATATTGACTAAGTGACACATATATAAAAATTTCATTAATTTAGACTAAAAAAGTTTGGAGTTATGACGATATATATAGCCTGGGGGAGTGGCTCCGCCTACTTTTCCAAAAATATATATTGTCTATGCTGTACTCAGTGAACCCAAGCATATATTGCGAAAATTTCATAAACATCGGTTAAGTTCTTTGGCGCCTATAAAATACACACATTTTTTATATCTATTTTTGTTACGCACAGAAGGTATTACTTCATTCGGCATAAACGAATCGAGATATAGATTTATTAATGTATATCAAAACGTTCAGGGTGAAAAGTAAAATATCCGAACAAGTAGTTAATACCCCACTGCAAAAGCGAAGTTGTATATCTTTTTTGATATTCATACCTTTCATGAACATGAAATGTTTGTACATATGAGAAGAAAAAGAGATAGTCCCATCAAAAAGTCTGTCCGTCTGTCTGTTTGAACGCAAATACTAACTGAAAGTATTAAAATAGACCTGCGTAAATTGGGATGACATAATAGATCACTGTTTAAGCGACATAAGCTATAACGATTTATTTCGTCTATTTTATTTACGCTGCACTCTCTTGTAATTCGCAAGCAGCTTATGAAATATCTCAAAGATATAGTTTATGTTTTGTAATCCCAAAGAGGGGTTTTTCACAGCGGAAATGAGGAAGCCACCCCCGTGCAATGCCTCAGAGCCAACAGTGCTCGCCCCCAATTAATACATACAAGGTGTAACAGGTGCACCGCACCCCGTTCTATATATACCAAATAATTTAAATAAATAAAATAATAATTAAATAAATATTAGAAAAGGGCTCCCTATTTAATATGTGCTCCGCACACCCCCTTTTCCTCTCTAAACTAATAATATAATATAAATAATAAAATAAAATAAAAAATAACTCAAAAAAACTACTCGCCCTCCATAGAGTTTAGGTATACTTAGACCTCCTTACTTGTTTATTTTATCATTAATCAAACACACAACCTTGGGTTACTTTACAGTGTTTGAACTTATAACTATGAAGAATAACTATATATAAAAGCATAGTTAAGTATATAACGAAGACATTTATAAGGGTAGTAGGGAGAAGAACAGGTTGAAAGATCTGTAAAGAAGAATGCAAGAATGAAAGAGTAGAAGTGTAGGTTCATATTATTATTTATTTATTGGCAAAGGTAATGCTGGAACTCATTTTTGAAACGCAGTGTATTTCGTGTTACTTTGAACTTAGGAGGCAAAGCGTTCCAAAGACGAACAGCAAATACAAAGAACTAGCGCTCAGTTACTAGACAGCTGTATCTCATTGACTTTAAATTTAATTCGAGGCGTTCCATAAGGTATTTAGGTTCTTGAAATGTAAGTATCTTGTGGAGAAGTGCTAGGCACTTTAACTTTAGCAAATTATCGAAATTTATTGATACTATTTGTTTAGCGATTATTGATATATGGTCAAGCCTTCTTATACCGGACACATACCTGGCAATATTATTCTAAAGCACGTTAAGTTTACTACGGCACAGACTATCACAATTACCATAAAACTCACATCCGTATAACAATGTTGGTAACGGATAAGCTCTAGTTAAGAGCAGTCGATCTTTCACTGGGGTAAAATTGTGAGTAGCCCAAAGCGAACGAAGCATGCCATAGACCTTGCTTATTGAAACATAAATGTGATTATTTAATTTTAAAGTACGACTAAAAATAATTCCGAGGTTAAGTAGTAAGCCATTATATTTTACCCACTTGTTGACATGTTCTAAGTCAGTATTAAGATACTTGATACCACTATTGACAGACAAAGGATAGCTGATATATAATTGCACATCGTCTGCATAGACATGAATATCACAATATTTTAACACATTTTGTAGGTCATTAACATGTAACACAAACAGCAAAGAACCGGGAATTGAACCTTGTGGAACACCCTTCACTATCGGCAAGTATCAATCACAGAGGTACGAATTTATTAAATGTAACGCTGGCGGTGTAGAAATAAACACATTTTTCCGCTTAAAGTTTGGGAGACCGTGGTTAACTGTATCGAAAGCCTTAGAATGGTCTAAAACCGCTGGGATCGTAACCAGGCTATTATCAATATTGAGGCGGATATCGTCAGCAACTTTAATTAAAGCAGTTGTACAGCTTGTTCTGGTTCGAAATCCAGATCGGTTGCTATTTACTAGTGAGTAACGATTTAGAAATGAGTTGATCTGGTTATGAATTATTCTTTCCAGGACCTTGGAAAAAAAGGCAGTATGGCGATGGATCTGTAATCTCTGTTAGGTTTATTAATTGGGATGACTTTTGGCACCTTCCAACAAAAAGGGAAAACAGACGTGGTCAAAATAGAATTTAAGACATGAGTTACAAAGGGTAAAATTTTAGGAAGTACGGCTTTAAAAAATTCTGGATTAACTCTGTCTAGACCAGTGGCATTAGATATAACTCTTAGAACAGACTCAACGACTACACAATCATCCAAGTGAGAAAAAGAAAAACCACAAATGCTCACTATACCTTTGATGACATGTATTATCCTCACAAATTGCTCATTTAGCTCGTATTGGTCATAAAGTTCGTTTACATAATTCTGAAGGAATATAACCTTACCGTTAGGACAGTGCAACCTATAAACCGATTCCCAGGGAATACAGTCAACAGCTGCTTCGAGGTGGCCATAATCTATACACATTTAGTCTCTATATGAGTAAGTGTCTATGATTTGTGTACATATAAACTCATATGAAATAAAAATAAGGTCATGTTTGGAGAAGTTAGGAACAGACAATTGATCATAGAGTTGAACTTTTGAAAGCTCATTGCCGAAAAATACATCCAATAGAGTACTTCTAGTTTGGGCAAAGTGCGTAGGAGTTGAGGTATTAACTGGGAAAAGAGCAAGGGTCTGCATTGCTAACGAAAAGTTGTTGTCACAGCGCAAGTCACTACTAAAGTCACCAACAATTGCAATATTAATAAAGTTCAAAGTAAGATCTTCAACAAATTCAATAAATTTGTCAAAATGTATATATTTATTCGGCCTATAGACACAACCTATTAGAATTTTGTAATGGTGAGAAGTAATTTCAACACAAATATACTCTATTAAGGAAGACGGTTCAGATGTGCATTTAATTTTGCAACACAAACCATGTTTTACAAATACAGTAACCCCACCTCCATGCCCATTTCTATCAGCACGGAAAAGCATATAGCCATCCACGCAGAACACCGTATCGCTGTGTCACTCGGTGAGCCAAGTCTCAGAAACGCACAAAACATCAATTTCTGATGATTCGAAAATGTATCGAAAGCCATCTTTGTGCGTTAACACTCAAATTAAGGATTTGGGTGTTATCTTCGACTCAAAGCTGACATTCTGCCAACACATTGACTTCATATATCTAAATCGTTTTCCATGATAGGCTTCATAAGAAGAAATTCGATAGATTTCAGAGATCCTTGTACTCTAAAAGCTCTCTACATATCTCTGGTCCGAAGTCGCCTAGAGTATTGCTCACTAATATGGTGCCCATACTATGAAATTCACTCACAGAAAATCGAAGGAGTTCAAAAAATTTTCACGAAGTTTGCTATAAGAAAGTTACCGTGGCAAGGGGATTTCCCTTCCTACATTGGTAGACGGAAACTACTGGGCTTGCAGTCCCTGCATGAGAGAAGAATATACTTCTCAATAATTTTTATCTATAATGTTATTAATAACAACATCCACTGTGATGACTTATCTAATTTGGTCAATTTATATATCCCGCCGCGAAACTTAAGAAATACTCGCTTATTGGTAGACACAATGCACTCTACTAATTACGCCATGAACGAGCCGATTGCTAGGAGCGTTAGATTATGCAATACCTTTGCTAGCGTTATTGAGTTTAATGTTAATATAAGTACATTTAAATTAAAATTGTATACTATTTTTAATTGAGTACTGCGTACTATATCTAGTCTGTAAGAATTAAATTCTGTAGACTGAACTTAAAATAAATAAAATAATAAATAAAATAATAATATGGCATATTTTTAACCCACTTCTTTGCTTAGCTAGTATGCGTACCATGTTGTGCGCGCTGTCATTGCCCCTAGAACGCATGCAATTATTAGAGCTCAAAACAACACCATTGACTGCGCTTTGATACAAAACAAGCCTGGATACAAATTAAAACTTACACAAATGAAACGAGGAATAATAAGAAAGATAGAGAAATGAAGGTAGTGAAACACTAGCATTAAGCCAGACAAGCAGGCAGGTGAAAATGAAAGTGAAGTAAATAAACACAACAAAAACATAATAACAATGTTGAACTTAATATTAAAAATGCAAGAGAAACAAAAAATCCAAGAGAGATTCCTTTCGATGGGGTTTAGTATTTATTTGCCTGCTGAACTCATAAGAGCATTCACGTCAGCTCTGGTGCATACTTGTAGCGCCTCTTCATTGGGCTTTCGTGTGACAAAAACTCTTCCTTTGATAGAAAACGCAGACGTCAATAGGTTTTTCTTCGGAGATCTGAAGCATATGACATTATTTCATATGTTACTTTAGCCAGACTCTCATACACATACTGATCAATATCAGATAATGAGAGAGGTCTCTTGCGGGATTTGCAGAGTACAGCAATAGACTTAAGCAACTCAGTTCGCTAATGCGAAGAGAAGAGTTTAATTATGATAGGCGCGTGATTTTTGTTTTTCGCATTCTCTTTTCCCCTTCTTACACTAAGCGCCATGCAGTGGGGGTATTTTATGTTGCGCTGAACTATACGAGGTGTGTTAAAAAAGTATCGCGAATTTTGAATTTTCGCTGGTTACGTATATTCGAATTTCGAATTTTTTTGTGGCGTTATGTTGGTACTCATGTCTCTCACTTATGCCGACAAGCTCGGCCATTTTGAATGTTCACTTAATTGTTGACAGCTGCTTTGCTTGCACGTGTTTTGAATCGTCTTCGATTTTTACGCGAAATTCGTACCAAAATTGCTCAATTGTGACCAAAAACAGCATCGCATGAACATTGCTAATGAGATGTTAAACTCTGTCCGCGACGACCCAAATTTGCTCCAGAGGGTCATAACTGGTGACGAATCGTGGGTTTATGGTTATGACGTGGAAACCAAAGCTCAATCATCTCAATGGAAGCTGCCGCACGAACCAAGACCGAAAAAAGCGCGCCAAGTTCGGTCGAATGTGAAAGTTTTGCTGACAGTTTTCTTCGATTGCAGGGCCGTGGTGCATCATGAGTTCTTGCCACAGGGAAGAACGGTCAATAAGGAATATTACCTGCAAGTTATGCGCAATTTGCGCGAAGCAATCCGCCAGAAACGCCCGGATTTGTGGAAGAACAAAAATTGGCTTTTGCACCACGATAACGCCCCTGCTCACGCATCGTTGCTTGTGCGCGACTTTTTGGCCAAAAACAACACACTAATGATGCCGCAGCCACCGTATTCCCCAAATCTGGCCCCCTGTGACTTTTTCTTGTTCCCTAAACTGAAGAGGCCCATGAAAGGACGACGTTACGCTTCTCTTGACGAGATAAAGACGGCATCGAAGGAGGAGCTGAACAAGATACAAAAAATGATTTTTTGAAGTGCTTCGAAGATTGGAAAAACCGTTGGCACAAGTGTATAATATCTCATGGGGATTACTTTGAAGGGGACAAAAGATATTCATGAATAAATAAATAATTTTTGGAAAAAACACAAAATTAGCGATACTTTTTGAACACACCTCGTATATCTTAGCAAAGATATCAGACAAATTCTCGCTCACTGCTTGAGGGACACCGTTTATACCAACGTCAGTGGCGACTGCGCTGTTTTGCAGTTCTGTGAGTTGAGCACGCACAATTGCAAGCTCACAGCGTAGGTTATTAACCTGGCAGCAAGAGTTTCCGACAGCTGTTACTCTTGAATCAATCACTGTTATTGATTGCTTTAGGTTAGCAACTTCACCGGATAACTCACCGATCTTTGGCATTACTCTTTCCTCAGAGCTCTTTATTGCCGCTGTCAGTTCCTGGATAATGGATATTCTCACTGCTTCGATGTTGTTGGTGGTGATGCAGCTTTACCGATAACCGATCGGTGTACTCAGGCAGGCCGGTGAGTACACACCTGTGGATATGTATTTGGGTGTCCCGAAGGAGTCACCACTGGTCTTGGGAACGAAGGTGCCGACCGTAAGGTCACTTCGCCACGTCTCGTAGGCGCAACCAAAAAGAGGATCGATAGTCGACGTCTCTCAAAGCGAAATCACACTTTCGATAATTACTACTTTTATTTGCTGTGGGAGCGTATGTGGTAGTAAGGAGCTTACTTGTGAAGTATTGTGATGCTTCTTAAAAGCAGCATTACAACATTCCAGCACAGTTTTGAAATTGCTAAAACATTCGTACCATCTGAGCGCTTATTTTCGCAAGCAGCATCAAATGTTAGCATCCGACGAAACAGGATTAAGCCCAAAAGATCCACTGCTTCAAGGCGTTGAAAGACAGTTTCGAAAATAATTTCTAGCCGAATGTTCTAATAAGTCAGTGTGGTGGACTTCCCCGGTACTACCGTACTAGGTAACGGTTACACACAAACTTAGACTCCTTTAATTGTTAGACATATTTTCGTAAAACAAGTTCAATGCAATTTTTGAAGGATTGCTTTGAAACGCAAATATTAGTATTTTATATATTTTCCTCTTTTAAACTTTATGTAAATTTGGTTTCAATACACTTTTTGTAATCAATATCCTTGTTGTCACTTTAGGGTTATTACAAAAATGAACACTTTAATTTGCAATTTTTTATATCTGGCCTTAAATGCAGTGCTTTCATCATGCACGACAAAAATATTTAAATTTTGTAACTCAGTTTTACAGTATTTCCTAAATGATAGAAACCTTTCGATAATAAATATGTATGAAGTAATAAAACCAAACTATGCACTCAGTCACACAAACTTGTACACATATACATACATACAGTTTGGGGCATTCAGTAATCCCCAAATGCCTAACTGCATTTAAGTTCCAGCGCAAATGTAAAACAACAACGTCAGCAGATTTTTATGCCGCGATTTATTTTATGAAAGCCGATAGCTACAACATCGCCCCACAACACTTCCATAAATTATGCTTAAAGCGTGTGTACAAACACAGCTGCACACGACCTACTGAAGATACAAGCTGGGTGAAGCAACTTTAGCCTGCTATTGCTCTGTATTCTGCAAAAATGTTGGTGCGCGCAGCCAGACAAATAAACTAAAAAGGGTTACCGATAAGTGTATCAGTTAAGCCGGTTGAATCAATAAGCACACTTTTCAATTTTTACTAAAGCAATAACTTAGATTTCTATAAAGTGCCGACGCCAGTTTGAATACGAGTAACTGAGCTAAAACAACTAAAGAACTTAAGTCCAAAATAATACTTGTAGTTTTTGCTGATGCAAGTTGAGCAATGGGCGAAGTAAATAAGAAAATCTTTTTACAAGGATGTAGAGGTCGTTGTAAATATGCAAGCATGTATGAAACCTAGAGTGGGTCCATTTAAAAATAGATTAAAAACTAATTTTGGGGAAAAGGGTGTCGTTTCTAAGAGGCACTAATTTCAAGTATATCAAGGCTTTTATACCTTTCATAAACATGAAATGGTATTATAGCTTTGGTCCGATGTTTGTAAGTATGTGAAGAAGAAGAAATAGATCCACCAATAAGTATACCTAAATGCTCGGCGCGATAAGCTGAGTCGATTTAGCCATGTCTGTCGGTCCGTCTGTCTGTTTGAACGCAAATTAGTCCCTTAATTTTAAAGATATCTCGCTGAAATTTGGTGTGGGGCCGCCATTTTGAAATATAATAATCATTTGTCTGAACCAAAAAAATCGTAACAATACAACGCATAGTTTCCATACAATAAATTGTCCCGATAAACGGGGTTTGGCCTATAAGTCTTGCAATTAAAAAGCTAGGAACGTAAAGTTTTGCAGATTTTGTACTTGTTGTTGTTGTTGTTGTTGCAACGACAAAAACACTCCCCAAAGGTTTTGGGGAGTGTTGTCGAATTGAGAGTCCTTGACCGGATACGAACCCGGTACGCTTCGGTGCTCCCTTGCGACTGTCGTCGTAGCGACTAGGTATGACCAGTGTAACCTTCTAGGTCATGTCACCCCCCTCTGTAAGGAAGGCGAAGTTAGGTAATGAGGGGATAGAGGCGTTATATCCGTAGATCAGCCATCGAGTTGCACGTCATTACCTTTGTGCACGTCCGGTATGCCTACCTCGGGCATATTCTAAGCCCCTAACCCGCAAGGGTTGTACTTATAAGATATCTAATAGGGTTAGTGCAAATCCGTAAGAATTTATCAATCTATCAGATAGCGCCCGTACAACCCATTTTTCGGTAAACGTAGTTAGGGTCGGTCAAAATAGCTCAGGCGGTTAGATGACCATTTAAAGAAAAAAGTTTGGGTAGATGAACCGTCAAATTTTTCAGAGTTTGTACTCACTGCAAGTAATGATCGCACAACCGAAGACAACGGTTTCCTCACTTGTTTTTATTTGGTACTAGCAGACCCAGCAAACCTTGTTCTACTAAAAATTTAATTGATTCTCCCTTGTCATTAGATCCATTATCTTCTGCCTGCCCACCTTCATTTTCTTCCTTTTTATCTGCTTATCATTTTCCTTCTAGGGCCACACCCGGTCCACGGTTTGATCAATAACTCTGACTGACTCCAGTGCCAAATTTTATACACCCACGTTCACACCAATATTTGGGCACTGAAGTTGTTTCTTCGTCTCCCTACCCACACCATTCGGTTTCTTCGTTAAATTTTCTGTTGTTCTTTATGTCTTTTGAGCGACTGAGTGGTTCCTTCGCAATATTTTTAATCTAAAAAGGCAGTTCCAACAATTTTTTTCCAAACCTCTAACGCAAAAATTCTTGCCCACGGAATCGAAATGGATTCTCGGCATTGTGGTTGCGATTTTAAAAAAAGCTTAGCTAAATATATATAGTACACTCTCAGTAATCTTATTTTCTTATTCAGACCAAGTTTATTTCTTGTGTGTCTCTCGTTCTCTCCCCACGGACCAAAATGACGCTCTACAAGTTGCTCATAATACCCGTCCTGCAATATGGGACTGTAGTATGGACAATGACAGCTGATGATGAGTCGACCTTTGGAGTATACGAGAGCAAGGTTCTTCTAAGGACCCCAGCAGATTTAATGTTGATTTGTATGAGCTTTACGCAGACATCGACACAGTACAACTCTTTAAAATCCAGCGGCTATGTAGATTCCGTCATGCTTGTGTAGGTAGACGATGCCTCGACCTTAGCTATTCCCCTGGTATGAAGATGAACGGTGCCACCTATGCTAGCTGCTTTTTGTAGCAACTTCTTAGTGGTCAAAGAGAGTGCAAATGGGAATTCTCTAGATTAATTGGTAATCCAATTTGAAGTTTGTGGCTGAAGCACGACAAATTATAGAAAGTGCTCGACTTTTAAATCTTCTGCGAAGACTGTTCCATTAATTAACTCAATTTAAAACCTCCTGTGTAAAGTGCGATTATTCCTTAATTACGCTTTAGGAATGCCAATACCGGGCTCACGGTATCGCATGTTTTTAAATGTTTTTTAAGCGTTTAATCAAGCGATGTCCGATGCGGCAGACATTGCCGCAACTGCGATGAGTTTTCTCAAGTTCCGAGCTCTTTGAGTTACAAAAAATACCATGAAAAGCTGCTAACTCCATGTATTCTTTATGTATTCAGCCAACAGGATAACGCTGCTATTTCCATTTTTACTCTATTCGCTCTCAAACAGATTCTTAAATTAAGGTTTTTTACAAAAATCAATATGGGTGAAAGTTAGTCTGTTTACCCCTAATCCCCGCCTTCGCCGCGCCATTGTCTAAGGTTTGTGGGTTTTAAGGCTTTAACTTCTATGCTCAATTTGAGTTGGCATTCGGTCTTCCAATCGAAAAACAGTATTTTTTGCTTCATGGAATTCGGTTCCACCCTAGTAAACACTCTATAGTATTTTCGTGCTTTTAAGAATTCTCTTTCTCCATCAAACACACACATACGCTGTACTGCATACGACCTTCTATTTTCTTAAACACTTTGCATCTGAGAATAGTCGCTGGGCTAAGTTTTATTCGCTGCTTAACAATAACTCTCATGTACTGTAGTGGGCGATAGAATTATGAGTGCACTGTGACCCCATTTGGCATACATGCATAAATCAAGTTCGGCAGCATATACCCAGCTAACCAAAGGTAAGAAAAAAGACTCCATTCGGAGTGATAAAACGCACATTTATCGGAGCTTTACCCTCAGAAGTGAGCTCTTTCGGAGCCCTAAGGAGCGAAAAATCATTCTACGCGGGCACCCTAAAAGCAGTCATAACAAGTAAGGAAGTCTAAGTTCGGGTGGAACCGAACATTATATACCTAGTAGTGATCTATTATGTCATCCAAATTTACGCAGGTCTATTTTAATACTTTCGGTTCGTATTTGCATTCAAATAGACAGACGGACCGACAGATAGACGTATCGAGAGACGGACATGCCTAAATCGACTCAGCTCCTCCTCCTAATCATTTCAGTATACTTTTTGATGGGACTATCTCTTTTTCTTCTCATACCTACAAACATTTAATTTTCATGAAAGGTATGAAAATAAAAAAAGATATTCAACTTCGCTTTTGCAGTGGGATATTACTACTTGGCCGGATATTTTACTTTTCATCCTGAACGTTTTGATATACACTAATAAATATATATCTCGATTCGTTTATACCAAATGAAGTAATATACCTTGTGTGCGTAACAAAAATAGATATAAAAAAGGGTGTCTTTTGTATGCGCCAAAGAACTCAACCGCTCTTTATGAAATTTTCACAATATATACTTGGGTTCACTGGGTACAGCATAGACAATATATAGTATTGGAAAAGTAGGCGGAGCCACGCCCCCAGGCTATATAAAGTTTCAGTTCGTCATAATTCCGAGCTTTTTTGATCTAAATTAATGAAATTTGGATATATGTGTCACTTAGTCAATATCTACATAATTTTTCAAAAGTGGGCGGTGCCACGCCCACATATTTTGTGTTTTGTTTTGCTCTTGAACTTTCACGATAAGTTCAGGAGTTCGCTGCGCACGACACAGTCTGTATATAGCTTTTGGAAAATCCCCCAGGTCACATAAAGCTGCAGTTCGGTATAGTTAGGAGTTTTTTTGGTTCAACTGAATGAGATTGTATATATAGATGTGTTCTATATATCAAAACGTCAAAACAACGTCTAGAGGGTTTGCTAGTAATTATAAAACGGCCAAAGCAAACCACGAACATCAGCATTCTTTTGTAAAACTGAGAGACTAGTTTGCGTTCAAATAGACAGACGGACAGACAGACAGACGGACGGAGAGACGGGCATGGCTAAATCGGCCCCGCTCATCGTGCTGATCATTTTAGTGAACTGTTCTCTTCTCGTTCTCATACTTCCATACATTTAATGTTCATGAAAGGTATGAAAATCAAAAAAGATATATAACTTTGCTATTGCAGTGGGCTATTAACTACGTGCCCGAATATTTCGCTTGTGTGTTTCCCGATTTGGCTAATTTTTGGCAGGAGTATATATAACACATACTACTGAGAAGCAGCTGACCAATTTTTATTGAAATATCAAGATCGAATTATAAGCGATTGCCTTTGAAAATAGCAGAAATTTTATGCTGAAAAGTGGGTGACGCCACGCCTACTTCTTCGAAATTGAAAAAAATTTTTTGCGGCCGAGTTTTTCTTAAAAAGCTTATTATGTGTGCAAAATCTAATTGATATAACTTGCTTAGTTGTAGAAATATCGCTCTTTAAATTTTACAAAAAAAATTTTCAGAACTATGTTAAAAAACTGGGCGTGGACGTTAACCGATTTCGCCCAATTTTGCAGCAAACAGTTACCTTTATATATAGAACATTATCACCAAATTTCCTTTCCACAAATCAATTTTTGGCGGAGTTATGGCATAAAAAGTTTTGTGGAATAGTCCACTATAAAAAAAGCGGGGCCACGCCCATTTTCGAAAATTTTAAGTTTTTGGATTTCTTTTTTACCGAAACTTTAAAACTGAAATATAAATGATGTAAAGCTATTTTACGCAAAGTTATTGCCTATTTAATATATCTACGATCCTTTTCAAAATCTTTCATATAAAAGTTTGCGTAGACCTTAACCCATCCCGCCCGTTTTTTCGTGGAACATTCCTTGCATACCTGAAAACCTGTGTGCTGAATTTCGTTTCGATATCTTGAACGGTTTCTGATTTATGATTAATATTATTTCTAAATTTGACTTAATCAAAAGTGGGCGTTGCCAGGCCCATTTTCAAAAATTTCTTGAAAATTTTATTTTATGCCTCAATCTCAATGTATCCTTATAGGTGTATTATGTACTGAGTAATCACTTTTTTTGTGTTTTCGAAAATTTTCTATATATAAAAGTGAGCGTGGCTATCATCCGATTTCGCCCATTTTAAATAGCGCTCGGAGATGAGTGCCAAGGAACCCGCATACCAAATTTCATTAAGATATCTCAAAATTTACTCAAGTTATCGTGTTCACAGACGGGCGGACGGACGGACGGACATGGCTTAATCAATTTCTCTTTTCGTCCTGAACATTTTGATATATAAAGGGTGTTTTTTTAGGGGTATAGAACTTCGAATTGAAATAAAGCACAAGAAAATCGTTTTAAGGTCCATCAATTGGGCTTTATTGGAAGGATAATTTTATGCCATTAATGTTTAAATATGATTTCGGGCATGTGGCCACCGCGGCTGGCTCGAATAAAGCCAATTCTACAGGTCCAATTTTCAACCACTTTTTCGAGCATATGGGGCCGTATGTCGGCAATAACGCCACGAATGTTGGCTTCCAATTCCCCTAACGTTTCTGGTTTGTTGGTGTAGACGAGCGACTTCACATATCCCCAAAGAAAATAATCCAATGGTGTCAAATCACACGACCTTGGTGGCCAATTGACAGGTCCATTCCGCGAAATTATGCGCTCATCGAATGTTTCCTTCAATAAATCGATTGTGACGTGCGCTGTGTGGCATGTAGCGCCGTCTTGTTGGAACCACAACTCATCCACATTCATGCCATCCAATTCGGGAACAAAATAGTCGGTTATCATGGCTCTATACCGGTCTCCATTAACGGTAGCTGCCTCTCCAGCATTATTGCGGAAGAAGTATGGCCCAATGACTCCACCAGCCCATAGAGCACACCAAACAGTCAGTTTTTGTGGATGTAATGGCGTTTCAAGGGTCTCATGTGGATTCTCTTCACTCCAAATGCGGCAATTTTGCTTGTTGACGTAGCCATTCAACCAAAAATGAGCCTCATCACTGAACAAAATTTTGCGATGAAAATCAGCATCGAAATCAATCTCATTTTCGGCCCATACACCAAAATCACGACGCATTGCATGGTCTCGCGGCTTTAATTCTTGCACAAGCTGGATCTTGTAAGGTCGCAAGCCAAGATCTTTGCGCAAAATCTTCCATAAAGTTGATGGACAAAGCTCCAATTGCTGTGCACGGTGGCGAATCGATTCATTCGGGTCCTCTTCAACACTTTGCTCTACAGCGGCAATTGTTTCTTCGGTGCGCACTGTTCGACGTCTCT
The DNA here is from genome assembly GCA_949987695.1 of Merzomyia westermanni. Taxonomy (NCBI): domain Eukaryota; kingdom Metazoa; phylum Arthropoda; class Insecta; order Diptera; family Tephritidae; genus Merzomyia; species Merzomyia westermanni. Next base: position 70,780,279 of record OX465293.1, read on the forward strand.
GCGGATGCGTATTATCACATAGAGTAAACGTAGTGCGAAAACGATCCATGGTTAACCGAATTAATTGCTCTGATGGACGATTATGTCGACCATAAAATGGACGGAGCTCACGGTAAACTTCGCGAACTGAACCATTATTTTCGAAATAAATTTGCACGATTTGCAAGCGTTGTTCTTTTGTCAACCTGTTCATGATGAAATGGCAAACCAAACTGAACATAAATGACATTAGAGTTGCCAGATTTGACCACAAAATGCCAGTTTTATCTCTATTCGAAAAACAAACCTGTAAAAAAAACACCCTGTATAAGTCAATATCTATCTCGATCCGTTAATGCCGTTACGCACTGCCGTTACGCGACTAAAGTTAATATACCTTGTGTGCGAAGCACTACTAGGTATAAAAAGAATCCAAAATGACTTCGAATCCGATGAATTTGGAGCGTTTTATGATTCGTTTAAAATGAACTTCGCACTCTTTTTTGACCTTTTTGAGCATTCTATTGATGCTTTTCTAAAGCTGATTTTAATTAAAAAGTTTTTTTTATCATTTTGAAGATTTTTAGATGATTTTTGAAGTCATATTCATATCTGTGTCTTACTAATCAAAAAACAAAATTTTAGCTATAAATATTGGTACATTTGAAAGTATACATTTTTCTTTTGGAACTTATCATAACACTTAAGGCAATCAATAAATATATTATTTCGTTTGATTTTAAATACAATTCCCTTGACCTTCATTAATAAATATTTAAAAAAAATACTCTTTACGTTCTGTTAGGCGAAAACAAAAAGTCTAAAGCATTCATATACTCGTAATTGAGCCTTGCAGTTTATTCAATATTAATTTCTTCTCTCAAGGCTCCGTGAATCTTCGTATAAAAGAGGGGTTTTCGATGTTTGCTAATAACACTCAAATTAAGGACTCTTTTTGGATCATTATTTCGGAGCACTCCGACTATGGTTAGCTGGGTAGCTTCTTGGTATTTTGGTACTCCAGTGAAAGGCATGTATACCTTCTTTCAAATCATTTCTTGACTAAACGTTTTTACCCTATTAATCGGTTCACTTAATTATAGTCGTATACAGACTAAATTAGGCTAAACATATTAAATAAGTTTAGATATATATTCAGACATTTAATTAGTGGTGTTCAGTGCGGTTGACTGAGACTACTTACATGCCCCCGGAAAAAAGTATAAATACGGACGAATATTATACACTATTTTAGATTATAATGTAATCCCGAGATAGTTGAACTTGAATAAATACAGACTATTAATAAAGCTATTAATAAAGTTTTCAAAATCACTCGGCTATAGCCGGCAAACCCTTGGAGTGGAGCATATAGGCGAGTGAAAGACTATTTCAAAATATTTTTTAAAAACACCCTACTAAAGACGTTTGCTAACAAAGTTCTATTTGAGAATTTGGTTGAAGAAATCCTCATCTCAGAACGTTTCCCACTAACATATTATTCCAGCATCTGTTTCAAAAATGCTCTAACTGAGCTGAAAGGGTATTGCATTTTCGGTAAGATAGAGTTTTTGAAACTCATTCTGAGAGAGGGCATTCTTCCACCAAATTCTGAAGTAGAGCATTATTAAAAATCCAATGACGTGGCTCAAACAATTATTAAACTAAGGCGGTTTTTACAATATTTTAAAATATGGTGCTCATTCACTCGGCCGTTGATTTGTAGTTCCTCTTTGGCAGAAGAAAATTAGGTTCCACAATTTCACAGGGAAATCTAATGTGGCAAACCATCAACTAAGAAGAAACTCCATTTCAAACTCCTCGGACTGCATTCAACTTCCTTGCAATGCTATATTGGATGTGTGAAACTAGTTATGTACAGCTGTGTTCAATATGATAGTAGTGAAAGTAAATCTTGATACCTGTCGACGATATAAGAAATAGCTGTAATTGTAATAATTTTCATTTAAAATATAGTAAATTCCATAACAGAAACCATATAAAAGGAAATTTCTAAGTTTACACAAAGTTCAGGGAAATTAATTAAATTTAAAAAAATTTACATCAGAATTTCAATATGTTTGGGCAGAATTTCTAGAAAATTTTTGAGTACGCAGTTTTGTAGGCCAATCAAGTTTAGTGTAACATTGTACAAGTTAGACCTCGCTCAAATTTTCTTTAATTTTCAGAATTTCTTTCGACAAGTGATTTGTTGAGTGATTTCTTCCATACAACGCATAAAGATAAGATAAATGTATGTGGAAAAAAATACCCAACATCCTTGACAAAAAATTCTAAAAATTATAGGAAATTTTAAGGGATTTCTAACTTTCACATTATGATGCTAAAATTCAATGAGCTATAAAACTGCGTACTCAAAAATTTCCCAAAAATTCTGCCCAAACATATTGAAACTTTGATGTTTATTTTTTTTCGAATTTAATCAATTTTTTATTTTTTTGTTTTTTGTTTTTTTTTTTTGTTGGTTTTATGGTCTGTTCATTTTTACATATTTTTGTAAGTTTAACGAGCTCAAGACCAGTTGATAATAATTCTTGGTTAATTATTATAATTTTCCTGAACTCTGTGTAAACTTTGAAATTTTTTTATGGGGTTTCTGTTTTGAAACTCGCTATATTTTAAATGAAAATTATTAAAAAAAAAGCTTCGTTTTATTTCGTCGAAAGATATCCAATTGAATTTCACTACTATTATATTGAACACAACTGGAGTTCCTTGTTTTTGTAACCGCATGAAACTCCCTCTTACGACAAGCATACATACCACATATGTATTTTAGCCAATTAATCCGCTGGATTATATGTAGCCAGATAGTTTCAGACTTATGTAAATAAAAAAAAATTTTTTCTTTCGGAACTCTGCCCCACATAGATATAACGAATTAAATTTTTTGACGGTGTTTCTGAAGTATTAAAAAATCGGCCTCATGCAGGCAATTTTATGTGTTTCAATACTGCAGTAGTATTAGCAAAATTTGTATTACAATTTAGGTGATTTGGACAATTTTAAAGATTCTGAAATGCACACTATAAATTAAATTCATTTCTGCTCAGAACACGTCATATGCAAACAAATATTTTCGCATAAGTAAATGCATATTTCAGTTAACCCTGGTAAAGCTTAATGACGTTTAAATATTTTCCGCCAGAAGTATGTATTGGACCTAATAACAAAGGCGCATACAATGTTCCTAGTTGATTTACTAAAACAGAGTGCAGATCTCTGGAACACACGCTCGCATGAATTTAAAACGCTTTTGGTATATTTGTTTATTCACCCAACAAGGACCGTTAACTGTTGGGGGGATTGTTTCAAGGGGTTAGTTGGCTATATCAATAGCTCAAAATGCCAAATATGTAGCGTATGGCTTTATTGGCCAAATAATGATTGAGTGAAAACTAAATATTGAGTAAAAACATAAATCGTGAATTTCTTTAATAGAATCTTCAGAAAAATGTTACTTAAATTGGTTAGAACTTCGTCCTCATAACTTTTTCTGTTGACTGTTTGATATATACCTTTAGGAGCACCGAGAAGTGCAATAGTGAGATCAATACCTCAAAAGCTAGACTAGAAATTAGTATCAAGATGTGTAGCTTTTACAGTATTTTTTCTCCTTTATGAAAAATAATTAAAATTAAAAAAAAAAACTATATATGGTCTGTGTCGTCCCCAGCGATCACCTGAACCGACTGTGAAAGTTTCTTTGGGATCAACATGTTGTCGTCCGTCTACTTTTCTAAAATTATGTAAATCTTGATTAAAAAACACATATTTATATCCAAGTATCATTTATTTAGACTAAATAAGTTTAGTGGAAGTTTTATATAGCCACTTTACCCAAACTATGCTTTAACCAGTGATCCCGAGAATAAACTCTGAAAGTTTCATTAAAATCGGTTGAGTACTTTTGACGCCTATAAAGGACACACATACAGATACACGCTCATTTTTATACTAATCGTGTTAGATTAGGTCCTTGACAAAAAAATTCCCAAAATTCAGGGGAAATTTTGAGGTACTTCTAACTTGCAAATTACTAGTTATGCTAAAATTTAATAAGCTGTAAAACTGCGTACTCAAAAATTCTGCCCAAAAATATTGAACTTTTTTTGTAAATTTTTAAAAGTTTAATTAACTTTCCTGAGTTTTGTTTAAACTTTGAAATAATTTTCTATGTAGTGTCTGTTATGGAATTTGCTATATTTTAAATGAAAATTATTAAAAATACCGCTCATTTTTATTTCGCCCATGATTACAGTAAGATTATATTGCTAATATCCAACGACATGCGAAATAGAAAGTGCGCCACCCTCTATATAAACTGGGGCCTTCACTTATAGGTGAGATGTGGGTATGTATCTATTTATCTATATATATAAATACACCACACGAAAAATTTATCTACTCCTTTTTGACCGATACGCTTTGGCGATTCGAGTAAAATGCGCACCGATCTGGAGGAATAAGATTCTTCAGCACATGCAATTAGCAACAGAATTATCATATCGTGAGACAAATTTTAGAGATTTTGCGTGATAAACTTTTTATATATCGACTATTTTGGAAAACACAAAAAAAATCAGAATAAAACACACCTATAAGGGTCAAATTTGATGTTTCATTAAAATTAGGGCAACCAATTAATTTTTTTTTAGAAAATTAAGAAAATGGAAGTGGCACGAACCACTTTTGATTAAGTTTATTTTACAGATACTATTAACTAGAGATATTATAACAAAATTTGGCACACACTTTACCACTAATACAAGAAATATTCAGGAAAAAATTTACAAAATCCTCAATTTCTATAAAGTTTTTTTCATGGTTAAAATTAATAATTTTCCAAACTGAGCGGGCCCATCCAATTTATAGTTGATCAATGTCGTAACTCGAACTGAAATTGATTTGTCATAACGTAGTTTGGTGGGTTTTTTTGTTTATAAACGGTAACTGTTTATTGTGAAAATGTAGTTCTGACAATTGTTATTTTTATTTATTTTTATTTTATTTATTTATTTCAGTCTATGGCTTATATACCTTACAGAGAATAATTTAAAAAATTTATACAATTTTTCCTTAAATACAATTCGATTAGCAAATATGTATATCTAAATCTATTTCTTTACATAACAAATTAAATTGAGCTAACAGTCTGATAACTGGTTCATTTTGAACATATTTTGTTTTGCAAAGATCAATAGCAAATAAATCATTATGTCGCAGATTTCTAGCTGGAACAATAATTTTAATACAGTGTAACAAATATGAACAATCAATGGTCCCATTCAAAACATCACGTATAAAAACTAAACCAGCCATCATACGCCTACTGGCAAGAGTTTGCAAGCTGATCAACCTGCAAACCTAATACTGTATAATGCAAACTTTAAACACTTTTTTTGTAACCGCTCTATTCTATTGGAATGTATTTCATAAAATGGATTCCATATTACTATGAACCAAATATAATTTTTCGGAAATGGGAGAAAAAATAAAAATACACGTGTATCGGCAATTTTCATGTACACGTCAGAATTTTTTTTTTATGTTTAAAGTATAAAGCTCGTAGTGTCCGTCTGTCCGCCTGTGTGAAATACTTTGGGTCGATTTTTAACCCTTTTTCCGTGATCCAATCGAGCTGAATTCTTACAGGCAGACTCGTGGAAATGTTTGTATCACGTCAAATTTAAAAAAAAATTGATTTTTCCAATTCTCAGATTTTCCTGAATTAAAAAAAAAAAAAAAATTTTTCACTTTTTTCGGCATAACTTGAAGGTAATCCAAATTTTTAACCTACTAAATCGTTCCGAAAAAAAAAAATTGTTTTCGACCCATCCTACTCCACATATTTGTCGTTTATCAATAGTAACTTTCTAACATTAAACAGTTTATGACTTTTACAACACTTACAACTGGTATGACACATGAAACATTGAGTTGCACAATTGAATTGCAAAAGGGTTAAAAATCGATCCAAAGTCTTTCACACGGACACTACGAGCCTTAAACTTTATACATAAAAAAAAACTCTGACGTGTAGATGAAACTCGCCGATACAAGTGTATTTTTCTTTTTTCTCGCCGTTCCGGAAAAGTATATTTGGTTCATAGGACAGAACTAAAGCTCGTTTTTGTAACGCAGTGTTATTGAAGCATATTTCAATTTAGATCTTACAAATGAGCTTCACAGTAATTTTTTTGTATAGGGATCCTTGAATTCGGAGCTATTGCGCCTAATAAACGATAGCGGGGAATACGCTTTAGGTATAATATAGTTTAAATGATCGATAAACGTGAAATTGGAATCATATATACTGTGGCGATTATTCTCAAGCATGTACCATCCCTAACTCAATAACACTCCCAGCACTAGTTAAACACAGGTGAGATAACGATGGCTACACTTATGCAAGCAAGCGTGTAACTAGGAAGAGGAAGAGAGATGGCGCGAGTGTTTGCGAATACGATGCAAAGAGGAGATTCCAATAAATAACACCGACCCTTCCAGAAACGAAAAGCGAATAACCAAGAAAGTTCTCGGTGCGTAGGCAAGTACCCTGTTGAACTATATAAGGCGGTGACCAAGCATTGCAGGTTGTTCAGTTTATTTTCAAGCGTTCAATAGTGAACTACTGTAAAGTTATCAAACTCTTAAAATTGTTTTGCGTTTATTACTAGTAAATAAAACTAGCTATTACTTACATTATCTGTGCGTGTGTTTATTCGACTTTATAGTGATCGAACCCAGGATTGATAATCAAGGAATCATCGAATTCGTCACAATTGGTGTCAGAAGCGGTATTGTTAAATAAATACCAGTGATTTAAAGGATAACAAGGACATGGCGAAGCTGAATGAATTAAAGATTCAGCAACTCAAAAATGAGTTGGAATAACGCGGACTAAACACTACAGGCAATAAATCAGAGTTACAGTCACGATTGCGAGAGGCTATGGAAGCAGAAGGATTCAATGTTGATGATCATGTTTTTCATCTTGTGGAGGAGGCATCGACAAAAATGGAAGAAAAAAAGGAGTCTCCGAATCCAGTAGCAACCGTGGACACAAACATGATATTGGCTGTATTAACTCAGATGTCGACTAAAATGGAAGAACAAGAGACGCGTATTACATCTCAAATGGCATCTCAGCTGGAAGTACAGAAAACTTGCATGGCATCTCAGTTTGAAGAACAGAGAACTTCTATGGCATCTCAGTTGGAAGAACAGAAGGCATGTATGGCAAATCAGTTGGAACAGGTATCATCAAAGATCTCCGCGCAAATGGATGAACAGAAGGCATATATCTCTTCGCAGTTGGAAGCACAGGAGGCGAGGGTGTCATCGAAACTAGAAGTTCAAGATGCGAAAATTGCACAATTTCAAGATAAAATAGAGGCTGAGGTGGAAGCTTTAAAACGCCGTATCCAGGAGATACAACTGAACCGTCCAGCTGCCTCAGCAAATACACCCAAGGTAAAATCACCTTCCTTTCATGGTTCTGTTCCATTTCAGGTATTTAAGCTACAGTTTGAGAAGACGGCAGCGGTGAACAATTGGGGCACCGAAGACAAAGTTGCTGCACTATTCGTGGCATTGAAGGGACCTGCAGCTGAAATTTTGCAGACTATTCCTGACGGAGAACGGAACAATTATAAAGCATTAATGGGTGCAGTTGAGAGACGCTATGGTAGCAAACATCGAAAACAGATATACCAAATAGAGCTACAGAATCGCTTCCAGAAACCTAATGAGACTTTGCAGGAATTTGCATCGGATATCGAAAGGTTGGCCCATCTAGCAAATGCAGACGCACCTGTAGAGTATACGGAGAGGGTGAAAATCCAGTGTTTCATAAATGGAATACGCGACATGGAGACGAAGCGGGCCACATATGCAAACCCCAAAAGGACATTCGCTGAAACGGTATCGCATGCTCTGACGCAGGAAACAGCCTCGCTTTTGAGTAAACCTGCATACAAGGCTCATCGCGTAGAAGTGGACACTCCGGCTTGGGTAGACAAAATTTTGGAAGCGTTGAACGGAGTACAGAAAAAAAGTGATGGTGCCATTAAATGCTTTAAATGCGGAAAACCAGGTCACATAGCACGTTATTGCGGCTCTGGCTCCAGTAACCCCAGCAATTCAGGTGGACGAAAACGCAAAGCTGAAGGAGGTGAGCCAATTTCCCACCCAAATCAGTCGTTAAACTAAATCGAGCCAGCCGAAAGGGGCGTGGACTGGCTCCCGCAACTGAATGCCCCATAATCTCTGTCTCACAGATCGGAAGGAAAGCTAGTAATGTTACTGTTGTTGCATATGTGGATGGAAAAGAGCACTTACTAACTGTGGATACAGGCGCATCACATTCCATAATTCGATCTGATTTAGTCAACAAGGAGGTGAGACCATTGCATGGAGCAAAGTTACGTACGGCCACGGGTGAGGACACCCATGTCCTAGGAGAAGTAACATGTGAAATCGCTATTGGGAACGTGGCCGTTCTACACAATTTTATAGTAGCAGATATTGTTGACGAAATCATAGTTGGTGTGGACTTCTTAAGCGAGCAAGGCATCAAGATCGACATGCAAAACAGGATTATGAATTACCAGAACATGGATGTGCCATTAAATTTTGGTTTCGAAAACAAATACGTTAGTAAGCGAGTGCTTGTGGAGGAAGGCCAACAAATTCCACCGAAGTCGGAAGCAATCATATGGGCAAAGATTGATGGAGATTATGGGACAAACAAGTTGTGGGTTGTCGAGGCAGCAAACAAATCAAGGACGAACATATTAGTAGGAAAAACCCTGGCTATGACAAAACAAGATGGACGTGTACCGGTAAGAGTACTTAATGAGTTCAAATCGCCGATTAAACTTTCCAAAGGAGCAATATTGGGACAATGCCAAGAGGTCGAGGTAGTTATAAATTGTGAACAGCTTCAGGAAAATGATTCCACCATCAAGATTAATCTTTCAGATATGTCGTGGACGGCAGGCCTCGAAAAAGATCATCAGAAAAAGGCAAAGGAACTTCTATCAAAGTACTCGAGCATATTTGACAAGGATGGTTCCAAACCAGGTCGGACCAAAGTTGTGAAGCATCAAATTGATACTGGTGATGCAAGACCAATCCGCCAAGCTCCTCGTAGTATTCCATTGGCCAAACGACAAGTGGTAAGAGAAATTATTCAGGAAATGAGTGACAGCGGCGTGATCGAACCATCAGCTAGTCCATGGAGCTCACCGGTAGTCCTAGTGAAAAAGAAGGATGGAAAAATGAGGTTCTGTGTGGATTACCGAAAATTGAACGACGTAACGAAGAAGGATAGTTATCCATTGCCAAGAATCGACGATACTCTGGACTCGTTATCTGGCACGAAATGGTTTTCCACACTGGACTTGAAAAGCGGCTACTGGCAAGTGGAGGTGAAGGATGAAGATAAAGAAAAGACGGCCTTCAGCGTTGGAGAAGGGCTTTGGCAATTTACGGTAATGCCCTTCGGGCTATGCAATGCTCCAGCTACTTTTGAGAGACTCATGGACCAGATACTAAAAGGATTGCACTGGCAAACATGTTTGGTGTACCTCGACGACATCATCGTGCTGGGAAAAAGCTTTGAGGAACACCTAAAGAACTTGGAGGAAGTTTTCCAGAGAATAGCTGGTGCTGGTCTGAAACTAAGTCCTAAGAAGTGTTCCTTGTTTAAAAAGGAAGTAAGTTATTTGGGTCACAAGGTAACTACGGAGGGAATCTGCACTGCTAAGGAAAAGATCGAAGCCGTAAAGGATTGGCCACGACCGAGAAATTTGCATGAGTTACGGAGCTTCCTTGGGCTGTGCACGTATTATCGCCGATTTGTACCGAATTTTGCCAGCGTAGCTAGTAGTCTCCATGACCTTACGAGAAAGAATATGAGTTTTGAATGGAAGAAGGAACAGGAGGTGGCTTTTCAAACATTGAAGGAACGACTATGCACAGCCCTGATGTTAGCATATCCCATTCCAGGTTCAAAGTTTATTCTGGATACAGATGCGAGTGGTTATGCTATAGGAGGTGTTTTGTCTCAGATTGTTGATGGACAGGAGAAGGTAGTTGCATATTATAGCCGAACAATTGGGAAGCCTGAAAGGAACTATTGTGTAACCCGGAGAGAACTGTTGGCATTGGTAGAGTGCGTTAAGCATTTCCACAAGTATCTCTATGGGCAGCGATTCCACGTCAGGACAGACCACGCAGCGTTGAAATGGCTCTTACAGTTCCGTAATCCGGAAGGTCAATTGGCACGGTGGATAGAGCGACTGCAAAGTTATGACTTTTCCATAGAGCATCGCAAAGGTAGCACCCACGGAAATGCTGATGCAATGTCACGAAGACCATGTAACTTGGAATGCAAGCATTGTTCCAAAGCTGAGGCCAAGGAAGACATTATAGATGTGCGGCTCATGACTATAACATCTACGGACGAATGGGACATGGATCAATTAAGGAGGTTTCAGCACGAAGATCCAGATCTTACACGTGTAATGCAAGGAATCGAACGAAACGAGCGACCATCAAGAGAGGAGATGTCAGCAGAAAGTCCTGTTGCCAAGTCATATTGGGCACAGTGGAATAGTTTGCAATTAGAATCCGGTTGTTTGCATCGAATATGGGAGAGTGAGGATGGTGAATGTGTTCGAAAGCTGATAGTCGTCCCAAGGAAGAAAATCCCTGATGTACTCAATGAATTACATAACGGTCCAAGCGGAGGTCATCTTGGAGTCACCAAGACCTTGGAGAAAGTCAAGCAAAGATTCTATTGGGTTGGTTGCCGTCAATCGGTCGCGGAGTGGATTGCCAACTGTGAAGTATGCATCAAAGCTAAAGGACCGAAATCAAGGAGCCATGGCCAAATGAAACAGTACAACTCAGGTGCGTCATTTGAGAGGATAGCCATGGATGTAGCTGGTCCATTTCCAAGAGGCAGAAACCATAGCAGAAGTGTTTACTAACAATTGGGTAGCTCGGTTTGGTGCACCGATGGAGATACATTCTGACCAAGGCAGAAATTTCGAATCAGCTGTGTTCCAGGAAATGTGCAAGACATTGGGCATTCGGAAAACTCGAACAACTGCACTACATCCTCAGTCAGATGGCATGGTGGAACGATTCAATAGAACATTGGAAGAGCACCTGAGGAAAGTAGTGGATAGATTCCAGAAGGATTGGGATACTCACATCTCCTTATTCCTAATGGCATATCGCTCTGCAGTACATGAAACAACTGGTCAGACTCCTGCAAAGGTAATTTTCGGGAATGATCTTCGATTGCCAGCTGACTTAAAGTTTGGGATAAACGCTGATGCAGGAGTGAATGCTCGGAAATCTACTAGCGTATTGGAAGAAGAAATGAGAGAAATTCACGACCTTGTGAGAAAACGGACTAAGATCATGAGCGATAAAATGAAGGCCAGGTACGACAAAGCAATAAATTCGGAAGGTTTTATAGAAGCAGATTTAGTGCTGCTATACAACCCACAGCGTAGGAAAGGTTTGTCCCCAAAACTACAATGTAACTGGGAAGGCCCATACAAAGTCATAAAACGGATCAACGATGTGGTATATCGCATACAAACTATGGGAAGGCCAAGGAATAAGATGAAAGTGGTCCATTTAGAAAGGCTAGCTGCGTTTGGTTCCGGCAATGTGTCTGATCGGGACGATCAGACTTAGGTGGAGGGCAGTGTGGCGATTATTCTCAAGCATGTACCATCCCTAACTCAATAACACTCCCAGCACTAGTTAAACACAGGTGAGATAACGATGGCTACACTTATGCAAGCAAGCGTGTAACTAGGAAGAGGAAGAGAGATGGCGCGAGTGTTTGCGAATACGATGCAAAGAGGAGATTCCAATAAATAACACCGACCCTTCCAGAACACGAAAAGCGAATAACCAAGAAAGTTCTCGGTGCGTAGGCAAGTACCCTGTTGAACTATATAAGGCGGTGACCAAGCATTGCAGGTTGTTCAGTTTATTTTCAAGCGTTCAATAGTGAAGTACTGTAAAGTTATCAAACTCTTAAAATTGTTTTGCGTTTATTACTAGTAAATAAAACTAGCTATTACTTACATTATCTGTGCGTGTGTTTATTCGACTTTATAGTGATCGAACCCAGGATTGATAATCAAGGAATCATCGAATTCGTCACAATACATAAGTCTAAAAGGCTAAGCGCTAACTAGGGCATAATTAATTCAGCTACTCAAATTAAAAAATTTCAAATGCTTTTTATAGTTGGGCTATTTTATTGAAATAGCAAAATAGTTAAACACAAAATTGTTTAAAACAGAAATGGATTATTAGGTCAAAGACTCAATTTACATAAAGTAACGTTTCGGTCGAATTTACCAATTTTTCTCGAGAAACACTTTTTCTGAATCGGGTAACTATAAATTGGAAACAAAACTCGTATGAAAAGTTGAAGGTCGAAATTTGTGTCAAATTATTTTCATAAACAAAATGCAATCTATATAAAATAGTGGTAAAAACCAACGGTAATGCTAAACAACTGACAAAGGTGGAAAATTGTGTGGGCAAATACGCTCAAGTATCAAGGGATCTCTAGAAATGCAATTTCCATACAAAAAAAATATTTTTTTGTACCCAGTATTTGGAAAACTTAGTTATTACCTTTATCTACAGAAATGGTATGATAACATTTTCCATTCACATTAAACTACCAATCGAATTATTTTTTTAGACTCGGGTATTTTCTTTTGTAATGGAAAAACCACTTTTAATAGAAATGCTTTTTTCCATGCTAGTTTCTTTTTCTATGCCTCAAAGAAATTGTCATGAAATAAAATTGAAACTTGATGGGATTACTATAATATTTTTTTCACCTTACCGAAGAGCAAGTCGTATAAAATTTGATTTGTACATTCAAATGTCGCTACTAGTAACTAAATTCTGCGAAAAAATAAATGCAAAAGCAGTAGGTGGCAACCCTAGGGGATAACACTACTTAGAAATATGCTACTTGAAAATCCTTTTCGTTTTAAGCCACATGGCATAGCTTGTTCAAACAACCTCAATGGCAATACTTAGTTAGAAACTCATCGAATGTGGTGTACTGAGCCTTTTCCGAGACAGTAGTGTATATACAAGAACCCAGCAGTGAAGCACAAAATATCAGCAAACACACTAGTATACATGTAGAATTTCATGGCTGCTACCAAACTAGCCCGGTTAAACAGAACGCTGAAGTATTCAGAGTTCTAAAAATCTAACTCAAGTTTTCTATTTTAAAGTATTCATGACTTTTTTTTTATTAATTCAATTAATTATTAAAAGTTTTTAATTCAATAGCAAAGGAAAATTTTAGAGATAACCGTCATGACTTATTCATCAGTGAAAATTTTGGCACGCTCTGCTAACTATTAAGCTTTATGTCAGCTAAACTCCTATTTCAATTCACTTTCCCAACTCCATGAGCAACCCGCCGCCATCTGGTAGTCAGTAGTTGACCACGATGGATTTTTGGTTTGTGTGCCTTTATTATCGACCTTAGCATACACTTACCGACTTGCTCTCTATTTTAGTTTTACAGCATTTAAATCATTTTCGCTTACAACGATTGAACTTAAATTTTGTTGGGCCTATTTTGACCTAGTATGTGACTGTCCTAGATCAGTCAATTGATATCTTGTACGACATCGCCTTGTGCCTAAAGGTAGGCTATATAAAATTTGCTTTCAGTTGTACTCTGCTACAATTTTTTGTTTCCGTTGCATCACAAATAAGTGTCGATCTATTCGAAAAAAATGCAAATTTCGGTCTCAATCAAATAGTTCTTTATTTGCAACGACCAGTACTTTGCAGAACCAAATGTAATTTTCAAGATTTTGTGAAATTGAGTTTTTTTATTTTTTCACATTTAACAAATTAGGCCGAGGCATTTATAAAATATAAGACTAAAAGTTTAGAGTATACGAAATATTACATAACTGAAATCCGTAAATTAAACTGTCTGTCGAGCGGTAGCAGTGCCACAATACTTACTTGAGTGACGCCAACTAAACGATCACCAATTTGTTATTACAGACTTTAGAATTACCGGAAAGTGCTAAAAACACTATTATGGGCACAATGTTTGCTTGCTTAAGTTTCTTCTGGGCAATGCAATATTATATCTACTTAATATTAGCCTTTCAGAGTGATGTATTGAGAGAACTCGACTTTCCGCGCTGAATATTTTCAAATCATATTAGCAATACCCGGTTTTACTTGGATAGATATTAAACTAGTAGCCGTTTTATTCGTATTCATCAGCTTGCTTAAAAAATGTTTGAATTGAAAGCAACAATAAAATAAGCAAGCAAAAGTGCTTACGAAAAAAACAACACTCCTATAGTGCATTTACTTGTTGGGCTTGGCTTTCATACTAATTAGTTCTGAGTTAGTTTACAAACTGTTGCACTGACTGCAAGGTAGCTTCAGAAGACAGTTGATTTACAATTTCCCACATGTTGCACGTCAGCGCAGTGAGGTGTGATTGACAGGCACGACATCCTTTCCTGCCTAAAAATGGTTGAAAAACAAGTAAAATTGCTGATTTATGAATCGTGATATGGATTGTGCGCATGCAAGGCGATGTTTGGTTTCACAATCAGTTTCGCACAAAACTACCTTTGTTTGCATATAAATACATATATGCTTATGTATATATGTATATACATATATATGCATGCATTATTTGTGATTTGGTATATTCGCATGTTGATTTGAATTTCACTTCAAAGGCGACTATGCAACTAGTATGGCTTTGCTAACCCCCTCAAGCGGTATTGTTTTTCTTTTCATACTTCGGTTCTAAACTTCTGACCCAATTTCTCTTTTAATACCCTGCACAAAATGCAATTACTCTAGGATGCAGCCGGAATGAACGGTTCGCATTTGTTTCAGCATGTCCTATGGAGAGACCAATTGTCCCCATTTATACCCGAACGGGTACGAAAGGACTAATCCACTTTCTACCCAAACGTGTACTTTTAATTCATTTAAGTATCCTACAAAAGCTAAGTAAGCATGCAACACAAATAAAAATTTAATGAATTAAAGCCAACTGTAGACTAAGGGGATTAATCGCGGAATGCTCTCTTTAGAGATTAGTAACGCATTTTTGTGTAGGGTAATATTGCTTTGTGTTCTTTTGGCAGTTACTTATTATTTCGGCTTACATCTTTTGTGGAAAACGTTACATTTTGAGTTTTTAAGCAAATATACGAACTCAGTAATTAGACTAAATTATGTTGTAATCCAAAGATAGTAGAAATATGCGATCTAGATATCCCTCGTATATGGACACCTATCATAGAAAGAACGGCAAGGTATTGGACTTCCACTAAACTTGTTCAACATATCAATGCCAATATCTGTAGTAACCTTCCACTTCCCGCCCTCATAGGTGGCGTTGTTAAAAACAAATTTTTTTGCAAAATAGATAAGCAATTTAATTGCAACACAGCTGGGTTAGTATCTGACTAAACTCTCCTAATAGGCTCCTCCATTGCTGAATGTATCGTCAATCTATGCTGACGGAACCCTTATGACATAGTAGCGAGTTTACTCAGCAGCTGAAACGATGATTTGTGTCAAGTTAAGGAAACATAAAAGCTATCAGGTCTACATTTGGAATATCGTGGTTTACATGTACCACATCCAGAACGCAGTTGACTTACTGTGATTTGCGTTTTCTTAGGAAGATCGAAGCTAGTGTGAAGTTTAAAGTGGTTTCTTTATTTGCACTAGAGATGGCCCTTTATGTTATTTAAATTATTTGCTATTCCTTTCATTCGCCATTTTTCCTTTACTTTTCCTTTTATCTCGTATTCCTTTCCTTAAATATATTTTCGTTTTCTTTGATTTCTTTTTCTCTCTACAGTCTCTATCTCATTTGAAATTTTTTTAATGTTTCCTTTCCTTTCCTTTACTTTACCTAACTTTACTTTACTTCGGTTAACTTTACTTTACTTTACCTTACTTTACTTTACTTTACTTTACTTTACTTTACTTTACTTTACTTTACTTTACTTTACTTTACTTTACTTTACTTTACTTTACTTTATTTTACTTGACTTTACTTTACTTTACTTTACTTTATTTTACTTTACTTTACTTTACTTTACTTTACTTTACTTTACTTTACTTTACTTTACTTTACTTTACTTTACTTACCTTTACTTTACTTTACTTTACTTTACTTTACTTTACCTTACTTTACTTTACTTTACTTTACTTTACTTTACTTTACTTTACTTTACTTTACTTTACTTTACTTTACTTTACTTTACTTTACTTTACTTTTTTTTTTTTTTTTTTTTTTTTTTTTTTTTTTTTTTTTGTGTTCGTGGGAGGAGGAAATGCTTTATGCACTAACCGGGTTTGAGCCCTCGTTACTAGATTCTCTAGCAGCGGAACTCTCCGAGTGTGGGACTCCTTCTTATCTTGAAGTATACCGCACTAAAACCTAACCTCCCACGGCCCGCGCATTCTTCCTTACCTGGGACCGCGCTTAGCATTACTTCAGGTAAGGAAGCGCGTTACGTGAGCTCTATGGCTACTCTCGCGCTAACTGGCTAGACAACCGTCTTCCCGTTTCGCAAGGAGGACATTCCTCGCGTATCGTCTGACTATGTCCCATCTAACGTTTTCGCAGGTCATCTTGCGAATGACACTGCCCGGGGAAAGTTCGCCAATTGTCTCTTCCACCCGCCTTCTTTCTTCTGCAAATTGCTCGCATTCGAAGAAGGTGTGGCGTACGTCGTCTATGGCTCCGCAGTAGGTGCAGTTCGGGGTTTGAACTTTGCCCATTCTATGGAGATATTCACGGAAATAACCGTGTCCGGTTAAGAACTGGGTCAGGTAGAAGTCGACTTCTCCATGAGGTCGGTTCAGCCATGGTTCTAGTTCGGGGATTAATACCCTGGTCCACCTTCCAGCAGCACTGCTGCTCCATTGTAGTTGCCACCGCCGGATCGAATCACCACGCGCCTGCGTTGCAGCAACGTCTCTACGTACCTCTGCACGAGTGTCGTAAGTCATTTTTCTTTCCTCAGCGAGGAGATATATCGGTATAGTCCCCGCGATGACCAGAACAGCATCTGCGGAGACCGTGCGGTATGCTGAGGCGATTCTCAGGGCCCCTCTACGTTGGACTGCGGTAATAGCGGCCCGATACTTCCCAAATTTCATTGCGTCCGCCCAGACTTCTGCACCGTACAACAGTATAGAATCTGAGGCGGACGCCAGCAGCTTTCTTATGCATGGCTTTGGTCCACCTGTGTTTGCCATTAGCCGACTCAGACTTGCGATGGTCTTCACAGCCTTCTCGCAGGAGCTTCTTAGATGCTCCGAGAAGGTCAGCTTGTTGTCCAATTTCACCCCTAGATATTTCGTAGAGCGGCGCGTCTCTATCTGTTGATCCCCAACATTCATGTTGGTGATTGTGGGAATCCTTCTTTTCGTTAGTATCACGATCTCTGTCTTGGCTGTAGCCAGTTGGAGGCCGTGATTATTCATCCACTCGTCTACACTGCGCATCACTTGGTTCAGTTTAAGCTGTGCCAGGTCGCAGTTTCGTGCTGTTATCACCGCAGCCACGTCGTCTGCAAAAGCAACTAGAAAAGTGCTTTCTGGCATCTGCATTCGAAGGAGACTGTCATAGGTAGCATTCCAAAGATCAGGGCCGAGCACCGACCCTTGTGCTGCCCCGCCTGTTAGCTTCACCTTTCTTTGGCCTTGCGTCGTTTCATAGATTAGCCAACGGTCTCTTAAGTAGTCCCTCAATATATCTAACAAGTATATCGGGACCTTAAAGGAGCGTTCTAATGCATCAAGCATGTCTTCCCACCTGGCAGAGTTAAAAGCGTTTTTAACATCTAACGTCACCAATAATACCACCGGCCTTGCTTGATGGCTTGCCGTCTCGGCCTTCCGGACTGCCTCTACGACTTCTGCTATGGCGTCTATTGTGGAGTGCCCTCTCCGAAAGCCATGTTGCCGGTGGGAGAGTCCACCCTCGTCTTCTATGGCTGCTGTTAGACGTTGCTTTATAAGGCTCTCCATCATTTTTCCCGCTGTGTCGAGCATACATAGTGGGCGAAAGGATGATGGAGAGCTTGGGTCCCCTTTGCCTTTCGGTATGAGGACGAGCCGTGCTGTCTTCCATCTGGCGGGGAAGACACCTGCTTCTAGACATTTGTTATACATGTGTAACAAGAGCTCTGGACAACTATTAGCAGTTAATCTGATTGCCTCCGCAGGTATTCCATCGGGTCCTGGGGCTTTACCAGCCCTCATGCTACGCAGGGCTCTTTCTAGCTCTTCTTCATTGAAAGGTACCACGTTGCGGTCATCTCGTGCTGCATGTTCCTCTTCTCTAGTAAGTTGCGTGAGGAATAGCGCTTCCACGATGTTCTTCATGTCATCTTCGTCCATCGTCTGATTTGGTGGTCGAAGTTTCTTCATAACTATTTTGTACCCTTGTCCCCAGGGGTCTTGATCCACTTCCTTACAGAGCTCTTTCCAGCATCTTAGTTTGCTTGCTTTTATGGCGGCGCCGAGAGCCTTTTTCGCCCCCTTGTACGCCTCCGCCCTTTCAAGAGCCTCGGATCTGCCACGTGAGCGCGTCGCCAGTCTTCGCATTCTGTGACATGTTTTCCGGAGTTCCGCGATTTCGCTATTCCACCAATATACCTGCTTCTTGCCTCGCCACGTTCCTATTCGTGGCATAGAGACGTTGCAAGCATGGCGCATGCATTGCATGGTTTCTTCAACCGCCGCATGTGGCGTATTGGTGCCGTCAGTTATCCGTCTGGCTTTCGCCAGCACTGTTCCGGTGAACCTGGTGGCGTCAACTTTAGCTGCATCCCATCTACGGGTTTTGTATGATGCGTTCGCTGCCGGTCTTTGACCAGGATGGTCGAGTTGGAAGGTGATGTAGTTGTGGTCGCTGCCAGTAAGGTCCTCCATCACTCTCCACCCAACCGCGTTTGGAAAGAGTCTCTCCGAGACGAGCGTTATGTCGGGGATCGAGTACCCAAAGCCCGGGCGCCTGTATGTTGGGGTCGTGCCCGTATTCAGTACGACCACACCGAGTCGGGCTGCCATTTCCAGAATTAGTTTTCCCCTGGTATTAGTTTGAGGCATGCCCCATTCTATTGCTCTAGCGTTGAAGTCTCCAGCGATGACCAGGTTGCCCGTTTGGTCCCGTAGGTCGTCTTCTAATAGCTCTAGCTTTTCTTTGAACCTCTGAATGGTGTCATTCGGTGACAGGTAGCAGCTAACAAGAGTTGTTCGCGCTACAGTTACACGGACGTAGCCATGCCCGGCAGCACGATTAGTAACATACTATCCAGATAGCAGCAGCGCCAGATTCGTCAATGTACCAGCTGTCTCTTTACTTTACTTTACTTTACTTTACTTTACTTTACTTTACTTTACTTTACTTTACTTTACTTTACTTTACTTTACTTTACTTTACTTTACTTTACTTTACTTTACTTTACTTTACCTTACTTTACTTTACTTTACTTTACTTTACTTTACTTTACTTTACTTTACTTTACTTTACTTTACTTTACTTTACTTTACTTTACTTTACTTTACTTTACTTTTTTTTTTTTTTTTTTTTTTTTTTTTTTTTTTTTTTTTTTTTTGTGTTCGTGGGAGGAGGAAATGCTTTATGCACTAACCGGGTTTGAGCCCTCGTTACTAGATTCTCTAGCAGCGGAACTCTCCGAGTGTGGGACTCCTTCTTATCTTGAAGTATACCGCACTAAAACCTAACCTCCCACGGCCCGCGCATTCTTCCTTACCTGGGACCGCGCTTAGCATTACTTCAGGTAAGGAAGCGCGTTACGTGAGCTCTATGGCTACTGTCATGCTAACTGGCTAGACAACCGTTTTCCCGTTTCGCAAGGAGGACATTCCTCGCGTATCGTCTGACTATGTCCCATCTAACGTTTTCGCAGGTCATCTTGCGAATGACACTGCCCGGGGAAAGTTCGCCAATTGTCTCTTTCCTTGTCTCTTGCACCCGCCTTCTTTCTTCTGCAAATTGCTCGCATTCGAAGAAGGTGTGGCGTACGTCGTCTATGGCTCCGCAGTAGGTGCAGTTCGGGGTTTGAACTTTGCCCATTCTATGGAGATATTCACGGAAATAACCGTGTCCGGTTAAGAACTGGGTCAGGTAGAAGTCGACTTCTCCATGAGGTCGGTTCAGCCATGGTTCTAGTTCGGGGATTAATACCCTGGTCCACCTTCCAGCAGCACTGCTGCTCCATTGTAGTTGCCACCGCCGGATCGAATCACCACGCGCCTGCGTTGCAGCAACGTCTCTACGTACCTCTGCACGAGTGTCGTAAGTCATTTTTCTTTCCTCAGCGAGGAGATATATCGGTATAGTCCCCGCGATGACCAGAACAGCATCTGCGGAGACCGTGCGGTATGCTGAGGCGATTCTCAGGGCCCCTCTACGTTGGACTGCGGTAATAGCGGCCCGATACTTCCCAAATTTCATTGCGTCCGCCCAGACTTCTGCACCGTACAACAGTATAGAATCTGAGGCGGACGCCAGCAGCTTTCTTATGCATGGCTTTGGTCCACCTGTATTTGCCATTAGCCGACTCAGACTTGCGATGGTCTTCACAGCCTTCTCGCAGGAGCTTCTTAGATGCTCCGAGAAGGTCAGCTTGTTGTCCAATTTCACCCCTAGATATTTCGTAGAGCGGCGCGTCTCTATCTGTTGATCCCCAACATTCATGTTGGTGATTGTGGGAATCCTTCTTTTCGTTAGTATCACGATCTCTGTCTTGGCTGTAGCCAGTTGGAGGCCGTGATTATTCATCCACTCGTCTACACTGCGCATCACTTGGTTCAGTTTAAGCTGTGCCAGGTCGCAGTTTCGTGCTGTTATCACCGCAGCCACGTCGTCTGCAAAAGCAACTAGAAAAGTGCTTTCTGGCATCTGCATTCGAAGGAGACTGTCATAGGTAGCATTCCAAAGATCAGGGCCGAGCACCGACCCTTGTGCTGCCCCGCCTGTTAGCTTCACCTTTCTTTGGCCTTGCGTCGTTTCATAGATTAGCCAACGGTCTCTTAAGTAGTCCCTCAATATATCTAACAAGTATATCGGGACCTTAAAGGAGCGTTCTAATGCATCAAGCATGTCTTCCCACCTGGCAGAGTTAAAAGCGTTTTTAACATCTAACGTCACCAATAGTACCACCGGCCTTGCTTGATGGCTTGCCGTCTCGGCCTTCCGGACTGCCTCTACGACTTCTGTTATGGCGTCTATTGTGGAGTGCCCTCTCCGAAAGCCATGTTGCCGGTGGGAAAGTCCACCCTCGTCTTCTATGGCTGCTGTTAGACGTTGCTTTATAAGGCTCTCCATAATTTTTCCCGCTGTGTCGAGCATACATAGTGGGCGAAAGGATGATGGAGAGCTTGGGTCCCCTTTGCCTTTCGGTATGAGGACGAGCCGTGCTGTGTTCCATCTGGCGGGGAAGACACCTGCTTCTAGACATTTGTTATACATGTGTAACAAGAGCTCTGGACAACTATTAGCAGTTAATCTGATTGCCTCCGCAGGTATTCCATCGGGTCCTGGGGCTTTACCAGCCCTCATGCTACGCAGGGCTCTTTCTAGCTCTTCTTCATTGAAAGGTACCACGTTGCGGTCATCTCGTGCTGCATGTTCCTCTTCTCTAGTAAGTTGCGTGAGGAATAGCGCTTCCACGATGTTCTTCATGTCATCTTCGTCCATCGTCTGATTTGGTGGTCGAAGTTTCTTCATAACTATTTTGTACCCTTGTCCCATTTTACTTTACTTTACTTTACTTTACTTTACTTTACTTTACTTTACTTTACTTTACTTTACTTTACTTTACTTTACTTTACTTTACTTTACTTTACTTTACTTTACTTTACTTTACTTTACTTTACTTTACTTTACTTTACTTTACTTTACTTTACTTTACTTTACTTTACTTTACTTTACTTTACTTTACTTTACTTTACTTTACTTTACTTTACTTTACTTTACTTTACTTTACTTTCCTTTTCTTTCTTTTCCTTTCTTTTCCTTTCCCTTCCTCTTCTTTCCTTTGTATCATCAATGAAGTTTACATATTTGCTCATATTTTACATTGCTTGTCTAATGTCTCCTACAAAGCAACTGTTTGCGCTCTCAGGAGATCCGCTGACACTGGGCATCGTAGCCAGTAATCAATGCAATAACAAAAACTAAAGCAAAAATGCATGACATGTCTACTTACACAACTATGGCTCTATAGTGTGAATACATGTTTGGCATTTGTAGTGGTGTCATTTTCAAATTGATTTTTCTCTATTATAATAAATCTTTTTCAAATTTTTTTTGATTGACTGCAGTGCTGCTTGGACAGACCTATCGATACATATCCAATTGTTTATACCTTAGATGTAAAGTTTGGCCGTAAAGCGCTACAAACTTTCTCAACTTGCGCATTTATATTATGAAAGGTGGTGACATTCACCTTGCGGAACTATTGACAAAGAGGTTATCTACCCTGTAAGGATGTTGTTGAGGATCTGCCTGCGAGCCACTTAATGAGAACTTCGTAGAAGTAAACTCTAGCTTAGTTGAAATTGTATTGAATCTGCGTTGAGGTTTTATAGTTAGCTAAGTAGGTGCGAGTGAACTTACAATCAGGTGTGTACCTAGCTGTTGGCATTGAGCATGTTTATTATGTAATTCTTTTATCAAAAAGTGTCCGAGATAGCAGTGGATATACAAGGAAAGCTAGTGTGAAGTTTTAAGATAGTAGTCATTAAAAAATTCTAATTCGCGTGCAAAAAAATTTAGTCTCAGTCAACACGCTTTCCCAGAAAAGCGAAAGATATGCAATACATAAAAACGTATATATTTATTTAAGCAAGTAAGAGCATGTTTTGGAAGTCGCTTATCTGCAACGCCATAACAATACAGTATTATTACCTACTACGAGTAACAAAAAGCTTTCGTGAATGGATTTGTACAAGCAATTTAGTTCTGTTTAACTCGACCCCTTATTACTTACACGATTGACTTGAATGGGCAGCAGCATGAATGACCTGTCACGCAAGATGGATGCCCTGTTAAATGCTACTATAGAGTGAAACATGCCATTTATGTAGATTCTGCCCACAATTAGTAGCCAAATGAGCCGACAGCATGGCTCATTGGCAAACTAGAGGCGGGAGTGTGACTTGTACAAGACTGAAGTTTTTCGAATCCGCCTCACTATTGTATAGCAAAAAAAGGGGTGGAAAGGGGCGTAATTTAACGCTATTAATAAGGATTTAGAGCAACATGTGTAGTGTTAAACTTTTATAATTGGGGCGTATATGTGTTAGGCACACGAGATTTGGACATATTGGTCTACAATGGCTAAATAATTGGAGCAGTTAAGGTGATTACTTTTTGCAACACATAAACATCTGTTTGATAGTTAAAAGTGGTTTCCTTTAGGTCAGGACGTTTGCGTTGTGAGCATATTTTCTAATACTAATTTACATCTGGGAATTTAGTGGATAGGTGTTTATAGAGCCCGAAAGCCGAATAAATCGAATCCATAATGGGAGTACTTTTAAGGCACTCTAAAATCTTTTGATGCAGCCAACCAAGCAGCATTCCTGCAGCATACTAAGGAAACAAATCTTTCTTCTGGTCTTAATCGGTTTCGATTTACCTGCGTTTTAGCAGGAGTCCTTGGAATTCTGATCGAAGCAGGAGAAAAATCCATATTTTCTTCCGAATACTAAGCGATACTTTGCTTAGAGCTAGTCCAGCTTATTGCCTTCAATACCCGGCGTTGGCATTCCCAGAATTATCATAGAAATTCCGAAGAACTTTTCTCTGGAATACTTCAAGGCAATCTCATATTCTCTCGGCACTGTCCACACAGTCCAAAGTAGCATTTAATGTTTCTCACCATCATAATACTTTCATAGCCTAGTAAATCTGTTAGAAAATTTGCTAAAATTGCCCCCCTCATGCAGTAATTTCGTACTTTTATTGATTGGTGATTTTCATTATTTTTCAATCAAACTTGTAACACAATGTCTATAATTGAATTGCGGTGAAAATTACTTATAACAACAAAAAAAAAAAAGAGTAAGAAAAAGGGGATACGAGCCTTTGCCCAACTTACCTGTGTGACCACGGCAAATTCATTTCACACCTGATTGGTTCCATTCAATTCATTTTGTGGAACCGCCAAGCTAAGTGATGCGAGCAAAAATAGTCATACAACTGATGAAAATGCCCATGCCAAGGTGGGACAAGGCATACACAACCTACAAGTGAACAAAACCGAACAAGCCAAACCGCAACCACGGCACATCAATGGCGCACTATGGGGCATTTTAAAAAAATAAGTCTAAAAATCAAATTTCACAGTAGCAGTACAAGTTATGGCGATCAAACGAAACATGCTTGCAAGCCCAATCATTTGCCGATAAGAAAATATGCCGAATATTTTTTTTTTAAACTTTAAAAATAGGTATTGAAAAGCCTTGTTTTTGTTGTTTCTTTGCATTTTTGTTGTTGCTTTTAATCTTCAGGGCAATTTCTCTGGAGGGTGGGCTGTAAAGGTACACGAACAGCCGTTCTGTGGTGAACTAAAGGTTAGAAGGAGACAGCCTGGCAAGGCCACTCCGAATTAATTGGTTTAAGGGCATACCAGGCGACTTCATCTGCAGTGTCTGTTCACTATGACGTGCGCCTGCCACCGGGTGTCTGTCTTGGCCCATAGGGAGGCGCTTGTCATAGGAATTTCCTCCCCGCAAAGCGGGTTGTGCGCTGGGCTAAAAACAAGTTCCAATGAATTCACAAAGAAAGCCTCGTATAATGAGAAATTTTTAGTATGCAGTCATTGTATGCTTTATATGGTCTAGAATCTGTAGAACAGTCGAAAAAATGTTTAAAAAATTTTGTAATTTTGTTGCACAGTGTAATTTTTTTGACAAAAAATTTAAAAAAACGCGTCGACAATACCCCGTTTAAATTTTAAAAATCGGCTAAGTTTTGTGCCCTCTAGGTGGTTTTGAACCTCACGAGACCACTGTGCGGCGGTGCCTACGGTGTTTACCGAAGCAGATTTAGGGCCGTTAACTCAATGTCTGATTAACTGCTTGATCAAGACTTTATTAGATGTTGGTCCAAAAACCATTTCCTCAATGTCTGATTATCGACGATGCGCTGATTATCAAAGGATGGACTTCTGATTATGTGTTTAGCAAAACAAAAAGTGACAGCTGAAAGTAAAAGTCTGATTTTGTGATAAATTGTTTTGCGAACAAGCTCTGCAAGTAATAGTTTAAAATCTAATAATATCCATATAAAGAAATGTCACAATCGAAATATGTACGCCAAAATGGTTCGTTTAAAATTGAAAACAGAGCAACTTACTTTTTATTCGTTCACAATGCGACTTTTGTAAATTTTTTCCCAAAAACGTTCATAATGACCAACTTAATCATGATAACTTAATCAGACTTTTGTGTAAACGAAATTGTCATTCTGAGGCAAGCCATGATTAGGTTATCATGTGATAAAGTTTATCATAACCAGACATTGAGCAAACTGGCCTTTATGATGAGTTGTATGAGCGATATGCATACATCGACATATTCCAACGAATTAAGACCCAACGGATAGGCTGGCTTGGTCATGTAATGCGAATGGAAGAAGATGCTCCGGCCGGAAAGGTATTCTTGTCGGAGCCCACCTATGGTAGCAAAGGAAGATGGAGACCCCCACTCCGATGGAAAGACCAAGTGGAGAACGATCCGCGATATTTTGGCGTTTCTAATTGGCTTCAATTGACAAAAGATGGAGACAGGTGGCGCGATTTTTTGGAGGGACAAAATCGTTTAGACGGCTAAGCAAATAGCTATTAAGGGCTGTTGTGCTAGATATGTATGTATGTTTGTAATTTCTTTAAACTGCACGTCCTACAAATTGCACCAAACAGAAAATGGCACGAATTTTGTTCGTGTTTAAAGTGCAAATTTCTGATGCGACCTATAAATTTTTATATATATTCGAGTTCAGAATCTCAAAATCTATTACATACTTGATTTTGAGTCAAATATTTCCAAAATATCCCACAGTGTGACGCAAAATTTTGCTACATTGACCGACTGGTAAGTGGCAAAAACAATTAAGTATTGCAATTACAACAACTAACAACGCTTCTGAATAATTGCATGTAACAGCAGCGAAGAGCAGTGCGAGCGTAATGTGCAATAAATTACCTGCAAACCAACACGCGCATCACAACCAAAACGTCTCGTAACTAAAATTCTATTACATCAACGAGTTTCAATGTTTCTGGCTGCATATACAACCTGCCCACCTGTCGTATGAGTAACGTCAAGGGAACTTTGAAGGAACGTAAACGTGCAAATAGGCACACAGACCTACCACATACAGTTGCGTTTAATATAATAGTAGTGAAATTAAATTGGATAACGGTCGATGAAATAAAAAGAAGCTGTGATTTTAATAAGTTTCATTTAAAATATAGCGAGTTTCATACCAGCAACCCCATAAAAAAACTTTCTAAGTTTACACAAAGTTCAGGAAAGTTAATTAAATTTTAAAAAATTTACATCGAAGTTTCAATATTTTTACGACATTTTTGAGTACGCAGTTTGATAGTTCATTCAATTTTAGCATCTTAATGTGCAAGTTAGAAATCCCTCAAAATGTCCTATAAGTTTTAGAAGTTTTTGTCAAGGATGTTGGGTATTTTTTCCATATGAATTTACCTTATCTTTAACTCTTGCATGCAAGAAATCACTCAACAAATCACTTGACGAAAACAGTTCTGAAAATTCACAATGTTACACTAAAATTGATTGGTCTACAAAACTGCGTACTCAATAATTTTCTAAAAACTCTTTCCAAAAATATTAAAATTTTAATGTAAATTTTTAAAAGCTTAATTGACTTTCCTGCACTTCGTGTAAACTTGGAAATTTCCTTTTATATGGTTTCTATTATGAGTTTCGCTATATTTTAAAAGGAAATTATGGAAATCACAGCTTCTTCTTATTTAGTCGAACGATATTTATTTTAAATTTCACTACTATTATATTGAACACAGCTGTAGATGTGTATGGTGTGTTTGTGGTGGTTGTGGCGGTTGTGGTCGCAGTCAGTGCGAACAGCAGCTACTTTGCATAAATTACACACACAAATAAGCATGACAAATACGCACACACACATACATAAACGAACACAACCAAATACACGAAACTAAATTATATTGGTTGTAACGCAGCGAAGCGTTACAGTAGGTGATGATTGTCATGAAACGAAATAGAATCAACAAAAAAAACCAAAGTGGAAATGAAAGTGAAAGTGAAAGGGGAAGGGAAAGTAACACACAATACAGGGATATACAGCAATGTTATTATAAGAAGGTAGTGGAGAGAATACTTGCGTGAAACACGTGCTTTACTTTCAATTCGTGATTGGGTTTTTTCATTGGATTTGATTCTGCGCTATTGGTAGCATGACGCTTGAAATAAATGATTAGCGCATTCTTCCTAAAATGCTTTTTGTGTGTACTATGTTTGAGATATATACGTAGGGTGTTATAGTTTTTTCCATATAACTGAGGTCTGTAACGTTATGGAATTATCGGTATAGATATCGACTGCTGAATTTTGATATAGGGCGTTTTTGAAAAATATTTTGAAATAGGGTGGTCTTCCACTCTAGAGTTCCACATATTAAAGTTATTAAAATGAATAGAGAAATAGCCAGTTTCTTCCTTCCGTTCGTGCACATGATAATGGAATCGTACACAGGTTACATTTTCGCCGAGGCTTAATAGAACGCTAACCAAGTGGCGTGGCATCGCCCACATATGACTCAAGAAATTTTACAAATTCGACTGTTAATTACTTCTGAAACGCTTACGATGAAACAACCAAACATGGTACTAAATATATAATTTTTATTGCGAGTATACAGTGAGTATGAGTTGATCCGTATATCGACCATGTCAAGTTTTAAACAAAATTTTCTGAAAAGGAGGTAGACAAATAGAATATGAAATGCATCTTAATTACTTTTTAATGCTATACTTTTTTTATCTATATTGATCAGGGTATTTCATTAATGACTTTGTAAAATGTTCGTGAGACCATGTTTTCATAGTGAAACCTTTAACATAGGGGCAGAAATATGTATATTGATATATAAAATGAAGAACAGTAAAGACATTATTATATATAGTTTTACTTACACACACAGTAGAGTCAATTAATTTGCTCAATAAACTATGTACATATTGGCGGATATCGAAAATATATATATGTAAATATAACCCTACATAAGTAGAAGCCCTTGCTGGAAATAATTTTGTTAAAATACTACTTAAAATACCATTCGATTGATAGCTAAATTAGCATAACTCACTGAATTTTTTTAAATATCAGAATTTTAGCCACTCGGTAAAATGCTGCTTCTTGGCAACACTTATGTAAGATAGCTTAGATTGTAGCAAATAACCTCTATAGAAAACTTCATAGAAATGTGTCAAGACTTTTTCGAGATAATAGCGGATAAGTAACTAAATAAATATAATGAGATTAGGTGACAACCCTAAGTGTTAACCCTATTTGGAAATACTTCTGTTGAAATACTACATTAAATGCCTTGCGGTCGATAGCCATACTAAAATTTCAAATGGGTGACAACCCCCGTTAAAGTCTCCAAGTAGCAACTCTTAATTAGGAAAGCTTGAAATGTAGCATATTCCTTATGTTCAAAAGTTTATCTTTACTGAAGAAGTCGTTTTCGAGATAACAGCAAAAATATATTTATAATGCTAGTAGGTGGCAACCATAGGTGGTTAATCTACATAAAAATATTTTTGTTAAGATACGACATAACATACCTTTAATTTGATACCCATATTCCCATAGATAACTCACTAAATTAAAAAAAATGCATATAAGTGGCAACGCAGTAAAAACTTCCTAATGGCAACAATTAAGGAGGAGAGCTTGAAATCTAGCATGTGACCTATGTTCAAAAGTTCAGCGAAATTGGTCAAGCCGTTTTCGAGATAATAGAGGATGTGCCAAAAAATAAATGTAATGAGATTAGGTGGCAACCCTAGAAGGTCACTATAACTGCATTTTTTTTTGTTGAAATGCGAAATAAAATACCTTATGTTTAATACCCGTATTAGCATATCTCATTTCAATACAAAACAAATCAAGTAGATAACTACATCATAAAAGTTTCTTGAGTGGCACGGCGTAGGTAGAAATTCTCAGATTGTAGTACGCCATCTGAGTACTAAATTTCATCCAAATCGATTAAGTTGTTCCCGATTTAGTGTCTATATGCAAATATATGAAAATAGAAGAATAGCTCTTTTAAAGGTATAACATAGAGATTGAGATTGTTCGTTGAAATAGACCTTTCCTTCTTGCTTTAAATTTGACTAGCTACATTTCGCCCTACCAAACAGACAACCAACCAGATATAGGAGCGCAAATAAGATCTTGTTTCGTCTGGTTTCGATTTATTTTAAATTTTATTAAACAGAACAAAGCAAGTGAATATGACTATGCAATGCAACCATTTATAACTTACAAACAAATTATTTCCAAATCGTACCAAAAATAAAGCTATTTCTTGGAAACCATTATATTAAAGCTTGAGCACATACATAAATTTTACTTTTACTGTCCTAAACTTTAATTTTATTGAGCTTACCTGAAGTTAGTAAACTTCTGAAATTTGAGACGTTTTTGAGTAGTTAAAAGTACACTGTCCAACAATATGAGTGTTAATTTTCATACATTACGCGATAGTTAATTTTACATGGAGAAATTTAAAGTCAAGCTTTTTAGTTTAGTATAAAAAGGGGTTATGTGTGATTATGAATTACCCACAAAAAAAAAAAAAAAAATAATGACCAAAATTCAAATTTTATAAGCTTTGAAGGTTCCTCCGTTTTAATGTCGAAAGTTATTCTAAGATCTTTAAGTGTCTGAAGTCCAGTGTTCTCTTAGCACCAGAAATCCTTCCTTTAGGGGTAAAAAATATTTTGAAACTTTACAATTCAAAAGCCTTCTTTTCTAACTTAATTTAGTGATGTTTGACAGATTGCTTACCAACTAGGACAGTGCTGTTTTGTTGCAACGTCAACCCTAAATATCGGAGATACTGCCAGAAGGTATGACTTTGAAATGATGCTCTATGAGTTTTTTTATGTTTACTTGTGTAGAAATCAATAAAAATTCGTAGAAGAACTTTTAAGTATTTCTATAAATTCGTATGTATGTATAAGTGGTATGAATATTTTGCATATTAGACTGGACCAAATGAATCTTTTTTGTTTTTAAATTACATTGATGCTTCGGAATGGGAAAGAAAATATTAATTCCTTCAGGTATATCATTGCTAGTCTAGATTATGTATCTCATTTTTCGTATAAAACTATCATACAATTAAAGCAAACAAAAAATTTAGCTGCGCAGATTTCTAACTAAATCCTCCACAAACCATTCGCAGCAAAAATTTTCATGAGCTGGGCCGTTCCAGGTTAATCCAATTTACAAATTTGCATGGTTTTCTGATTTCACTTTTTTATTTTGAAAATTGTCCATAGAGCAAAAATCAATGTAGAAAAAATATAAACAGAAATTCTCAAAGAAATTTTGCATGGTCTAAAGAACAGGTGCCAAAAATCTTGTTTTTAAATTTCCTTTTTAAAAAGTTATTTACTATAGAATTACAAAAACTTTTTTTTTAGGCTAAGACAGAGGCATTTTTAAATACCTATTTTGAAATCGGATTCAGCATTCAATAGTAAATTTAACGTTTTTTCCAAACTTCCAAAGTGAAAACGTGAGATCAGAAAAATAATGTTTAATGCTTGATTAGTCTGGAACGGCCCACCTGACAAAAATTTTGTTTTGCAATTTTTTTGTGGGGAATTCACTTTTTTGTTTTCTGTTAACTTTTAAATGTGACATAACAATGATATGTATGTGATAGAAAATAAATTAAATGAATTGTTTGGGTGTTCAGTGAATTTAAAGCTTGAAAGTGAATAAATGTAATGAAGGCTATAAAATTCAGGTATCTTAAACTATCAGACCACTGTCTCAGTTCTATACAATAACATTGTTGTAGTTTTTTCAAAAATTTTTTATCCGACAACTAGACGGTAGGTCATTTCTATATAAGTCGAATACGCTGAATCCAATGATGGTAACCCTTTCAAATACTAGTTAGTTAGCTAAAAAAATAATTTTTTTTCTCTTAAGAGCTTGGTGGTTTCCCCATGGTTTTTAAAGGAAGATAATTTTTTTTATTTTTTTAGCTGACTTTTCAAAACTGTTATGGCATATTGATATTATTCAGATATTGGCACAACAATGTTATTAAGATTTTCAAGTGTGCCTTTAATTAAACATTTTCGATCAACAATTTTGTACACGTTGAGAAATCAGAGTGAAAGCAACGCGAAACACAAGTAAGAAAAGCTAGAACCCTAGCAGAGAATTCAGGATTTCTCAAACTTTGAAACATATGTTTTTTTGTTTGCTTCTTGGGTATAGAGGACTTTGCTTCTCAATTGAGTTCTCAGTCCGAAGTTTATTTGCAGGAGTGATTTTTCGTTCTTTTAAATACTGGAAACGTAAGTATATGGGATAATCAAATTTCTCTGTTCTCTAAAAGTTTATATTGAAAGCTGACAAAAAAATATGTAACAAAAAAAGGTTTTTTTTTTTGAATAAAATCAAATTTATGTTGCTAATAACAAAGCATAATCAAATGTGTATCCACATTTTTTTTTTCAAGTTTTGAGTTTTTCAAGCAAAAAAATTTTATGTAATAGTTATATTTTCTTTTGTGAAATGGCCTATTTTGATAAACAGAGTTTTCGTAAAAAATATGTGTGTTAATATTTTTGAAAAAAAGCTTCTGTTTAAATTTAAAATTTAAGTTTTTTAAGTTTAGAAGTTGTTCCATTTGAATAAATATGATCAAATAGTGAATAAATAAATGTACAAATTTGTCCTACATACCCAAAAATACTTCTAAGCTGATAGAAGTACTTATAGTTTGTTACCAAAGAAAATCAAAATCTTCAAAAATATTTCGAATTCACAAAATAATTAGAATAATTTTTGTAAATAGTTCATACATATTTCGTTTTTAGCAACATATTTCCATTCCCGAAAATCATTGCGTTGTAAGAAAGAAATCCCGCAATTTTCGGCAATTTCCAAAGCACGGGATCCAGGAGTGGATTTTACAACAAATGCATATGTATGAATGCTCGAAACTCGATTGTAGTGCTTCAGTCCTTTTACAGGTTTTGCAATGGAACTTAAAAAGGAGAAGAAAAATTGTAAAGAAAGAAGTATTGCAAATATGTGTACATACTCGTATTTAATATGCACAACATCACATGCTTTCACATACATATCTACTTTCATATTGTCGGTATATTGTGCAAAAACCTTCATACCTTTACATACATACGAGTATGTATGTAAAGAGGTAGGTATATAAAAAAGTATAAGCCACATATGTCGGAACAATTTCTCAATTGCCAAAAGTGAAAACGACGCTTTAAGGCCACTCGTAAATTTCATTCTTTAATCACTTACGTACTGAGGAAAACACTTTGTCTCTGTTGTGAATTACAATATTGTTGCTGCCATATAACATGCGATATTCACTTGGATTGAGCACATTAGTATCTAAATATATCGTTTATCGGTGGAACATTAGCGGTTTAGCTTACGCATCGTCTGTTCACCAAGACGTGAGCCTACAAACAGGTATCTGTCTTGTAGCGAGAGGACAATCCTGTAACCAGCCTTTGCGCTGACACATACAAAAAACTTCCCATGGAAAGATGCTACATAGTGGCTCTCCCTGCTTATTAGGGTGGGTCGATTTGTATGGACGAAAGTCCATCGATTTTTCGATAGGTTTTGGGCTCAGGAAAAAAAAGTTTCACTACGCATACCCAAAAAAATAATTTTCGAGCATGCGAAATTTCATTTTTTTGACTTTTTCGACTTTGCTTTTCAAGGTTTTTTTCATGACCTACTAAAACAATTTTCATTTTATTTGAAAATTTTCATGTACATATACCCTGTCCGACCCAAAAATGTCCGCTAAAGACGTTGGCGATAACAGTTTTTTTAAAAAAAAATAATATTTTTTGGGTTTTGGTGAGTATTCGGGTTTTGGTTTTTTCCTGAGCCCAAAACCTATCGAAAAATAGATGGCGCGATATCGGTTAATAAATCGACCCAGTCTACTGCTTATGTTTAAATAGTATGATATATGGGCACCTGGTGTATCGGAATCCGTTTAAGAAAAATAGCGCTGTTCATGTTGATATCCTAATCAGAAAAGTGCGGGACGTAGTAAGGAATGAAAAAAATTATGCCTTGGGATCTGTGGACATATAAAGAATTACTAAGTAGTGGTGTTGGATTTTGCGGGACAAACACTCCCGAAATTAATCCGTTAGATTGCTGTACTATGAACTTTTGGTAGCAGCCTAATCTACGGTCGGAAAGCACTGCCCTTTGACACCACTGCACATATTGGGAACGACAAAGCAGCTGCAAAATATGGTGGGACTAGGAAATTATTTCAGATAAGAACTTAAGTGCGATTTTCCCAATCCACAAGAAAGGCGATCCTGTAAATCATGTGAAGATACGCAGCCTTGTACTACTCAGTAAGGAGCTGGCTGTTATCTCTGCAAAATTTGGAAGTGCGACGGTAGGTTGAAAAGTTGTGTACCTTGCAAGATCTATATTGTGGTAGGCTGCGGGAACTAACAGCAGCACGCTAAAAATGCATCCTTCCAAAAGTTGGTCTGGGGTTGAGTTTAATACAAGAGTTAGTGAAAGCATAATTTGCTATGAATATGACGATTTCATATTGGGACTTGGCGGATTGGATAGGTTTACTCCGAAAGTAAACTTGGATGGTCATTCCGGTACTTCGAACTGACTGTCGTCGGAATACAACACCAACTGCAACAAGTTTCAAGTCAGCCAATATACCGCTGTCGACTGAGACTCACATTCACTAAGAATCTATAACGCTTAATGACAAAAAAAACCCGGAATTATTAAGCACATTTTTTAGACATATGTTGACAGAATCTGGCGCCTAGGGACATAAAAAGCCAGGGTGGAGCACTGTTAGTAACAACAGCAAGAAGAGCTGTTATCCCTGAATTTGCAATACTGAAACGCCTGTGTCAAATAACGTTAAACAATTCACACATCTTCCCCAAGATTGGGAATATGTATCCGAGAGACTCGAAACCGGTCTAAGCTGTCTGAGTAGGCTGCCATCTAGATCAATGCCCTTGAGATAATTGGTAAATCGGAAAATTAAAAGTAATATTAAACCGGAGAGCTAAGTTCACACTTTGATGTTGTAAACAATAGAAACGCAAAAAATCTCTCTCTCTCTTTCTGCTATCCGGATAAGTTGGTAGACCACAAATTGTAACGAAATTACCTCATCAGTACTTGTGTTGTGAACTTTTTTCTGTTGCTTAATGTAATATGCCATGCAATACATATGCATGCCTGTGTGCGTGTGTGTGTGTATGTAAGGGGAGTGTTTTTGTCGTTATAACAACAACAAAAACATCACTTTGTATGGACTGAACTGTTCGCATTTGTTTGAGCATGTCCTATGAAGAGACTAAGTGGTCCCTTTTATGCCCAAAAAGGTAGTGTCGGACAGATACCCTTTGTTCCCTTACGACTACGGTCGGACAAGTTATCCTAACTCTGCCTTAAATAGTTGGGATCAATTGCCGCCCACTGTACATGAAAGCTTTTGATCCAGGATCACTCTCTTCAGCCTCACGATTTTTTGCAGGGTAAGGGTACATTTAAAACAGAAAACTAAAATACTCCTTCCATTATTAAGAGAAAACAGAATGTGTTGATATTAAACATCTGAGGGAGTGCTTCGTTAGCGACTTGGATATGGCAAAAAGGTGAAGGTTTTTTTAAGTGGCGATGGTAAAACTGTTCGCATTCATAGGCCCAGTAAAAACCATAAAATAACAGTGTACTCCAACGCCTATCCTCATTCATATAAAAAAAGTGGCGATGTCCGCTGATTGAATCACATAATCCATCTCGGAGTACTCCATTTCTTTAATTTTGAGTACTCTTTGGAGCACCTACGTAAGAGTATTCAACACCAACGCGAGAGTGGGAGTAGGTGGTTGAGTAATATTTTGGCAGCAATTTGAGAGTACTCTCACGTAGGTGCTCTAAATACTACTCAGAAGTTCAGTAAAGGGTACTGCAAGATAGATTAGGTAATCCAATCAACGGACATCGCCACATGTTTTATGTGAATGAGGATAGGCGTTGGAGTACACTGATATTTTATCGTTTTTTACTGGGTCTATGAATGCGAACAGTTTTACCATCACCACTTAAAAAAACCTTCACCTTTTTGCCATATCCAAGTCGATAACGAAGCACTCCCTCAGGTGTTTAATATCAACACATTCTGTTTTCTCGTTCTTCATTTGCGGATTTGCATGGTTTTTTTTATGCCTTTCATGAACATGAAATGGTATTATAACTTTGGTCCGATGTTTGTAAGTATGAGAAGAAGAAGAGATAGACCAATAAGTACACCGAAATGATCAGGGCGCTGGGCTGAGTCGATTTAGCCATGCCCGTCTGTCCGTATGTCCGTCTGCCTGTTTGTACGCAAACTAGTCCCTCAGTTTTTGAGGTGTCTTGACGAAATTTGGTATGCGGCCACCATTTTGCGTGAGATTAATCATTTGTCGGAATCAGCAAGATCGGAGTAATACAACAGTATCAATATCAGTTTTGCAGAGTTTGTGTTAATTGTGAGTAAGGATCGGACACTTAAAGCCGTGATGCGTATTCATGAAAATTATAAAGTCTTCGGCACAGTCGAAGACAGCCCTTTCCTTACTGGTTTTTTTGTTGTTGTTGCTATAATTTTTAGTCTTCATTCGTTGTATGCCAACACCAAAGAATAGCGAATACGTATGCCATGAGTTCAACTTTTTCTGTGTCGCTTCGAATGAAATATGCAATGCAAAAGTTTGCAATTTGTTTGAAAGCGAATGGGCTGAGGGGGTGTAGAATGGGGTTTGCTGAATGAACCTTTGCAAATTTGGTATTGAGCTTCGTCAGTTGGGGCTTTGGCTCCTTGCTCCGATCTGACAGCAGCAATAAGAGCAGCAGAGCAAAGTAGCAACAGTTTCTGGTTGCTATTGCTTACTATTATTATTGTTATTATTATCATTACTTCTTTCACCTGCTGACACTCCTTTCATCAGGTTGCTTGCCACATGACACATGAAAGTTGTAAAAGCAAATTGCTTTGTATTTTTTAAGTTAAATTGTGGGATTTTAATAAAGGAAAAACTGCTTTAGGCAGTGGCAAGAAAAGATTGTTCGAGTTTTATTCACTACGCTGGGAAAACTTTTGGTCCAACAACAAAAGGTGTATGGAATATTAGCAAAAAAAACTTATTTCAGCTTTACAACAATTTGTATCAATATGTATGCGTAAATGAGTTACACTGTGTGACAAAGCAAACAAATTTGAAACTATTTTTTCGAGGATAGGTTGGAGGCCTTGCCGAGAACAAAGACCGTATACTCACTCGTCATCGCCTAAATGCTAACATATGCAAAAAAGCCGAAGTAAGTGGTGTGTTGGCGGCCGCCGTGGTGTAGCGGTAGTGTTGCTGGCATACCACACCGAAGGTTCGAGGCTCTAGCCCTCGGTTTGAAATGGTTTGAAAAAGTTTTTTCAAAACGGGGTTTCCCCTCGGCAGTGGTGTGGAAAATTCTCCGAGTGTATTTCTGCCATGGAAGGCTTTTCAGCAAAAATTTATATGCTTTGCAGATGCCGTTCGGAATCGGCAGAAACTGTAGGTCCTGGCAACTTGTAGGAAAAATTCGAAGCAGCAAGCCACAAATTGGTGGAGAAGCTCGGCCTCAATCTCCTCGGAGGTATATATCTCTCAGAATATTAAACGATCTATTTTATTTACGATTCTTTATCGCAACTCGTTCATCCTAAATTTCTTTACGATATGTTGAGGCTGAGGGCGCCAGGATAATACTGCCAACTGCCAGCTTAATTGTCATCCCTTTCGAGCCAGATATTACCAGAATGAGTCAACAATAGTCAGATGCTGCTAGAAGTCGATCCCGTACTTTTCAGG
This sequence comes from Merzomyia westermanni, assembly GCA_949987695.1. Taxonomy (NCBI): domain Eukaryota; kingdom Metazoa; phylum Arthropoda; class Insecta; order Diptera; family Tephritidae; genus Merzomyia; species Merzomyia westermanni. The sequence goes on from OX465293.1 coordinate 70,817,622, forward strand.
GTTGCTCTTCCGGCCTCAGTGAACCTTAATTTTTGAAAATTTTAACATCGGATTGGGCATAAAATCTATTAAACTAGAGAAGATGAAAATATTTAAGTATTGAAAAAAGTGGAAAATAGGAGTACTAACAATAAATCACAATAATAGTAGCTTCAGACGGTGCACTGCTAGCCACAGATCTTTTGTGTCCTTATATGACCATAGCACGTCATACAAGCCCTCGAACTTCCAGAAATCTCTTACGCTATGACCACCAAACATGGAGTTAGTCTCAGTTTACCCGTCAGACGCCAGTGTTATACGGTCGGAGTCCTTCTTTTATGGGGTGTGAACCTATGAAGAGAAATGCTGCAGGCTTCATGGTCTTTTAGGTGTAGCTTTCCTGGCTGGCTCATAAGCTTTGTCGTTTCCCTGCCCCCTTAGAAGTAGCTGCGTTAGCAGACAGGGTTATAGCTACTATCTTGCCAAGCATTATACTCGCCTGTTTTAAAGGCGGTGCAGACATTGTGTTAAGGGAGTCAAATATTCTAGACCCAATCCCTTCTGGGGGCTTAGGCTCCTCCGTATACCACACTAATACCCTTTTCCGATGGAGTCATTTACTATGGCTGCATCCTAGCTGACTTTGGCTAAAATTCCAGACTAGATAAATTAGTTCCCAAAACAGCTGACTTACATTATCTGATTTATTTGCGTTCATCGCTAAAATCTGCCGAAAAAGTGAACCGAAATAACTGGAATCGCAAAAGTCGTCAAAGGCTGCTAAGATACATTTGGCCATTTTAGCCGTTAACCATATCGATATCAATTTAGAAATCCAGCGAAGAAGAAGCCGTATCAAAAAATTTTACTTTGGGTGGAGTATTCAATTGGGAAGCTAAGCCCTCTGTCCTGCAATATAGAATAGAGGCATTGTCGATGGCTGCTGCTGGCATGGCCATGTTGTGCGAATGAATGAAGATGCTCCACCTATGGAAGCAGGGGAAGAGGCGGCCCCCCACTCCTTTGGAAAGACCAAGTGACCGCTTTGTTGGAAGGTTAAAAAAGGGCTGTTTACCTATATATAATATATGTATGTAAGCGATCAAGATTAAGGTTTACCGATTTCCAAAGTTTCGCTCGTAGGAAGTGGAGTGGTAAATCTTGATTGATGTAAGAGAAGCTGCAACCTTAATATCGAAAATATCGTTTTTTTAATTTTTTCATATTTAATAACGAATTTCTCGAATAATGTGTTAACCAGTATAAATGTAAAATTGCTTCAAAACTTTCTCCAGTTTTTTCAATTTCCATTGGCATGTAACAGCGACGTTTTGGTTCCTACGATATTATACTTCAATCATTTCATACTGGAAATATGCGGTCGACGTTTGTTTGATTATATATGCAATGACTTAAAGTTCATACGAATATATATCATACTGTGTGTGAGTAAAGAAAATACGGTTTGCGAGACAAAACTCAACTTTAAGGTCTAGTCAAGCATACAAAAACTACACTATAAAAAAATAAAATAAGAATACAAAATTTAGAGCCTGAAACCAACACAAAATAAGTACAACTTAGTTAACTAAATTTCATTTTATTTTATTTATTGATATAACAATATTAGTGCAATGAGATATAAAAATCTTTTTTGGTACAAAAAGTACAAAATAAACATTTGATACTTTAAAATATGACACAAGAATAGGCCAGACAGTCCAAGAAAAGTAGACTTTTTTTTTTTTAAATATTGAATAATTAACTGAGTTAACAAGTAAATGGTTATTCCTCTGAAGATTATTTTGAAAATATGCATAGATATTTGATTTAAAGTTGCTTTTGTTTAAACTGAGTCTTATGCTAGCAGGAATAGCTTTCCAAATACGAAAGGCGTTGATGAAAAATTGTCTCGTTGAAGCCAAAGAGCTAAATCGAGGGATCTAGTAAATATAAGCTTTTTATAGAGTTAGCTAGGCCTGTTTGTAGTTATCAGATTGTACAAAAAATGCAGTTTCTGGCCTTTAAGTACTCTAATATACCACAGCCTAAAAGTCGGTTTGTCGATAGCTAAATGTGATCAAACTTTGACAGGCCGTACTCGTATACACAGCGTGTTACATTATTGAACAACACGCTAGCTTACTATAAACAACTTCAGCGTAGGTTATAACGGTAGGACCAATTGTAACGCAAGCTGACGGCGAGTGTCAACTGAAGTAGAATGTGCTAAAATTTTTTTTGTTTAACAGTCCAGTCTTTGTTTTATAGTCTGGAAGTACATTTGTGATATTTTTTCCAGCAAACCCTTCCTTTACTCTGAATACTCAGAAATAAAGTGATAAATGTCTGTACTTACGAAAAATTTGTTTTAGACCCGGACTCCACAACTTGAGTTATGTCTCGCAAAAGTATTTTTCTAATGTCACACAGTGTTATCTGAGTTTTATCGTACTCTCATGAGTTCAAAGGCCAAGTTCTTCTTGCTATTTATGGTGTACTTATGAAAGTTTTAAACGTTGCTGCCGACAGTACTCGTTCTTGGTTTTTTTTTTGGAATGATTCGGAAGTTTCGAACCTCATACATTTATCTTTTGTGTACAACACTTTACTCACTATGTTAATGAATTTATGTTTACAGCAAAACTTGAGTAAAAGCTAAAAATTGCTATTGCAATTTGTATGCATTCAGGAAAGAAATATAAAAAATAACTAACTCCGGTCGAGGAAGACGAAAAATCTATGGATTGGAGAAGTTTTTCGCACCATCACGTTTTTTGTTTATTGAAGACTACTACTAGTAAAGGGCTGAATGCAGTTCGCAAGAAAACGCTCAAGAAATATTTTTATTTTTGACGTGGAAGCCAAATTTGAAGCTATTTTTATTTGAAATTTCGTATATGGCCTTCTCTAGGGATTTTCTAAATGGATCTATAAGAAAAGCTATGGTGGTTGTCTCTAAACTTTTTTCCTACTCTATTTAATTTAAAAACCTTTAGTAATTAATTAAAAATGATTTGTAAAAAGTAAAAACAATAACAACTTTCATAAAAATTCAAAAAGTGAAAAATTATTATTCTTGGCCTTGAGCTCGTTTCATGAATACACAATAGAGTCAGGAAGGTTTTTTTGAGCATTCCTTGAGCATTTCTTGAAGAGGCCAAGAAATGCTCAATAAAACCTTCCTGACTCGAATCTGATCATGCGAGATACACGCTGAAAAACATTTTATAAAGAAAATCCTTAAAGAAGGCCATATTCAAACTTTGAAAAAAAAAATTTCTTGACCGTTTTCTTGCGAACTGCATTCAGCCCTTAAGGATGAAATGTAGTAAAGATAATGCAAACCAGTAAGGAAGTCTAAGTTCGGGTGGAACCGAACATTATATGCGTAGTAGTGATCTATTATGGCAATCCAATTTTTGGCAGGAGTATACTGCAAACTATTGAAAAGCAGATGACCAATTTTAGTTGAAATATCTGGTTGAAATTACAAGAAATAGCCTTTGAAAATAGCAGAATTTTATGCTGAAAAGTGGGTCTACTACACCAAAATGCACAAAATTTTTTTTTCGGCCAAGTTTTGCTTAAAAAGCTTATTATGTTTGCAATATCTTATTGATATAGCTTGCATGGCTATAGAAATATTCCGTATTACATTTTACAAACAAATTTCTCAGAACTATGTTAAAAAACTGGGCGAGGCAATGGACTACAAATTTTGAATTACAAATTTTCGCCAAATTTCGTTTCGAGAAATCAATTTTTTCCCGGAGGTATGACATTAAAAGTTTTTTGGAATAATCCACTATAAAAGGGGCGGGCCGCGCCCATTTTCTAAAGTTTATATTCTTTGAATTTCTTTGTTCACGAACACTTCGAAAGTGAAATAGAAATGCTGTAAAGCTATTTACGCAAAGTAATTGCTTATTTAATATATATACGATCCTTTTCAACATCTTTCAAAAAAAAGGGGACTTGAAGCTTAACCGATTTCACTCGGAACATTCTTTGTATTTACGGAAATCTTTGTGCCGAATTTTATTTCGATATCTTGAACGCTTCTTGATTTATTATTAATAATATTTCTAAGTTTGACTTTATCAAAAATGGGCGGTGCCACGCCCATTTTCTGGAATTTATTTTTTGCCTTAATGTTAATGTACACCCCAAAGTTTATCCTTATAAGTGTATTATGTACTGAATACTCACTTTTTTTTTATTTTCGAAAATATTCTATGTATAAAAAGTGGGCGTGAGATGAGTTCCAAGGAACCTGCATACCAAATTTCATTAAGATATCTCAAAATTTACTCAAGGAAGCGTGTCGCCATAGCATGATCATAGACAGAAGGTCGATGTTTATACCTTAAATTAGTGACCGGATGACTTTGTTCCACAATGGACAAAATCAATTATGCTGGAAAGCCAAATTGAATTATAATAATGATTTTATAGAAATTTCTGTGCTATAAACAAGTTCTAAATTTTATGTGCAAACAGAAGCAGCCCATACAATTTTTATAGTTCGACCTTTCCCACAACCAATGTGTAGCTCAATTTTTAAATGCTTTACAATAAATAGTGGGTTGCATTTAGTTGTCAAAACCAAAAACAACTAGGTACTATATTAGTTCTGTATCTTTAGGACTTTAACTGCAACACTTCTTAAACTTCTGTCGTTTAGCCCGGTAACCACAGTAACGCTCACATACAGAACTATATTCCCTCAACGTCATTATCATATAAATCTGTCTGTAAAATTGGACCCACGAAAATGGTCTCGTTCCCCACTCACACAATTCGTACGTAATTAAATTTTACGATGCCGGCTAGGGAAATAAGCAGAATCAGTGAAAAAGTGATAAATTTATGGTAATTGCCACAGCTGTTGCTCTAATTACCTAACAATACGAAATGCGTGGGTAAATGGGTTACATACATTTTTGGTTGCTTGTGCCTGACCGACTTCACATTTGTGTTTGTGTCGAACCGAAACTGGAATTGTGGCGGAAGCCGAAGTTTAAGCAGAATATTATTCATTATCCAATATTCATGTTTGTACAAATTCATAGCAAAAGGCAATTACTTCTCATTAACACAATACTATTGACTCTATTTACGTTTTCAGTAATATTCTTCGCAGTGAACGGACTAAAAGAAAATATCTTAAAGCAAGTAGTCAAACGTCATGACTTGAATTAATTTGAATAAGTTATAGTTCGGAAATATAGTTGTAATCGCGCAAGAGTAAGAAGTAGTCGAAATCAGTCAGAGGCTACAGGAAATCAATCCAGTACCAGGTTCTATGACTTATGAGAGCACAAACAAGAGAGTTAATAATACTATCTTTTAGTCAGAGGTGGCAGGTTTTAGTCGGTAGAATTTTTGCTGACTACTTCTGGTAAAACTGTCAAACGATCATCTGTTGTGCATTTGACAAAAAAAAATGTAAACAAAATATAATTTAATTAACTCTTTGGCGTAGTTTAGAAATGTCCGGTGAACAACTTTGTTCTTAATTGACTTAATTTCCCGCTTTTGTTGAAATTGACAGAACTCACATTTTACAAGAACTCCATCCCGTACTTTTGAGTGTTACTTTCTTTAGAGTTTTAGTCAGGCCGTAGTTCGATGTCTCAACCGAATGTTAAATACCAGCCGAATACCGGAGCTAGACAGAACCTTTGGCCGGACACTTACTTATATACATACATGTTTACACACATATGTACATACATTCATACAGTAACTTCGATGGGGTTCGCATAGAAACCTGATTGTTTATTAAAGAGATATATACATAACGGTATCTTAAGAATATATCTTCGGTGATATTGCAAAACGTTCTATGTCAATTTCGAATATTTATGTTCCAGATTCCAACTACTTGTAATGCGGGGAATTTTCCAATTTCCTCTCTATCATGAAACAATCTCTAAACAATTTAGTTCTATGCGAAGAAGGTGAATTTATGAGAACTACGTACCTTGGACTGTACTGGGCATTTTAAGTCAAATTAATAAAAGTGATGTGACACGTTTTGCTGTACCAAATCCGATGTATATTGTAAAGAACACTGAACAGAAGAGCTTCTTGAGAACATAAGATTTATTAAGGATCGGCAAATCACTGCCGTGATGAAGGATATGTTAGGGGAGCTATGCCTGAGCTAATCTGAGTAGTATCGGTACTAGTATATTTATTATTTAAAAAGAAAAACGAAAATAAAAAATATAAAAGTGAAGGAAAGGAAATCATTGAAAGGGAAGGAAAGCAGAGGGATGAAAACAGTACATATATATAACAGTAAACTATATTTATTAGTACGACACATGTGTAAAATTGGTTTTGTACATTTCGAGGTTAGATTTGTGTAAAATAAAATAAATTATAACAAGAATAAAATAAAAAAGCTCAGAAAAAAATGCTTCATAAAATAGTATAGAAAATAAAGGGAAATAAAGGATATGAAACCGAAGAAAAACAAAACGAAGGGATAAGAAAAAAATGGAACGGAACGGGCAGTAAAGTAAAGGAAAAGCAAAGAGAGAAACTGAATGGAAGGTAAAATAAAGGAAAAACAGTGGAAGAAGAAGAAAAGTAAGTATGACTAAAAGTTGTATGTACTAAGTGTAATAAAATAAAGGCTGAGAAGCCAAATCAATTTACATGAAAGCAACTAAACGCTGAGGGCAATATACATCAAATGAGTGAAGTTTATCTTATAAATAAAAAATTATTGTGTGTATTTTATAGGCGTCCAAAGTACTCAACCGATCTTTATTAAATTTTCATAGTATATACTTGAGTTCACGGGTTACAGAATAAGATGAATGTAATTTTAGAAAAGTGGGCGGTCCCACGCTCCCAGACTATATAAAATTTGAATTCGTCATAACTCTGAACGCATTTGGCCTAAACTCATGATATTTAGATATACGTGTTCTTTAGTGTAGATTTACATAATTTTGTAAAAGTGGGCGGTGCCACACCTACATATATATGCGCGTTGTTTGTGTTTCATTAATGTCCAAAGTTTATTGTCGATTTATGTGAAACGACCCAGGCCATGCATAGTTTTTGGAAAAGGTCCCAGGTTATATAAAGTTGCAATTCGGCATAGCCATTTATTTATTCGGTCAAGTTAATGATATATACAAGGTGGCGCAAAAGTAAGCTTCCGATTTTCAGCATATCGGTTGTGGCACGTGCACTGTGTGCTGTTGCACCGTCTTGTTGGAACCACATGTTTTCCAATCCTAATTCATCAAGTTGCGGCAAAAAGAACTCGTTGATCATTGCTCTGTAGCGCTCACCATTCACAGTAACCGTTTGGCCCCGACCGATTATTGGTCAAATAAATAGTCAGCAATATTCCGCGTTCTGGAGAAGTGTAGCGTAACATTGTTTATTAACGTGAATTTCGCATGTGTTTACTACACAAATGTCAAAACAGAACTGACTTTAGAGGCCAATCGCAAAATTTATAGCATTTTCTGATAGGAGGATTACTTTTGCGCCACCTTGTATATATATGATATCAAAAAATCTTGACAAAGGTAAGCGATACCAGGACCAAATATAAATTAATTCGCTATATCTTCGAAGCTATGACATATCAGTTCCATCAGAGGAAAAGGGAAAAGAAGGGGAGTAGAAACAGAAATTTGAGATGTAGAGGAGGTGTTAGAAGAAAATGAAAAGGGTAAAGAAGAGTAACGGGATAGGGGTTGGAGGAAAATAAAAATTAGAAAGAAGAAGAAAGATATATGGATAAATGAAGAGGAAGCGTTGGGTGGGGAGGGAACAAAGTACAATTTGTTGAATCTATGTAATTCCAATTTTAGGCAGGACAAGGTCTGCCGGTTCTGTTAGTTCTATAGAAGGACAACAGCAGCTTTGTTTGAGGTGGGCTTACTTGGAAATGCTATAGTTATGGTCTAGCCAAAACATGTCATATCAAGAGTATATGAAAACCAAATACATTTTACATAAAAGCATTTACCACAACGCTGAAACATTTTTCATCTTTACTAATAACATGAACCATATGTTTCTTGGTGTCTTATAAGTTTGCGGTCTAATGTACGTATGCATATTTCTTCGTAGATGTAAGCTCCCTGTTGGAGGTTGGCAGTGGCCAGTTGGTGGCACTCGGTGTGCCGTCTCTAATGCAATTATATTATTTTGTATTTAGTCAATGAGTTTATTGTGTTTAACAGCTCTTAACCATGTTAAAGGGCTACAAGTATTCCCTAGCCGAATGCATAGCAGTGGAAGCCCAGCGGTGTATATTTCTATATTGACATATATTAGTTAATTTTTGCATATGGATGAAACAATTATATTTATTGATTGGGCACGAGTAGCAATACTTATTCCCACTACCCATATATATTTTCTTCAGTGTATCTAGTGCCTCTAACCTAGTGCCGCGTGTCAGATATGTACGTATATATATATATATGTATGCGTTGTTCAGGTGTACAAAAAGTACTTAACATTACTTCAAGGCGATCCTAGATGTTGCTCATTTGTGTTGTAGTTGTGGTTGGCTTCCTAATGTAGAAGCCCTCATGTGCAAAATTGTTTCTGAATGTAAAGAATCCACATCATCTTATCCACTTTTCAGCAATAAGGGAAGCCAGGTGTAGTCAAAATCTTAGTATTGCAAAATAAATGTATTATGTGGTAAAATTTTAGGGAGCAAATAGGAAAAATGTTTTTGGATAATTTGCGTACAAGCCAGTTGCATTACATTTCGCACTATGAAGGTACTCCGGACGGGCATAGCTGAGGAGTATTTCCTACTTAAGTCTCCAGTTAGCCGCCGTGGTGCGGCGTAGTGTTGCTGGCCTACCACATCGAAGGTGCAATGTTCGAGCCCTGGGTTAGGGGCTTAGAATATGCCCGAGGTAAGTATACCGGTCGTAAGAGGCGACTAATATGCACAAAGGTGATGACGTGCAACTGGATTGATCTACGGATATGATGCCTCTCACCTCTCATTACCCACCCTATCCTTTCTTACGGAAGGAGGGGTGACATGACCTAGAAGGTTTCACTGGTCATAAATCGCTACCACGACAGTCGGGCAGTACCGCAAGGGAGCACCGGAGCGTACCGGGTTCAAATCCGGCCAAGGATTAATTCGACAACACTCCCCAAAACCTTCGGGGAGAGTTTTTGCCGTTACCACAACAACAAGCCCTGGTACAGGTAACATCAAAAGTGGTTTGGAAAAGTTTTTTCAAAACGGGGTCGCCACTCGGCAGTGGTTTGGCAAACTCTCCGAGTGTATTTCTGGCATGGAAGGCTTCTCAGCAAAAATTCATCTGCTGTACACCACAAATTGATAGAAAAGCTCGAGCTTAATCTCCCCAGGAGGTATACATAGCGCCAATTATTTATTTTTTTTTTATTAAAATATTTTGAAAAACTAGACTGAAATCTGCAAGAAAATTAAATCAGCTGTCAAAAGTAAGGTTTCTTTTCGGTTTGTCGATGCCGCCTTTAATTTTTTTCTATAGCTTCGAATCAGTTATCTTGGATAGAATTGATGTACATTTAATTCCACAAAGCAATCCATATTTAGCCTCTTAGATACATGCAGCATCAATGTAAGGCAAATATGTCCTAATCTGTCTTATTCATTAGGATTTGAGTTTTAGGCTGACATATTTTTAGCCCCCGTCCTTGCTTACCTAATGTCCGTATCTTATTATTTCTGCTGTTGTAAGCCTTGGCACGAAAGCTGTTATTGCTCAACACAATTATATAGCCACTTTGGCTTTGAACCAAACAAAGGTACATCCATACCGAACAGACATACAGAGATACATTTTATAATAAGCGGAAAAGGAAAAAGTATTTAACAAAAGAAGGTATAGTACCAATGATGCTTATATTGGCATGCTAAGCAAAGGTAGATAAACTTAGGGAAGAATTAAAATGCATGCCAGTTTTTGAAATGGAACGCGGTTAAGTCAAATTAAAGGTGATATTCAGAGAAATATACATCAATTTCAAGGGGCGTCGCACAGTGGTCGGAATGAAAATTCTAGGTGGACAAAATTATTTCTTACGTCCAAATGGTCACAAATGTCCTTTCCAACTAGTTTTCGGTTGCTGATATCGAATTGGTTGCTAGGTTCAAAAAATTTCAGGTTTTTGTGTCATGAAGTGCAGAAAATTATTTCAAGTATTTTTATCTGAGCTAGAAATACATATGTGAAATTACTGAATAGCAAGTAACACATTTTATTAGGTATAATTAAAAATAATATATATATTAATATAACTTTTAGGTCCAAATTCACATTTTTTTTTGATTTTTATGCTGAGTTCATTGTTCAAAAAGAAACCATATAAAACAAAAAATCATACCATAGATCCATTATATAAACTAAAAGCTCTGGCAAAGTAAGAAAAAGTAATGCTTAAGATTTAGTACACGTTTAGTACATATATTTCTTGATTGGGAAAAATAATTTTCTTTTTGGACTAAATTTTGGCACACTGTTAAATGCTAAAAATAAAATTTTTGTTATGTTAATTGATATTAGAGGAAAAATTACAACGATATGCACGGCGATTTGGTATTTGGTATTTTGACTGACCTAATTGAACAAGTTCTCAAGCTTCTAATGACCTTAATACAAAATCTCAATTCTCACAATAGTTCGAAAAAGAAAAAAAAAAATTTAAACTGAAACTCTGGCCTGCTATCCTATATACTCGTATGTAAGGTAGGCAACATGTGAAGACGCGTAAATACCTGGTAGAGTCATAGAATGAGTTACGGGTTGGACAGTATTGTCACTGGACATTCTATAATAGTTCGGCGAAAGAATTAAGCCGGTTTTCTAAGTTCGAGTTTGAGACTTTTGTCCACCTAGAATTCTCATTCCGACCACTGTGCGTAGATGTGCCAACAGTTGTGGCAACAGGTTACATTTGTATTGATATTTACTTGATAAATTCCCAAATATGCAGTATAAAGATTACAATAAATACTTTACTGACAGTTTTCTGGAAAAATAAAACTAAGGAGCAAACATTGTGAGAAGCGCTGTTGAGCTAAAACCCTTTACACGTTTACTAAAAACTGTTTTTCTTCCATCTAAAGCTGGTGCCAATAAGTGAAGTTTGTACTCCACCTACTGTAAATTAACTGGCATCTCATTGTATGTGGCATAAATTTAAGTACGCGTTGCACGCATTTCGCTTGCTTATCTCTCTCTGGACTGAAAACAACACCGTGACAACAAAATAAACAGAGATTCACATTACCTGAATTTGTGTTTAAAGATTTTGAACTTTGTGTTTTCTTGCGGTTCATTTAAATAATCGGAGCCTTATTAGACTTGTTTTGCATAGAAAAAAGGCGAAGTATTTACGATATAACTAGGTTGGTACTTTCGCCTAAAAGTGTAAAACCATTCCACACGAATTTGAGTACTGAATGAGATGGAACTCATTATCACTAAAAATTTAATTTTTTTGGATCTAACCTGGCCATATGAATTTACAATACTGTAATTTTTACTTGCCGAAAATATCAATATTTCTTTACAACATACAACAATCATGGGGTTTTCCGGATTGCAATATGTATGATATATTTATAAATAATATCTTAATTGTTTTGTTGTTGTGTGATGTTTTTGAATATTAAAATTTGCTTTGGCGATTATGGTACTTAAAATTACTTGAGCTTTCTTTATAACGAAAAAGAGCAAAACTGAGCTAATATATATTTTAACGTTACAAAAGTGCGGTTTTCCTCTGACATTTAAAAATATATATTTTTTTATTATTAGTCTTCATAAAAATTGAGCCAACAACCACACCGAAGATCCACGGTTCGAGTACCGGGGCAAGCGACATCAAAAGTGTTTTGAAAACAATTTTCCAAACGGGGTCACCTGTACACAGTGGTTGGGCAAATTGTCAGCAAAAAATTCATCATTTCGGAGTCGGCAAAAAACTGTAGTTCCCGCCAATTTGTGGGGAAAAATTCAAATCAGCGCACCAAAAATTGCAAGAAAAGCTCGTCGCAAAAAGCTTTTCGGAGGTTTATGATGATGTAGCTGTTGCACGAGTACGAGTATATCGAGCCTTCATTTTAACAACTATTGCATTTGTTTTTTTGTTTAATTCTTAAAAAATTGCAAACACCAAATAAATGAAATTTTTTAAAATTCGATCATATTTAAAAAAATTTTTTATACACGAAATGAGTAATAATATTTTATAATTTTAACCATGATAATATAAATACTGTTGCTTCACTTTTTTGAATCTCAACCGCCGAAGAATAGCGAGTACCCGGGATATCGCGATTGTGAAATAAGTTGGCGAGTGATTAATAGCTTTTTCTTTGTTAGGAGTCAAACACATACACAAGTTTTTGTGGTTTGATAATTTATGTGTTGTTGAGTAAATATTTTAATATTCTTAACTTTCACAATAACTAGATGAGTTCTTCAGTTGAGAAATTTCCATGTACCCTACGGTAAATTGAGTTGATTGCAATTACTTCAAAAGTAGTGTTCAAAAATCCAGTAATAGATCTGTTTCCAGAATTAAATCCACTTTAATTCCAATAGCCCATTAGAATGAGAAAGACAGTTAAGAAACCATGATTTTGGTCAACACGAAGACTTCTCTTTGATTATTACAATAATAACAACTTGTGGCGATGTACCTCCGACCTTGCCTTCCAATTTGCCATTCGTTCGGAGAACTGCCACTCCTTGGGCCAATAAATAATTCGACTCCTTTAAATCTCCGGGACCTGATAACATCTTCCGGCTGTAATAAAGACAGAAGAAGATATTCTCTGTCACATGCTGTCAAGTCATCTATAAAGACTTCCTAAGACTATGCTACATTTCACATAGATGGACCGAGGAAAAATAGGACTTCAGAGAAGAACTATCATATAAAATCTGGGAGATGTATACATTCAGAGGCATCCCTCAAAGTGGTCCCTTATGCCCTCTACTCTGAGACCTAACGGTTAACATCTTGCTTCTGAAACAAGAAAGGACTGGTTGAACCTCGTAGAAGACCGATAACAACAAAGCGGACTCAAGGTAAATCCTGGTAAGACCGAAGGTTCTATTCAAAAGGTGATCCAAAATACCATCTTTCAAACCACCACCCTTAAACGGAGTGATCACAGATTCTCACTCGAGGTTTAAATAACTTAAAAATGCAGAACGTGAAATTCCGCACAAGTTTTACTTATTGTAAATTAAGATCGGAAAGTGAAAATCACGTTACGTATTCATAACAGGCGTTACGCTTTCGGCACAGCCGAGACAGCGCTTTCTTTACCTGTTCTTGAACAACTTATTTGTGTGTTTGTTTCGATGTCTGAAAAGAATTATTACTATTGTAATTGTAAGAAAACCATCAACTTTCATTTATTCAGCATCAAATCTGGGGCAAAAATCATCAACTTAATGCTTTGCGCTACTTTCAGGAATTCTCGAATATGAGAAAAAAATTTCTTAAATTATAAATTGGTTTCACCCTATTGGCTCCCCCTTTTCGAGAGTCAAAAGTCTATATAAACTCCGATATCAGAGACAAGTTAAAATAAAAAAATTCGATAGTTATATTGACTCCGCAGGTTTGAATTTCAACAGTCCTATATAAGTCTCAATATCAAAGGCTACGAGAATATCCAAATGACCAATAATACTGGTTAAACTATAATGCAACGGTTGGATGTGGATGGAATGGTATCATCGAATCCTGTTTTCATACTGATCCTTTTGGTGTGTGGAAGTTTACATCTATTTCGTTTTGGCTATACAGCTTCAGCCAGGCGTTAGACAAATAAAAATTAAAGAGGCTGAATGCTAAGTACAACTGAGTTTAGTTCTCTGCAAATATCTATTCCTTAATCCACAAAGGATAGTTATTAACTGACTAATAAATTGGTTTGTGTTCCAGCTATGGGTTATTAAGAGTTACATAACTCAACTTTATTCTAGCAAAATTTATTTTTATTTAAAAAAGTTTCATTTTAAGTTTAGGGCGTTGTGTGTATTTGAACCACACTGGAGAAGCTCTAAAGCTGGTTACAGAACCTAATGGAATAACGCATACGCTCCCATTTTGTAAACGGTTTTAATATGCAACTGAAATGTACTATTTGAAGCACGAAATTCTTTAAATTATTGTGATTTCACTGTAAACACTATTATTTACAAGAAAGTTTCTTATTTAATTTAAAAAAATGAATTTTTAAAAACTTAGAATCAGACCTGTTAAATTTCCATTAGAATTGAGTAATCAATTGATTAAATAGCTTTTTCAATCATTAATGATTATTTTAACTGTTTTCAGAAATTTTCAATTGTTTTTGATGATTTTAAATTTTTTTGGTTTTTTTTTGATCATTATATCTTTCATGAATTATTAGTATTATAACTTTGGTCCGATATTTGTAAGTATGAAAAGAAGAAGAGATAAACCTACCAATAAATATACCGAAATGATCAGGGCGATGAGCTGAGTCGATTTAGCCATGTCCGTCTGTCCGTCTGTCTGTTTGTACGCAAACTAGTCCCTCAGTTTTAGAGATATCTTGATGAAATTTGGTATGGAGCCGCCATTTTGCATGAGATTAATCATTCGTCGGAATCAGCCAGAGCGGACCTACATAACATATAGCTCCCATACAATCGATTGTTCCGATAAATGGGGTTTGGGCTATGTGTCTTTAAATTAACAGTTTTGCAGAGTTTGTACTAATTCTAAGTAAGGATCGGACACTAAACCCCGTGATGCGTATTCATGAAAGATATAAAGTCATTGGCACAGTCGAAGACATCCCTTTCCTTACTTGTTTTTTGATTATTTTTGATTGTTTTTCTATATCGTTGTAAGAAACTAATGTGAAGCCTACCACACCGAAGATCCCACTTTCAAATACTCGGACAGGGAATGTTTGGAAGAAGTGTTTTTAAAGCAGGGTCGCCCTAGGCAGTGGTTGGTGACCTTCCGATTAGTTTCATCCATGAAAAAGCTTCGAAGGAAAAATTTGATGCAGCCATGGCATAGTAAAACAGGTAATAGCATGACGGCCATATTGGACATTGCTTTTTTAAAATGTCAGAACAACACAGCACATGTTAAAATGTAAACAAACCGATTACAAGCAAGTTTGACAGTTTAGAAAAAATTAAAATGAAAAAAATGTAATCAGCTGTTGAGATGATATTACCTGTATGGATGCAGCAGACTACAAAATTGAAAGAGAACCTCGATCTTAATCTCCTCGGAGGTATATTGTGCCAAATTATTATTATTATTACTAGGAGAACTGAACCGTGACGCTGCAAAAACCTTTGAATTCTGTGTTATTTTTTTGCTATATTGGAGTGCTCGCATAGTACTCCTTTGCAATGCAGCTTATTACAACCTAATCATTGCGAATGCTATTGGGCTGAGTTGTCAAGAAATATAAAACTAATTATAAAAATAATGAAATCGCGCAAGTGGTTCTATGTAGAATAGATAGCAGCTTATTACTTTCCTGTAGATACTCCATGGAGTAACAACTTTAGAAGTACTCTACCGTAGGTATCCCATGGAGTACTCAGAAACAACAGGAGGTAGGGGGTGCTGTCATAACACATCGCTATGTATGTTGTATATGGTCCCTATTTCCATTACCAAATCGAATTACAGAAAATTGATTTTTCGGCTCAGCCAAATGTGTGTGGATGTTTATAATAAAAAAAATTTACTTTCGATTTTCTTCGCCGAAAAATGTTCAACTATTGTGTATTTCTTATAACAAAAGGCTTTCAATATGGAGCCTGGAATTGTAAGGAGTAATTATAAGCAATAATCTTTGGATTAAATCTTTTGCTGTAATTATTTTATGCAACTTGAGCTTATATTAGCCATAAGAGACAACCTTATAAAAAGATGGCTATTCTTTTTGATAACCGACTTTATCATAGAACATTTAACTGAATATAAGGCCATTTTCCTGTATTTAAACCATTGGGATAAGCTACGTTGCCACCACTTCCTTTATTTCCTACAATCGACTGCACGATTTTTTGCCATATTCCGCTTCAGTGTTTACGTGCTACTATCACATATGTCTATATATCCCTAATTTGTACCAAATTTGTATAAAGACGAAATTTATATATCGTTCATACATATTTCAATGTGCGTACATATGTTTGCCTGAAACAATACAAAAAATAATCAAAAACAATCAATCAAACCGGTAATCATTATGATTATTAATCATTACTTAACAGGTCCGCTCAGAATATTAGCTGGACAGAAAATTAAAATGTAGAACGACGTTGTTAACTGAACGATTGCTATCCGAACACTGAATTGTTTTCTTCCTCTCTCGTATATGTACATATTTATCTATAGACTGTGGAAATGTTGCAGTAGCTCAGACTGGTTTGAATTAGCCCACACAATTCTAGTTACTGAACTAGAATGTTTACTAGCTAGCTTGGCAGTTGCCTGCAGGGTAAATATGTAAGTGCTGTAAACTTTTTAAGTATGACACTACAAGTTTCCATGTTTAGTAATACTGTAACTAAAACGATTCAAAATACTTGAAGTGTACGCTACTCTTATTCATTGTGCAGTAGATACACACATGTACGAGTGCATATACAATCATATGGATACATTTACAGAAATTCAAGGGCACTTCCCAGAAATGAAAAATAAACAGAACTGTTTGAGGTCAGCTCACTTCGCTTGAAAGAACTTTTAAGAGAACTGAGGTACTGCCCCAATTTTAGCTTTAGAAGTAGCATGACCCGCACAAAATATAAACACATTCGTAAGTATACATAAATGGAAACTGCTAGACTAACGAAAATTGAAGTTTGCTCTTGACGCTATTTGATGAAACTCAATTACTTTTAGCCAAAGTAGTGGGAGTAGAGCTCGTAAAGGAGAAACATTCGAGCTAGTATTTGTGTTTTTACAGAACAAAATAAAAAAGCATACTAATAATTTCTTAAAATATACTAGAATGTTTAAGTTCAGTTCAAATTAAGGACTATTAATGCCCGAATAATCATTTTAAAACTAATTTTTGTATTTTAAAATTTGGTTTCTAGGAAACTCTCAAATCAGCAGAATGTTGCCACCGTTGGTCGGCGAAACCAAATTCTCAATTTAATGATCTTATTCCTCTTATATTTCCCTGTAAAAAAATTATTTTGAATGGGGCTGATTATAAAAGCTTTTCTGAATTTTCCAACCATTGATAAGGAAGTTTAGTTTAATATAAATAATTTTTAAATCAGCCTAATTAACTGAATTCAGTGACCGACGCTTTTTTCTTATACAGCCTTCCAGCAGCGAGAAGGGGCAAGTAACCCGAGAAGATTACAACGTCATATTGTTTGATGAAGAAGAGCTCTAAGCAGCCCTGCGCAGTGTGAAGCCTATGAAGGCACTGGGACCCAATGGAATAAACGCGGAGGCTATTAGACTAGATGCTAATAATTGCACAGGGTTGTTCTTCTACGCCAGATGTAAGACAGCACGTTTCGTCCTTATCCCGAGAGCAAAGCGGACCCAAACTCCTCATCATCTCTCCGCACACTGTGCATTCCCGATACAGCATGAAAAATTCTGGACAGGCTTATAAAGCAACGCCTAACGACAGTTTTAGACGATGGGGGCAGGGCTGTCCCACTGACAGCATGGCTTTCGGAGAGAGTACTCAACAATAGATACCATAGCAGGAGTCAAAAAAGCCGAGATAGAAAGCCACCAGGCAAAACCGGTAGTACTTTTTGTCACTATGGATGTTAAGAATGCCTAGACATAAAAGTAACTACTTAAGAGACCGCTGGCTAAAGTATGAAACGACGCTAGGCCAAAGAAGCGTGAAGGTAACAATCGGCACAGCCCAGGGGTCGCTGTTAGGCCCCGACCTTTGGAATGCTACATATGACAGTCTTCTTCGTTTGCAGACGACAGAAAGCACTTTCCTTGAACAACAGCAACAAGGCACGACTTCTATCTGGTTACAGCAAAGACGAAGAACGGGATCCTCACGAAGAGCCGGATTCCCACCATCATCAATATGACTGTTGCTAATTATTTGCAAGATAAAACACCTAAATGTAGGTACTATAATATTTATAAATAAATTCTGTGGCGAGTTTAAGAGTAGGATGTTTCCGGGCCTTAGCCCCATTTTGGGGCGATAGCAGTTTTCAGTGAAGATATAACAACATTCGAAATACAACTGTGCAACAAAAAATAAAAATCTATTCAATTAAAACCACTTTTAATAGTTAATTAAATGATTATTAAAAAATAAAAAAAATAACAATAATAATTTTAAAATTTTCCGTTTTTCCGATTTTGACGTAATTTTTTTGACACTAATTGGCAATGAATGATATTTATTGGACATATATCATCATCACTACTTAAATATGGCATTTTTTTTTTTTGGAAAGGACTTCAAGTTTTCAAGTTAAGCAGCATAATCCAAAATGGAATATTTTGGTCTCGAGCGCCCTACAGGGGTACTGTGTGAAAGTGGTGAACTGTAAGAACCGTAATTATAATTTTAAATACAGAATAGTTGTTTTTAACGATAGTTAGATTGATAACATATATATCTTTCATAAAATTTTACACTCATGAGATACATTTTAGACAAAACCATGAATTGAGGAACGATACCGATATGAACACAATTTGACTTAAAAATGTTTGCTGGATCTTCTGCGTTTATAAGATAAGTCATCGGTTTCACGTTTAAGCGACCAGCAGTAATTAGCGAGCATCTTTTCCTGCAAAGCGCTTTTCGATCGGCGATATTTACTGGTCGCTAAATTGACCAAGATTATCTGGGAAAAAATCCAAAGTTGTTTTTTAATGAATTTTTTTTCACGAATACACCGAAAAAACGGTTTTTTGACCATAAAACCCGATTTTGGGGGTGTTAGGAATTTGCGGAACGATGTTTCGCTTATAATTGGACCAGAAGAACAATCTCTACTAGGTCGCTTTTAAAGTATATTCACTTTTTTTTTGTAGCACCGTGTAATTAATTAAATGATTATTAAAAAATAAAAAAAATAAAAACACTAATAGTTTTCATAACAATTAAAAAGTGAAAAATTATTATTCTTGGCCTTGATCTCGTTTCATGAATACTTCAAAATAAAGAAATATATGGACAACTGCCTTTCTTGGACACGATGGTAGTAAAGAAAGATAATCACTTAACCTTCGACTGGTATCAAAAGCCTACTGCGTCCGGAAGGTTAATAAATTTTAATTCCAAACATGCGAAGACAACGATAGTTAACACGGCAAGGAATTTTATACGAAAAGTGCTCTCAATTAGCGACGAGATTTACCACAAGAAGAATATTGACATTATAAAAAGGATTCTTTCGGACAATGAGTTTCCCACCCACTTAGTCAATGGATATATACATGAATATTACACTAAACAGAGCACCAACAATAATAACGGTAACAAAATATATAAGACTGCCATATTTGTACCAGGCCTATCAAACCGGATTAAACACTCCACTATGTATGACAAAGAAAAATTTCAAATAGCATTTAAATACACTAACACATTACAACAAATATTTAGCAACACGAAAAGCAAAATAGAAAAATTGGAGAAATCGGACTTAATTTATCAAATTAATTGTAATGGGGACGGGTCCCACGTATGCAATAAAGCATATGTGGGTACAACTAAATCGAAACTAAAGACAAGGATTTCCGCTCATAAATCAAACATCAAAAATCGTGACCACTCTAATGTAAACAAAACGGCTCTATCGCAACACTGCATCACCACTGGACACTCTCCCAACTTAGACAACGTAGCTATATTACAACAAGAAACAAATTACAAAAAGCGCTATATTTTGGAGATGCTACACAATATTAACACACCTAGTGACATACGCCTGAATTTTAAGAGCGACGTAGAGAGAGTCGCTCCAGCATACCGGTATTTGATAGAAAGGAAAAAGAGTTACACCTAGCACACAGAGAGTGTCAACAACAACAAGCAATCATCTGTTTCTATATTATTGAAGCGCCGTTTTCCTTGCATATTTTCATGTATTGTTGTTATTGGAGAAGTTTTGTTGATCATTATTGTTTTTGAAATTGTTTACATTTTTCATTTTTTGACTTTATACTGCATTCTATTATAAATGTTAAATTAGTCGATAAGGTGCAGTCAATAGTGTAAGTGTATGAAAGTGTTTTGTTGAATTTTGTTGATCTCAATGTTTATATGTTTCAGATCCTGATGACGATTTCAAATTGAAATCGAAATATCGATCATTTTAAATAAATATATAATATTAACAAATTTAAAATTGTTATTATTCATATATATTTGGGTGGCCTAGAGCTCAACAACACATACAATAAAATAAAGAATTTTAATTGTTTTGCGAAATATTTAGCACGTAAAATCCATGACAGAAATATTTTACTTGTCCTTACTTTGGAGAAACGATTTCATGAACTTCATGCTTTCAATAGATGGTATATAGAATATAATGTTATCGTGAGTAGGTGTCAGATTGTATATATTTGCGCATTTGTTAGTAAACATAATGCAATTAAAATTTTTTCTAAATAAATTCTATTAACTACTATTTAATGCAAACCCCCGTTAAAATTTTATAACCGCCACTGAACAAATTTTTCCAAAAGTAATATATTTTTAGGCTTCCGATTTTGCATATAAATCCGTTGTACTCGTATATTTATAAATAAGTAAGCTTTTTAAAAATTTAGCTTTTTTTATTTTTGCTTTACATGCAAAATATGCACCACTGCTAGGTCTGTTTACTGCTGTGCTTGTTATGTCTGAGTCATAAATGCATATGAAAGACTGGGAGTAAAAAGTATAAACTCTGCAAAACTCTTAATTTAAAGATAAATGCCCAAACCCCATTTACCGGAACAATCGATTGTATGGAGCTATATGTTATGTAGGTCCGATCTGGCTGATTTTCACTACACACATTACACAGACAATAAGTACGAAACCTGCAAAGTTTTACGTTCCCAAAACCCATTCATCGAAACTATCGATTATATGGGAGCTATGCGTTGTATTGATCCGATCTTGCTGATTCCGACAAATAATTAATCTCATGCAAAATGGCGCCTCCATACCAACTTTCATCAAGATATCTCAAAAACTGAGGGACTAGTTTGAGTACAAACAGACAGACGGACAGACGGACATGGCTAAATCGACTCAGTTCATCGACCTGATCATTTCGGTATACTTATTGGTAGGTCTATCTCTTCTTCTTCTCATACTTGCAAATATCGAACAGAAGTTATAAAACCATTTCATGTTCATGAAAGGTATAAAAATTTGGGAAAAAATTGTTCAGTAAAAGGTTGACATATCGTTTTTTTTTCAATTAAAGGGGAGAAACATATTGCTGAAAAATTAACGATATTTCTCCCTTTTATTTGAAAAAAAAAAAAAACGATTTGTCAACCTTTTACTGAATAATTTCTTTTTTACCCTTTTTTATTAAACATTTTATAAGCTTTCCTTTTACTTACATGAAAAATACGTTGACCTTTTACTTCCAGCCTTTCATATATGTAAGAGATGCCACGAATATTCGGCACCTATTCGGCATTCGGCATATCCAGCCATGAATAGCAAATCATAAAAAAACAAGTAAGGAAAGGGCTGTCTTCGACTGTGCCGAAGACTTTATACCTTTCATGAATACGCATCACGGTTTTAAGTGTCCGATCCTTACGCACAATTATACAAGATACATAGCCCAAAGGTATGATAACTCAAAATATTACTCACAAAGGTCTTTATTTAACCAGCAAGTTAATATATTAATATTTAAAATTTACCGGTGGTAAGTTATAATGAATGAAAACAATTTCTCCTCATAAATTATACCTTCTTCCGAAAACAGCCGCTCACTTTTACACTGCTACGGGGAAATGGTGAATGAATCTTAGCAAATTGTGCAAAAGTTGGATGTTGCTTTGCGTTTGCTGACCACCACTTGCGCTGCTCTGCTGTTCGATGCGCGAACAAATTTCATGTAAAAATCAAGTTCAACTGCAACCGAACTTTTGTGTACCACAACTTCATCTGAACGTACATTTTCTGTACCGACTTCCTCAAAACAATTCCAGAAACTATTATTTTTGACCGATTCTACTGACACTTTTTTTCTTTTAAAGTGGCGATGACTCATCATCGATGGTACTACTTTCCTCCCTCCTCTTTTTCAGTACATGTAAGAGAATTTTTTTTTGTAAGTTGTGTTACAACTGCTCCTAAGAAAGTAGTTTTAAAACGGGGGGTCTAGAAAAGTGTCGAGCAGTTATTTATCATTATCATTAAAGTTGCATCGTGCTTAAAGATTAGCTTGTAGTGAAGTTATCATTCTCAAAGACGTTATCCCGCCCAAAGTCAGACCTGCGCAAAAATTTGAACGCATCTACCAGATACTTGAATACGGTTCTATAATTGGGAACCCGCGTTACCAGGTAGATCGCCTAGAATCAGTTCAAAAACAGTTTTTACTATTTTCCTTAAGAGATTTTCATTGGGATCCCTTGTATAATCTGCCACCTTATAGGAATCGTTTAAAACTCATTAATCTTCAGACACCTTCTAGTCGAAGGGAAATGCTTGGAATGACTTTTATGACTAAATTGCTAAATGGTTCACTCTCCAGTCCATTTCTTCTAAGTGCAGTTAACTTCAATGTAAGGTCTCGTCCATCAAGTTATTTAAAAAATCTAGTCTTAAAACAGTGCCGAACCAGTTTTGAGTTAAATGAGCCTTTTCGCTGCTTGTGTCAAGATTATAACTCTGTTTCTGGTAGACTTGATATTTAAGACTCGACTCGCTTTTCAGCATAAAAAAATCAATTCTTTCTATCCTAAATTCATAGCTACTAATTGTTTCTTATTCTTCGACTTTTATATTAACTTCTAACAATAATTTGATTCTGTTTACTAGTTATTTCCTAATGTGTAATCTACCTTATATCTACTTTACTTAGCTGATGAGACTTTCTCTGTGGCTGAGCAGTTTTAGATCTCGACGATTAACAAACCAAAGCCTTTCACCGACTCGTCACGAACGAACAATCCGAGCGTTATGTGGATGCGCCCCTTACGCCGGTCGGGCGAGATATGTTGGGTAATCCGTTTGGGAATTTTTATTATTATTGCCCATTTCCCTCTCATATTTTAGGAGATTTTATCGAAACCAGTTGAGATATTGAAACTAATCACATTTATTGTTGCAATACTCATTATCATCTTTGCTTTGATACCCATATTGCATTTACACATTTCCTGGTCCACACATTGGTCGATAACTCCGACACCGGTCGAGTTAACGAAATAAGGGTTATCTTATTGAAACGTAAAGTAATGCAGCTGTGAGCTCTTATAAAGTTTTCTTAAATATCTACAATGTACGGACATTGATCTGTTATAATTTCATTAAATGTAGAGATAACGAGCTGTAACTTGTAACCCATGAAAAGTACTAAGTGCTGACAAATATTCGGCTGCCGAATATTGTGCGCTTCGGCCCAGTGTCTCGCCGAATATTATTTATCCATTATTCGCACAAATAAGCATTGGTGGCATCCTAATATACGAGTATACCTACACAGTATTTGCCACTACTTATCCATTATTCCTCTTTTTTTTCATATGACTGTAGATAAATGATTTATGACAAACCATAAAGGCCAACGAAATGAACCTTAAGCACTTACTTTAAAATTTGCCAGGCAGTATCAGCGCAGTGTGTAATAAACCCACTACACCCAAGTTGGTAATAAACTTATAAGCCAATTTGTGTGCAATTGCGAAGGTTAATAAGGTCAAAAACTTTCACATCAATCATTTTTTTATTGCAATTTCAGTCACTTTTTTCACTTCCAAAAAGTAAAGGTGTGGAAGTTCTCTACAATATGCTGTTTCTTGCTGCGAATAAAATTCTCTCTCTCTATGGCGCGATATACAACAGGTATATCATCATAAACCTCCTAAGAGATTTTTGCGCCAAGCTTCTCTTCCAATTTGTGGTGTGCCGATTTGAATTTTCCCTACAAATTGGTGGGACCTACAGTTTTTTGCCGACTCCGAACGGCATCTACAAAGGAGACGAATTTTTGCTGAGAAGCCTGTCATGGCAGAAATACACTCGGAGAGTTTGCCAAACCACTGCCGCGGGGCGACCCCGTTTTGAAAAGCTTTTTTCAAATCACTTTTGATGTTACCTGTACCAGGGCTCGAACCATGGACCTTCGGTGTGGTAGGCCGGCAACACTACCTTCACACCACGGCGGCCGCCTATTTTGCAAAGAAATAAACAAATTTTCTGCTATACTACTTAGTCTAATAAACTCTGTCTCCAAGCATTCCAGTGAACCCAGAGGGGCACTCAAATATACCGCTCAGTTAATAACTTTTCTAAATATATGAATATTAATGACCTTTGGAATATTTTTGACTTCCTAAATCCAGCGTACATTCAAAGGCTAAAAAAGTATTAGACGAGTGGTTCCTGAAACAAATGGCGTCTAATTAAATTGTTAATACTACGAGACCACGAAGCGCATCTAAATAAAAGCAATATATTCTTCCATTGCTTCTAGGATAGTGCTACACAACAACTTGGTGAAAATTGTATACAGTAGATATTTATTTTAACTTACATTCCACAGTATACTATCGATTCATAATTTTATTTTAGCAGTTTTGCAAAAAAAAAAAAGAAACAACAACAAGTAATGGAAGGGCTGTCTTCGATTGTGCCATACGCATCACGATCCTTACTTACAATTAATATAAACTCTGCAAAAATGTAAATTAAGCCCAAACCCCATTTATCGGAACAATCGATTTTATGGGAGCTATGCGTTGTATTGGTCCGATCCAGTGTGACCAGGTTAGCCTTTTCGAGCCTCATAATTTTGGTTTTAGCCTCGTGGCTTTTTTTAGCCTTTTTTTACTCCAAAACTGTTCTAGTCCCAACACCATATTTTTTTATAAAATTAAACTTCAATGAAGGTAGAATTGATGACGAAATGCAGAAAATTATTCGTAAAAATTTTCAACTATTTTTAATAGAGTTGATAGCCCCACTGCGACATCACCTACCTGATAATATGAACTCTTTATAAAAGATGAATTATTTTTTTTCAATTGATAATTCTTTGAAAGTTACAAAGGCGGCTGTATTTACTCACTTTCAAGAAGAAAAGTCTAGGTATTCTCCAAGTCAAGTAGCATTGAGTGAGCTGCAGTGGCGAAAGCTAATAACTGCACAGTGGACAAATGTGACCTCTACCATAAAATTTTGGGCGGAAGTCCAAGAACATACAAATTCATTAAGCGAACCCCCTTTTTTAGAACTGGTCGAATTCGTATTTGAGCTTTTTGGCATTACCTTTCAGTAATGGGGAGGTTGAAAGAATTTTTATTGCCACCAACATTTTAAAAACTGAGTTAAATAACAGATTAAAAATTAAAATACTTGACTCGCTGCTTAATAGTAGATGTTCGTTACAACGCTTATCCAAATGTTGCACTGATTTTGAAATTACCTATGATCTCATCTCTATGATAAATACACAAACTTTGTACGCAGACTCAACCTCTTCTGATTCAGCAGACGAAGAAAATATTATATAATTAATTAGTTTATAGTGATTTTTCTTTAGTATGTATTTCTTTGAAAAAGTTCCTAGTCAAGGAAAATGTGCCTGATATGTGTTGAAACAAGAATAGTTCCTTTAAGTTACAGCTTTACGTACAAACCCCGATATTCATAAAAAATAAAGCTGGTTTATAAAGCTTTTTAAAATGACATTTCCATACAAATTTTGAGTTATATAAGCCTTATAAACCAACTTTGTTTTTTATGAATATGGGGGAAATAGTTTTAACTAAAATAAAAAATTTGTAAATTTGTTTTTTTTTTTAAAAAATTTTTGACATTTTCTTAATTTCACCCTTTTCTAACCTTTTTTATGCCGATTTAGCCTCTCTTTTTTCCATCACCTGGTCACAGTGGTCCGCTCTTCCTGGTTCCGACAAATGATTAATGTTTTACAAAATGACGGCACCTTAGCAAATTTCAGCGAGATATCTCAAAAACATACAGCTAAATCGACTCAGCTCATCACGACTCAGCTCTCATGACTACCCCCTAACTGGTGCTAATCGGATGCAAAGCTGGACAGTTTGTGCCCATACTTATACAGGGTGTTTTTTTTACAGGTTTGTTTTTCGAATAGAGATAAAACTGGCATTTTGTGGTCAAATCTGGCAACTCTAATGTCATTTATGTTCAGTTTGGTTTGCCATTTCATCATGAACAGGTTGACAAAAGAACAACGCTTGCAAATCGTGCAAATTTATTTCGAAAATAATGGTTCAGTTCGCGAAGTTTACCGTGAGCTCCGTCCATTTTATGGTCGACATAATCGTCCATCAGAGCAATTAATTCGGTTAACCATGGATCGTTTTCGCACTACGTTTACTCTATGTGATAATACGCATCCGCAGAGACGTCGAACAGTGCGCACCGAAGAAACAATTGCCGCTGTAGAGCAAAGTGTTGAAGAGGACCCGAATGAATCGATTCGCCACCGTGCACAGCAATTGGAGCTTTGTCCATCAACTTTATGGAAGATTTTGCGCAAAGATCTTGGCTTGCGACCTTACAAGATCCAGCTTGTGCAAGAATTAAAGCCGCGAGACCATGTAATGCGTCGTGATTTTGGTGTATGGGCCGAAAATGAGATTGATTTCGATGCTGATTTTCATCGCAAAATTTTGTTCAGTGATGAGGCTCATTTTTGGTTGAATGGCTACGTCAATCCACATGAGACCCTTGAAACGCCATTACATCCACAAAAACTGACTGTTTGGTGTGCTCTATGGGCTGGTGGAGTCATTGGGCCATACTTCTTCCGCAATAATGCTGGAGAGGCAGCTACCGTTAATGGAGACCGGTATAGAGCCATGATAACCGACTATTTTGTTCCCGAAGTGGATGGCATGAATGTGGATGAGTTGTGGTTCCAACAAGACGGGGCTACATGCCACACAGCGCACGTCACAATCGATTTATTGAAGGAAACATTCGATGAGCGCATAATTTCGCGGAATGGACCTGTCAATTGGCCACCAAGGTCGTGTGATTTGACACCATTGGATTATTTTCTTTGGGGATATGTGAAGTCGCTCGTCTACACCAACAAACCAGAAACGTTAGGGGAATTGGAAGCCAACGTTCGTGGCGTTATTGCCGACATACGGCCCCATATGCTCGAAAAAGTGGTTGAAAATTGGACCTGGCCACATGCCCGAAATCATATTTAAACATTAATGGCATAAAATTATCCTTCCAATAAAGCCAAATTGATGGACCTTAAAACGATTTTCTTGTGTTTTATTTCAATTCGAAGTTCTATACCCCTAAAAAAAACACCCTTTACCATCAGCGCTGTGGTCTCAACTATATTCAAATTAAATATAATTTCTAGGTGGGCATGGCTATAGGTCGATTTGAACCACTTCAAGTATTTGTAAATATTACAATTACTGTTTTAATTGTTTTGGAAGTTTTTTAGTAATTGCACGTCAAAGTAAAGAGTTACAAAATGTGTGGGTTTTGCATTGACTTCTGCTGATTACTTTATAAAATTAAAAGGTGTAGCTCATCGTAAGTGCTTACTTAAAATCATCTCACTTATAAAATAAATCTTATTTATTTATTTTTTAACTTGCTTAAAAGCTGTGGACAACTTACATGCTTTTATACTAGAAAAATTGAGCAAAATAAAAGTAATGAGTGTAAGTTGTAAATAAAAATAGAATTTAAGTTCCTTACTGAAACTGAATTATTTTTGTTTGATAAAACACACAGAATGTGAATTCAAAATAAAATTTAAATGTTGAAATAAATTATTGTTTCTTTTCACAGCTACAAATATTTGAACTAGTCCACTTTGAATTTTGCCCTGGACTTAATATTGATTCCCGAACCATCTATGAACCGGCTATCAATTGGAAAGTTTAGAACGGTTTCTAGAGTTCTGCGGGGGGGGGGGGGGGGAGGGGGGGGGGGGGTAGTTGACACTTCGTAGGACATCACAATGTTAAAGTGTCAGTCAAAAGCATTTGGTGGGGATAGACGGAGAACCACTAACGCCTCTTAATGCGATAGTTCTGTGCTAGCGCCATTTACTGAAGGGAGCTTTGGTAATGTGCGACACCTGAACAGCATCCACCAAAGATGCCCTGTTTGCTGTTGTTGTTATTTTGATTAAAGTTTCATAAATTTGACTTATTTTGATGTATCCTTATATTTAATTACTAGCATTTACCCGCGGCTCCGCTCGCATCAAAGAAATAAGCAAAATAACTAAGCTTCTTTTGAAAACATTTTTATTTATCAAACAGATAAGTTTTAAAGATCACATGTTCCTTAAAATAATGATATACACAAAACATTAAATAATCAGGTTACACACAAAATATTAAAAATTTCTTAGCAGCTCTTGTAAACAATTAAATTCACATAGAGCACCAACTTCTAATACAGGGTTCTAAACAAAAGCCAAATCTATTAATTATTTTTCAGATCAAATTGAAGAAGAGATACATACAGAACAAACAGTAAGAGCTTCATAAATTGTATTATTATTAACGATATCAATATCTTTAAAATGCGCAAGTATTTTGCTCAAACGTTACAAAAAATTCATTCAAAATATTTGATTTTATGTTTGACAGGTGACGATTTACTCATACTAGAGAACGCCCAGTGGTTGAAATTCAACCACTAAACTTTATTTTATTTTCATTATTTGCTGTACTTTTCATCTGCCTTTTTCCCTTCCTTTCTCTGTCGTTCCTTTCCTCTAACATATTTTCGTTTTCCTTGATTTCTTCTTTTACTCTCTGCAGTCTCTATTTTGAATTTATTTTATTCTTCCCTTTCCGTACCCTTCCTTTCCTTTTCCTTCCCTTCAATTCCCCTCCTTTCCTTTCCTTTACTTTTCTTTACTTTCCTTTCCATTCCCTTTCTTTTCTTTCCTTTCCTTTCCTTACCTTTACTGTCTTTCCCTTCACTTTATTTTAATAAACTTTGTTTTATTTTTTTTTTATCTTATTTAATTAATTTTATTTTATTTTACTTTATTTCAATTTACACAAACCCAACCACAAATACAAATCAAGCTTCGGTGTTTAATACTCTTTATGAGTAATCATTTATTTTGTTTTTGTAAACCCTGTTTTTAGGTAGCAGCAATGAATTTTACATATTTACTCATATTTGAAATTGCTTGTTTATGTCTCCAACAAAGCAACTTTTCGTGCTCTCAGGAGAGCCGATGACACTGGGCAGCGTAGCCAGTGATCAATGCAATAAAAACAACTAAAGCTGCGCTGTAGTGCGAATGCTTGTTATTCATTGGTCCACTACCAACTCTTCGCATTCACAGTGAGAGCCGATCACACGAGTAATACAAAGTCGTGCATGACATATTTACTCACACAACAGCGGCTCTATAGTGTGAATAAGTGAATGTGTAGTGGTGTGACTTTTATGTGATATTCTGTATATTAAAATGAGTTTTAAAATTTTTTTTATTTACGGATAAAAGTACACCTCAAAATTTCCTATCTATACATGTATAATTTGTATACCTTAGAATTATAGTTTAGCAGAAAACGGTTCCACATTGCATTCATCTTGTCTATTTATATATAAGATTTATTAACGACGACAATAGCCCGGCCGACATTTAAAACGACGACTGCGAACGACAACGGCGAAAAACCGAAGCATGACGATAATTGCCGCCAAGCACCGACGACATGATAATAATGAAAGCGGCAACGACAGTTCTGCATTAGCTCAAACAACAGCAAAAAAATTTAGAAAAAAGTATTGCATGTGTAAAAAAAAACATAAAACTAATCAATTTCAACACATATTTGAAGCAATTTGCATATATATTGCACGACCGTCGCTGTCAAATTAGAAATAGATCTAATCTGGCGACAGCGACATTCATTATTGATTGCCGATTTGTCGTGTTGTGCCCAAAAAATTTCTCCACATAAGACCATGTGTAAAAAAAATTTGACAGATGCCGCACCGTCGTTGTCGTCTTGAATCTGTTTTCCCTAAATACCAGAAAAAATACCGAAAACGCAAAATAAAATTGGCATTGTATGTAAAGCAAGGCGAATTCATTACATGAACGTTATATTCTTTTGATCTGACATTTCTGAACATGCTAAATTCGCCTTGCTCTCACCTTATATGAATTCGCCTTGATGTACGTATAGTAACTAAACTTATTAAAATCATAGCAATTAGTTTTTAAAAGTATTTTTGTAGATATGGCGATGAATTTTTTAGTCACGTTTTGACCGATAACTCAGTTATCGATTAACTTAACACAACGAAACATAGCAGTATCGGTTAGTTTATTGAAATATCGAGAAGTCCATATGAATCTTTGGCCTTTCCGTTAATGCAAATTTAGAGGTTTCAGGGCATTTACATTTCGACCGATAGCTCAGTTATCGATTAATTTATCGAAATATTACAATGTCTAAACGAAACCTGTGGCCTTTCCCTTTCGTTTGATACCCATATTGTATGCAAATTTAGGCGTTTTGGAGCATCCACATTCTGACCGATAACTCAGTTATCGATAAAGCTATCGAAATATTGCAGGGTCCAAAAGAATACTGTGTCCTTCCCCTTTCGTTTGATATCCATATTGTATGCAAGTTCAGGGGTTTTTGGTGGACCCCATTCTGACCATAACTCAGTTATCGATAAAGTTATCGAAATATTGCAGAGTCCAAAAGAATCCTGTGACCTTCCCTTTCGTTCAATACCCATATTGTATGCACATTTTAAGGTTTCAGGGCACCAAATTGCATAAATTCATTGGATAAAATGAATTTTTGGGTTAGTTGGGTCACATTAGTGCCCATAACTCCATAACCATGTGAGGTGTTGAGATTTCATGAAAATTGTTACCTATCCGAGACATCGGGAAATAAGTGTGCAAAATTTCTTACAGATCGGTGATGTAGTTTGGGCGTGAAAACATTTCAAACACACTCACTCACTCACAAACTTACGCATTTATAATACAAGGTGGCGCAAGAGTAATCCTCCTATCAGAAAATGCTATAAATTTTGCGATTGGCCCCTAAAGTCAGTTCTGTTTTGACATTTGTGTAGTGAACACATGCGAAATACACGTTAATAAACAATGTTACGCTACACTGCTCCAGAACGCGGAATATTGCTGACTATTTATTTGACCAATAATCGGTCGGGGCCAAACGGTTACAGAGCAATGATCAACGAGTTCTTTTTGCCGCAACTTGATAAATTGGGATTGGAAAACATGTGGTTCCAACAAGACGGTGCAAGAGCACACACTGCACGTGCCACAACCGATATGCTGAACATCGGAAGCTTACTTTTGCGCCACCTTGTATAAGTAAGATTTTTTACTTACCTGCTTCGAATAATTAGAGAAAAGTCGTAAAATTTCTTTCAGCAAGTTTATTTTCGAGTCTATTTATACATTGTCAGTATGCTTAAATTTAGTTACACAAATGCCACTTACTTACTGTATTTACTCTTAAATTAACTTTAAAAGTTGTCTAAAAATATTTTTTAAGCGGGTTTTCGTTACATTTATTTTTGGATATTATTTTTTTAAGATTAAAAATGAGATATAAAACTATTTATAAATATATATAATAACTAGACGTTATAAAGCCAATATAACAATTTAATCTATACATCAAATCAATTCGCTGTTTTGGTCAAGAAATAATATTATCATGAATTTTCTTTTCTTCGGTTAAATAACTACAAAGGTTGAGTCAGAAATTACCACTTATATATATTATATATTGCTTTTCATAACTATAGCATACTAGGAATTTTATTTTAAGAAACGTATAAATATCCGTTTGTAACTTTGTGCACATCTTCAAAG
The DNA here is from genome assembly GCA_949987695.1 of Merzomyia westermanni. NCBI lineage: Eukaryota > Metazoa > Arthropoda > Insecta > Diptera > Tephritidae > Merzomyia > Merzomyia westermanni. Next base: position 70,849,715 of record OX465293.1, read on the forward strand.
AGTTGAAATAAGTTTTAAAAACTTGCTTTATTAAAAAAAGTGAGATACCTTCCACTCTTAAACATTCCGTCAGCAGTTTTAGTCTCTAATTACTCTCACGATCAGAAATAGAAAAATTAAAGGTAGAGATATGATTTCAAAATATTTTTTTCAGCCATCAAATAAATAAAAAAAATAAGCTTTAATAATAAAACTGAACAAAAAAGTGAATAACAAAACTTAAGAACCAAATAAATTTATTAACAAATAATAATATAATTGAGAAAAAAGTGGGTTTTTATATGTCCACAACGTTTTGAAAAAATAATAATAATAATTTCAAATGCAGATGAAATTCTGAGAATATTATTTGTTGCAAAAATGCAATCGGAGGGTTTCCGGGTTTTGACTATCACCACACCAAACCAAGACGATTCTTTAATAAAAACTGAATGTTTAAAGAGGGCAAGCGTTCTCCACCCTCCACTTCGGATTATTATTGTATACATATTGAAATTATATTGTTCTGGAAAACACAAACTTTGCATATGGTTACAGCTTACAAATTCTACGGGGGTTATAACGGCAGCTACGTGAGAACTCAGAAAACGAAATATATTAACATTAACCGAAAAATTTTAAGTTCTAAATTTTTTTTTAATTGTGGCACTCTTTCCGCGAATAAATTTTAAGAAATATGCGACACATGAGTTTTTTACTACAACATAAATTTTACTTAATCACATTTTTACTTATTGAATACTAAAACTACAGAATGATAAAACCGAAAGAATTATTGTTATCGTTTTGTTATACATAATTCTGTATGTTTCTATATAAACCTATGTACACACAAAACTGACATTATATTAATAACTAATAGAAATATGTGACCTTTGAATATAGGCTTTTGATTTTATTTCTAATTGTTTTTAGGTTATCACTGTTAAACCTCTAATACGATTCAAATAATCTCTTAAAATTAACAAATCTCTAAACATTTATACATACATATTTATGTTTAAAATATTTGCATATTAATATTTTTCAGAAAAGTTTACAAGCTCTTAAAAAATTTTAATTAACAAATCTAGATTCTATTTAAAACTTTATTTTATGTCTCTTCAAAAGCGTATCGTTTACGTTGACTTGACTTTAACAACTAGAAACTAAATGCATTATGTGTACTTTTTCTATGAATGTGCATTAGGCTGCCAATTGTTTGACAAGATTTGTTTTCTGAATGTCACAGTTTATAGTGCAAAAGAGATCTTGTTCAAATGAAAATCCAAAACAGTGAGACAGAGAAACGTGGACTTGAATTTCTTTAACAATTTGCTGTCTGAAATTTATTCGAAATTTTTTCAAAAATTTCTTAAGTATTTTCAAGGAATCATAACCGTTATCAATGCTATGAAAAACATTTTTATTTCTAATCAAAAGACTTTTTATTTTGCAAGAAAATAATCAGATTTTAGAGTAAAATTTGTTTTATTAAAATAAAATAAAATGAAATTAAATAAAATAAAATAAAATAAAATAAAATGAGATAAAATAAAATGAAACGAAAAAAATTAAATAAACTAAAATAAAATAAAATAAAATAAATAATAATTAATTAAGAATTATTATCAACTGGTCTTGAGTTCGTTAAACTTACAAAAATATGTAAAAATGAACGGACCATAAAATCAACAACAAAAATAAATTTATACCGGAGCACGCGGTTATGTACAATAACTATCTTCAAAAAATAGAAAGAATACTGTACAAAAACAAAGTCCAGCATACATGATTTACATATAGACAGAATGTCTAAAATATTGTGTATACTGTTGGCAAGATAACAAACAACAATTAGAGGAAAACTTGAATTAAGCAGCTTGCAAAACTACACGCAGCATAGCCTATGGGTTAGGCAGCTGCGCTTGCAATCAGAGTGAGTGGGTTCGATTCTCCACAAGATCCTCTGAAATAGCAAAACTATACTAATTAGTCTATAACTATAGCCTGTATATGTTTGCTGCTTTCAATTTTTCCTCTAATCAAAAATAATAATAATTAACTAAGAATTATTATCAACTGGTCTTGACCTCGTTAAACTTACAAAATTAAAATAAAATAAAATAAAATAAAATAAAATAAAATAAGATAATAAAAAATGAAATAACATAAAATAAAATAAAACAAAATAAAATAAATTAAACTAAAATAAAGTAAAATAAAATTAAAAAAAAAAATTTTATAAAATAAAATGAAATGAAATAAAATTAAAATAAAATAAAATAAAATAAAATAGGATAAAATAAAATAAAATAAAATAAAAGAAAGCAAAATAAAATAAATAATAATTAACTAAGAATTATTATCAACTGGTCTTGAGCTTGTTAAACTTACAAAAATATGTAAAAATTAACAGTCCATAAAATCAACAACAAAAATAAAATAAATAAATTAAAATAAAATAAAGTAAAATAAAACGAAATGAAATGTAATAAAATAAAATAAAAAAGAAAAGAAATAATAAAATTTGATAATGACGTAATTTTTATGTTCTTTAAATGCAAAGGCTGTTGTAACACTAAGAATTCATTTTTAAAATTAGTTTATATTAAATAATCATTTCAGATAGAGAACTTTTAAATGATTTCGACTCAAGTATAGTTCAAAATCTAGTTTGTGTAAGGTGCGTTCTTCATACAAATAACCGGGAATTTATGGAATAATAGAAAACAAAGCACCTTGACTAAGAAAGGTCAGCCTAATGTTTAAATATATTTATGATCACATGTACATATTTGCCAATTGTACATACAAACAAAAATATTTGAATTGGTTTTTGGAAGATGGCTGGGACATACTACATACATACATATATATAGCTACAACATATATACATATATATATATAGTCCAGATTGTCAGCGCGATGTAATTGCACGTAGGCTGTCCGAAGTTAAGCGATTGTTAAAATAGTAAAAGAGAAAAAATCGAAATGCTTATTAAACAACGAAATCTTCCAAGCACTATTGACTCTTAGGTAATTCTTATGAGTGCAAGTACCCTGCAGAGACTGTGAACTGGTGGCGTTCTGGTGCATTTGAAACCACAACTAGTTCGTCTTCAATCTATTTTACATGCAATCAACCTGGGAATTAAACATGCCTAACCGTGGCACTATCTTGTCGGTTCGGAACCAGACCAAAAATAATTTTTTTTATTAAATGCTTTCCAGAAACTAGGACTAGCTACCACTTAGAAATATATATGTGCCGAAGGCTTTATAAATTTCATAAATACGCAAGACGATGCTTACTTACAGCAAAATTTGACGGTGGGACTCTTAAAAATACATAACCGAAACTCCGTTTTTTGGAAAATGGGTTGTATGGGGCTATTTTATAGATTGGTCCAATCTTATAAATTTTCACGAACCCTATTACATATCTAATAAATACAAAAGCTGCAAAATTTAACGTTTCTAGCTAATTAATTGCAAGAGGTAAATCCCAAAACCTATTTATCGGAACAACCGATTGTATGGAAGCTATGCGCATCAGATCTAGTTCCGCAAAAGAAATTACCGTCACTATTACCGAGTTCCCTGCAGGGTTTGCAAGTAATTGAGAATCGAAGTAATATGATATAATCTTGTGTGTGATTTGTGAGCATGTATGTGTTCGGTGTTAACTTGCATGTGAGTATTGAATGCAATTTTAATTAAGTTCTGCATTGCACCGTTAAGACGACGAATGCTCCACACACGGACTTATGGACGCCTTACGTTGCACAAGTGAAATTAATACATAAAAAATATTATCAACGGAGGTATCAAGTGTATTTCTTATGATATTCCTTTTTTAAAAAATTCCTCCTTATTCATATTTACCTTTTGATATTGAACTTCTGGTTTCGAATCCTTGATTCACAATTCAGTTCCGTTTAATTTAAATCACATATTCGGTGAGTAGCTTTGAATGTGTATTTTGCATATGGATTTGTTGTTATGTTTCAATGTGTAGTTACGTGGGCACAAGCTGAAAGATATATATTAACTCTATTTAAATATTTGTGTGTACATATATAAGAACTATGAAATGTGAATTATAAATGTTCAAAATTGTATGCAAAATATCTTCAGTGTTGACTTCATCATTTATTGATATATTAAAGCACGCCAGTCAGCCTGTTTAGCAGTAGCCGACAAAAATTGTTGACAACAAAGGAGGTTAAGTTACCACCCACCGCGGTTTTTCCATTTCATTTAAGGTGTCGAAAGGAAAATCTTCTGAGCCGGAGCTTCTTCACTCTGCTCGTTGCTGACATGATAATTTCGGCCCTCAGCGGGTTCTATAGGTGTAGGTGTCTACAGTGACGTTGCTTATAAGGCTCAGATGCACTGATTTATTATTTGATGACAGTAAATACAGCATCTTGTCTGATGCCTCATTTGGTTGTTTTCCAATCTCCAAAGGTTTTGGGCAATGTTGTCGAAAGTGACAGTCCTTTGCCTGATATGAACCCGGTACGCGCTGCTATTCTCTTGCGGTACTCTTGAGCACTGCCTAATAGGTATACACCTAGTGCCCCTCAGTACATTGCTGCAGTTGCATGGACGATGATAAGTTCTAATCATCGAGCCATTTAATTTTTAGCTCTCCGACCTAGGTAAAAGTATTGCGGCCTCGGGGTCGAAGTTAGCCTTATTGTGAAATATATCGTTTCAACGAAATATCAATGCCTCGGGAGTGACTTGATCTCAGCGACTTATTGCTATTAGGATAGTTCTTGGTACGTTTTCAGTAGTGACGGTTTCAAAGAAAAATTTTAACGGAGGCTTGCCCAAAATCCGGTCTATTGTGTTGAGAAATATTACGAAATTTTAATATGGCATTCAAGAATATCAAATGCACCCAAGTTGATAGACAATCGCTGCAAACTTCAGAGATCTCTTAAACCAAGACTCCATAACAGGTTCCCTGGGCGCATCATTTGTCTTTGTTGTGTAGGCTTTGTTCATGAAATACCCCAAAAATATTAGTCAAAGAACCCGGCTTGGAATGCTAGCCTTAGTTTTCTCACTGAAAGTCTCGCTCACTGTGGCACAGTGCTTTCTGAACTCACAAACTGCTGAGTGGCATAAGCTATGCATATTTTTTTTTCGTATATTTAATTTGACTTGTATATTCTAGTAATTTACAGAAAGGGGTTTTACCAAAGCAAACATGGATGGCCAAACCCACTGCCAGTACATCAGATGCGTAAGAACAGTTCTGCACCGCTTCCTTCTACTCACTGAACAAATAAAAAAATTATTTAATACAATTTAGCTGAATAAGCTAATCGCACCCCATACCCCACAAGCTTAGATACAAAACTTAATTACAATAATACTCAAAAATTGTTTCCTTTTTGCACTCAAATAGCAACATGAAATATCTTAAATAAAACAACAAAAACTAGCAATTAGTCATCACAAAATGTCTTTATTTACTTACCAACGAAAAATGCAGCTAAATTTCCAAGCCATGACGCTCCTACGAGCAAACACCAGGCACGCTGGGGATTGTGGCACTTAGCTGAATGAAAACATTGCGTGCGGTGCGAGATGATGGAAAAGGTACACCTGAAACATACTTACACACACACACACACACACATAAATGTTTGGATCTTAATACACATTGCATTTGCAAGTAATTCTGTTTGTTTATTGCATTTATTGTGCGCAGTTCATTTCTGGTTTTTGTTGTTTGCTCAAGAAGGTAATCTCACATTCACATGCTTTGCATTGACTTTCGTGTATAAGTATGTGTGTGTAACTATATGTGCTGGTGGTGATAAAGTTGCTGGGCGGAACTTCAAATACTTCAGGGATTCAAAGTTGCCGTAAGTGGTGGCGTACTACTCCCAAATGTGATGTCTTTTTTCGTTTTGCTCACGCGAGCAGCTATGTTTCACAGCTCAGCGTTGAAGCAACAAGGAAGACGAACAACATCTATGGAATTACTTGGCGTGGGATGAGTTACATGAGGCTTGTAATTTTCTATTGAGTTTTGATTTGCTTTTGCTCTCTTTTACATGCTATGTATTTCTGCGTGCTCAGTTGACTGGTTGGCGTCTGCAAATTAAAGTTAAGTAATAGCAAAGCTTTAGTAAATCTTCGACTGGAAATGTGTGGAACAAATTTCTTTCGATATATATGCAAATAATACAAGCAACCATGTATAGTTATATTAACATCGATGTTATTTAAAAAGCTATATCTCTAAATTATTTTCAGCTGTGAATGAGAAAGCGGAGCTGGAACACAAGAAAAGTCAATTGTAGATTAGAAAGCGTTACTACAATTTAAAACATCAGTGACTAGAGCAAACAGAATCACAATTTAAATTAACATACAAAAAACTTCGGTACAATTTTGATGATTTTAGGCAGATATCTATAATCTAAAATTAATTTGAATTTTTTAGATTTCAGACATACATTTCCTACCCCAAACTTTCAGGGAAACCTTTCAATAAACAATTAAGTAAGCTAGTTTATTAAACAATATTTTCTAAACGAGTTTGTAAATACAAAATTTCACAAACGTTTAGTTATGTTTAACAATGGTATGGTAGCTCTGGGAAAGTAATTTGGGATGAAATTTCTGTAAGGTGAACAGCTTGGCAGTTTCGAAAATAAATTTCCTAAGACTTTCCCGATTTCCTTCACGTTTCCGAAAAATTGAAAATATAATCGAATTTAGTGAGTGAATTGATTAAAAAATGCCTCATAAATACAAAAGCAGTGTGCGGATCCGCAGTAGAAGCTTGTTGCAATGTTTGGCGATTGAGCAGTTACGTGGCGTTGACAATTCAGCTCCTTTTTGCAGTGGATGCCAACTGCAGTTCGGATTGTGAAGCTCAGCACCAACAAGTTATATTACTAAATCTCCCATTTATGTACAGCTGTATTCATAATAATAGTAGTGAAATTTCAAAGTATACACAAAGTTCAGGAAAGTTAATTAAACTGAAAAAATGGGCATCGAAATCTTCATCTTTTTTGACAGAGTTTGTAGAAAGCTTTTGAGTACCCTTGTTTTGTAGACCAATCAATTATAGTGTGCAAGTTAGAACTTGTTTAAAAATTATCCCGAATTTACATTTTTTTTTTTTTTTCGAAGATGTTGAGTGGGATCGACTGTGCAACGCATGAGCAAAATCTAGTTTCGTATGGATAAAATTTTTGCACAGCCTGTACAATGAAAATTCTAGAAATTCAGGGAAGTTTTTGAGAGAGTTCTAACTTGCACATTCTTGAACTAACACTAATTGGGCTACAAAATAGCGTACTCGAAATTGGACCAATACAACACATAGACCCCACACAATCGATTGGTTCGATAAACGTGTTTAGCCTATAACTGGATTAAAAAGCTAGGAATGTAGAATTCGTACCCCCCTTTCTACATAGAATAAATAAATAAACCAAATAATTAAATTAATATTATTGAAAGGGTCCATATTTAACATATGCTCCGCACTCCCCCTTTATCCTTTCTAAACCAATAATATAATATAAATAATTCAATATATAAGGTGGCGCAAAAGTAAGCTTCCGATGTTCAGCATATCGGTTGTGGCACGTGCAGTGTTTGCTGTTGCACCGTCTTGTTGGAACCACATGTTTTCCAATCCCAATTCATCAAGTTGCGGCAAAAAGAACCCGTTGATCATTGCTCTGTAGCGCTCACCATTCACAGTAACCGTTTGGCCCCGACCGATTATTGGTCAAATAAATAGTCAGCAATATTCCGCGTTCTGGAGCAGTGTAGCGTAACATTGTTTATTAACGTGTATTTCGCATGTGTTTACTACACAAATGTCAAAACAGAACTGACTTTAGGGGCCAATCGCAAAATTTATAGCATTTTCTGATAAAAGGATTACTTTTGGGCCGCCTTGTACAAAAAAAATAACTAAAAAGAAACTACTCGCGAAACGAGGAAGGCTCGAAGGACCATGTCTAAGCTTTATGGAGGGTTAGTAGTTTTTATACCTTTCATGAACATGAAAAGGTGTTATAACTTCGGTCCGATGTTTGTAAGTATGAGAAGAAGAAGAGATAGACCGGCTAATAAGTACACCGAAATGATCAGGGCGATGAGCTGAGTCGATTTAGCCATATCCGTCTGTCCCTCTGTCTGTTTGTACGCAAATTAGTCCCTCAGTTTTTGAGATATCTTGATGAATTGGTAGGGAGCCGCCATTTTGCATGAGATTAATCATTTGTCGGAATCAGCAAGATCGGATCAATACAACGCATAGCTCCCATACAATCAATAGCTTCGATAAATGGGTTTTGGGCTACAAATTTTGCAATTAAAAAGCGAGGAACGTAAAACTTTGCAGGTTTGGTACTTATTATGTATGTAATGTGTGTAGTGAAAATCAGCAAGGTAGGATCTACATAACGTATAGCTCCCATACAATCGACTGTTCCGATAAATGGGGTTTGGGTAAAAGAGATCACATTTGGGCTATGTATCTATGTATCAGTTTTGCAGAGTTTTTTCTAATTGTGAGTAAGGATATCGGACACCTGAAACCGTGATGCGTATTCATGAAAGGTATAAAGTGTTCGGCACAGTCGAAGACAGCCCTTTCCTTACTTGTTTAAGTTAATGTTATATATATTTGTTTATTCTTTGTTCAGAGGGCAATCTTTGAGTGATGTATTATTTAAAATTATTAGTATTTTTTATTAAAGTTATTGGTTCTATGTGGAAAGGGGGTGCGGGTCACCTGTTACTCCTTGTATATATTAATTGAGGGCAAGCACTATTGGCTCTGAGGGATTGCGCGGGATTGGCTTCGGCGATTTGGGATTACAAAACATAAACTATATCTACGAAATATTTCATAAGCTGGTTGGGAATTACAAGAAAGTGTGCCGCAAATGAAATAAACGAAAGAAATAATTATAACTTATGTCGCTTAAACACCCCCATACAACAAGTTTTTCCGATAAACGGGGTTACGGATATGTATCTGTAAATTACCAGGATAAGTTTATCAAATTTAGCAGTTTTTGTACTTATTGTGAGTAAACATCGGGCTTAAAGCCGTGATGTGTATGCGAAAAGCCGAAGACAGCGCATAATACAAGCGCTATTCAGCCAATTCATCCGATAAATACGATTTTGAGACATTCGACTTAATTGCGGGAGTTGCAGTCATCCGTGTGTCCCTCAATAAACTAATCACGGGGATTCCTGCACATTTTCAGTCGAATTTTTCAACAGTCCAGAATGGTTAAATTTTTATCACTGTATATTTTTAGTGTTGGGTAAGTGTTTAACCATCTTTAACAATTAAACCATAATACGGAAAGTTCTTAGTAAACGGGCCTTTTATTTGTTATTTGCTTGGAGTAGGCTTCAATAAAATCAATTTCCTGAATTTCTATCATTTGTTCAGTGCATTCCAAAATAATTCAGTGGAAAAAAGCGGGAATTGTCGCTCTTCATTTTTGTATGAAAAAAATAATTAATTATGATATTTTGAAATTCGAATTAAAAAAAATCTAAATAGTAAATTCCCTGTTTTGTTCTAATGAAAGTTGATGTTTAATTGGTTATATATAGTACAGATATGAAAATAAAGCGATCTATAACTAAGAATTCATCAAAATCTTTAACCCTAGCTTTCGTTATTTAGAAAAAATGTTGGGAAGTATTTTTGAAAACCCTTTTCATCCCATCCCTCTTAACTTAGCTTTCAAAATCTTGCGCTAGATACCTGCATTTATTTTGGGAAGAAATAACTTTAAAAAAACTAGGTCTACACAAATTCACACGCCCTAATGTATGGAATGAAACTAGAAGAGAGCTTACAATTCACAAACTACATTTAGTAATTCATATACAAAAGGGGTTCACGGTGAAAATGATACAGTTGGTTCTTCTAATACGAGTATATTACAGTGTACTAAGTAACATGGACAAACTGGCATTTAACTCACCTCGTTTGCATTTATTGTAGCGCGTTGATACAAAAGTAACAACCACGCTACTTAGCTGCTCTCAGAATCATATCTTTCCGCTGCGATTATGTAGAGTACGTTTACGTCCGCAGAGTATACGTTGAAAGGCTCGTCGGAACTCTGGATTGAAAATGGTATAAATGATGGGATTTAGTGTTGAGTTGAAGTAGCCCAGCCAAAGGAAGAGCGATGCAAGTACGGCATTGATGTGACACTCCTTGCAAAGTGACAGCAGTAGGGCCATCACAAAGAAGGGCAACCAACAGACAGCGAAAGCTCCCGTAATGATGGCCAGTGTTTGTGCTGCTTTACGTTCACGTTTTGCTTCGAGCATTTGACGTCGTTTATTTAGTTTTTGATATGGATTCGGTATGCTTGCGAGTAGTTTGTTAGTTTGGGAGGTCGGTGTGGCCTGACTGCAAGCGGTGGGAAAGGCTGCGGCAGCCAAATGTTGTGCTGATGTTGTTATTGTAATTGCGATTGCCTGTTGCTGATGCGCCGTACTAGCCACTTCCTGTGATACTGTTGAGATTTCGCCAATAGCCGAAATTTGCGACTGTGAATGTGGAATAAAAAGCAAATGAAAAAATCAGTAATGGTTTCTCAAATAAAACAAAATTAAATAATAAAACAAATCAAATAAAACAAAATTAAATAAAATGAAATAAAATAAAATAAAATAAAATAAAATAAAATAAAACAAAATAAAGTAAAATAAAATAAAATGAAATAAAATAAAATAAAATAAAATAAAACAAGATAAAATAAAATAAAATAAAATAAAATTAAATAAAATAAAATAAAATAAAATAAAATAAAATAAAATAAAACAAAATAAAATAAAATAAAATAAAACAAAATAAAATAAAATAAAATAAAATAAAAAAAATAAAATAAAATAAAATAAAATAAAATAAAATGAAATAAAATAAAATAAAAACACAAGTTTTTCGTTTTGCCAATATATTTCAATTGCCGTCGGCAATCCCCTTCAGGACAAAATTTATTAACACGTTGTCACTGCTTAACGTGGAGTATATATTGGCAAAACGAAAAACTTGTGTTTTTATTAGTTTTTGCGAGAAAAACATAGACCTCGAGCCAGCAAAAAAGTGAAAGTTAAGAAGGAAAGGTCGACAAAACAGAATTTTTAAAATAAAACAAAACAAAATAAAGTAAAATAAAATAAAACAAAATAAAATAAAATGAAGTAAAATAAAATAAAAGCTTAATATATAACAAGTAAAAAAGTCTAAGTTCGGGCATTATATACCTAATAGTTATCTATTATGGCATACCATTTTACGCAGGTATATTTTAATACTTTTCAGTTCGTATTATAAAGCCAGCTCATTGTTTTCAATAAAAACACTTTTTAATTTAAAAAAATATAAACGTATGGCGCGATATACAACAGGTATATCATCATACAGCTCCTAAAAGATTTTTGCGCCGAGCTTCCCTTCCAATTTGAGGTGTGAAGTTTTGAATATTGTCCTACAGATTGGCGTGACCTACAGATTTTTGCCGATTTCGGACGGCATCTACAAAGAGGATGAATTTATGTTGAGAAGCCTTACATGGCAGAGTTTGCCAAACCACTGCCCAGAAGCGACCCCGACTGGGGGAAAAATTTTCAAACCACTTTTGATGTTACCTGTCCCAGCACTCGAACCTTGCACCTTAGGTGTGGTAGGCCGGCAACACTGCCGTCACACCATGTCGGCCGCTATTAAATTATTTGTATATAAATAGCTTCCCTACCAACAACTGCTAAACACATTTTTTTAAATACCAATACATGCACATTTTATATTTGAAAAATTTGAGTTCAAATAGACAGACGGACAGACAGACAGACGGCCGGGGAGACGGACATGGCTAAATCAACTCACGTTATCGTCCTTATTATTTTAGTTTACTTATTGATGGGCCCATCTCTTCTTCTTCTCATACTTACAAACATTTCATGTTCATTAAAGGTATAACAATTTAAAAAGATATATAACTCCCTATTGCAGTGGGGCATTAAAAACTTGCCCGGATATTTTACTTGTGTGGTATCCGATTTGCTTAATTTTTGGTAGGAATATACTACTACTATTGAGAAGCAACTAACCAATTTTGATTGAAATGTCTAGTTCAAAAGGTTTATTACGCTTGCATGGTTATAAAAATATTGCGTTTTACATTTTACAAACAAATTTTTCAGAAATATGTAAAAAAACTGGGCGTGACCGTTGACCGATTTGGCCCGTTTTTACAACAACCATTTATCTTTACATGTACAACATTTTCGCCAAATATAGTTTCGCTAAATCAATTTTTGACGGAGTTATGGTATTAAAATGTTTGTGGAATAATCCACTATAAAAGGGCCGGGGCTACGCTCATTTTCAATAATTCTTATTTTTCGACTTTACTCGTTGACGAACACTTCGGAAGTGAAATATAAATGATATAAAGCTTTTGTACGCAAAGTTATTGCCTATTAAATATAACTATGATCCTTTTCAAAATCTTTCGTATAAAAGTGGGCGTAGTTCTAAACCAATTTCGGCCATTTTTTTCCGGAACATACCTTGTGGTAATATAAATATGTGTGCTAAATTTCGTTTCGATATATTGTACGGGTTTTGATTTGTGATTAATATTATTTCTAAATTTTACTTAATCAAAAGTGGGCGGTGCCACCCCTGTTTTCAAAAATTTCTCGAAAAATTTATTTTCTGCCTTAACATTAATGTACACACCAAATATATCTTTATAAGTGTATAATGTACTGAATAATCACTTTTTTGGTATTTTCGAAAATATTCTATATATAAAAAGTGGGGGTGGCTATCAACCGATTTCCCCATTTTAAACAACGCTCGGAGATGAGTGCCAAGGAGCCTGCATATCAAATTTCATTAAGATATCTCAAAATTTACTCAAGTTGAACACGATTCACACAAATAAATTATTTTAAAGGAAAACAATAGCAATTGACGTTTTCCGGTTCAATATCAACCACTGCACGATCGCTAGTTTTTATAAATTTACATATTTAGTACACGCACGGACTACAATTGGTTGTAAGTGTGATATGGTCGACATTATTAAAATAGTACCTAAACTGACTCACATATACTCGAAGTTTTTAGTATTGACTTACAAATTATATAAAGACATGACTTATATATAACAAAATTAAAAGAAAAAAATCTTTTAAGCTCAAAGCTGAGTATTTAGGTTAAGCGCGTGCTCTTTGCTATAAACTTTGTTTCACCCCTCATTTACTTAAAACTCACACTTTCTTAGAAGCATTCTTGAAAGCTTTAAAATACGCGTAAAACTCAGCATGATCCATACCTTATCTTTTATATCAACTTTAATATGTAGAGGCGATATTAAATTTAAATCTATTTCCAATATATCCGTTAAATAAATTTGTGTCATACCTCTTCTGCATCACCGGATGCTGTTGTCACTTCTGTTGCATGACTTTTGCTATCAAAATTGCTTGTGCTGTACTCAGTTTCCTCGCGCATATTGCTAATGCTAAGAGAATTGCCGACATTTGTTTCCATATTAGCGCCGCCCACAGCAGAACTTTGCTCTGCCTTACCGAAGCATATTTTAAGGCGCTTACGCTGACGTCGTGTTGAAGCGTTGGTGCATTTCTAGAATAATAATAATACGAAACGATTAATTCCGTTGTTTACCATTTAAATATTACGTATTTAGTTTAAGAGGAATGATTTAAAAGTATTTAAGTCACTGTAATAAGTTGCACAGTGAAAAAAAAAATACTAAATAAAATAATTGTAAGTATAGACAATTGTACCCGCTGACTTTTTAATAAAACAAAAAAAAAAAAAAAAAACTTTTGCATTTCAATATGATCTTCGTTGACCTCGAGACATTTATTATAGCATATTTAAAATTGTTGTACTCCTTCCAAATATTTAAAAACAGATAATTATTGGAAGGCTAAATCTGGAGTATAGTCTTTGTGAGGTAGCACTTCATAACTGAAATTATGAATTTTATCCGTGCTAAATTCAGAAATGTGCTGTTGTGCTTTGTCAGGAAGATTTTTTTACCTATAAATGCAGTCGTTTCTATTTTAAATGGAGTCGATACGAAAGCTCTGGAACTATTTTCAGATGATTTGTTTACATATTTAAAGGTAATCGATGTGTATTCAAAAAAATTGTCGCCATGACCCTAGACGTTGGCAGTGAATTTAAGATGAGTTTTCATCAAATTAAAAAAGTCACGTAGTTATTGAACGAACCTCGATACGGTATATTGGTATAATCTTAGTAATTTTCACCACACGCATTACGTCAGCTGTGTTCAATATAATAATAGTGAAATTAAAATGGATATGGTTTGAAAAAGCTGTGAGTTTAATAATTTTCATTTAAAATATAGCGAATTCCATAAAAGAACACACAAAAAAAGAAATTACAAAGTATACACAAAGTTCAGTAAGTAAGTTGAACTTTAAAAACTGCTCATCCAACTCTTAAATTTTTTTAGCAGAATTTGTAGAAAATTTTTGAGTACACTGTTTTGTAGACCAATTAATTTTAGAACTCGCTCAAAAATTTCCCGGAATTTTCAAAACTTTTTCGTCAAGGGTATTGAGTGATTTCTTCCATACATAGACTACATTTATTTGACCGAACATCCTTAACAAAAATATTTGAAAAATTCTAGAAAAATTTTGAGGTATTTCTAACTTGCACCTTATTGTACTAGAATTTAATGAGCTATAAAACTGCGTACCCAAAAATTTCTAAAAACCCTTTTCAAAAATATTGAAAAATATTGAAATATTTTTTAAACTTTAATTAACTTTTCTGAACTTTGCGTAAGCTTTGAAAATTTTTTTTTTGTGGTTTCTGTTATGGAATTCGCTATATTTTAATTCGAATTATTAAAGACAAAGCTTCTTTTTATTTCGTCGAACGATATCTAATTTAATTTCACTACACTAGTTTGCGTTCAACCAGACAGACGGACACACGAACGGACGGACATACGGACATGGCTAAATCAACTCAGCTCTTCGTCGTGATCATTTCGGTATACTTATTGGTGGGTCTATCTCTTCTTTTGCTCATACTTACAAATATCGGGCCAAAGTTATAATACCATTTCATGAAAGGTATATAAAACGATGTACACCCATTAAAAAGCACATACGCTAGCATACACCCACACAGCCAAAGAAAGCAAATAAAAAGCACCATTGAGCACAAGATAACTCAAACAATAACCAGACGGTATGTTTGTTGCTGCATTACAAGAGAAATAGAAATGTGCTGTAAAGATATTCCTAGAAAATCGCTTTAATTTTGTGTTTATCGTTTCACTTTAACTTAAACATATGTTTTTCCAGTTCCCTTTTGTTTTTTTTTGTTTGTAATTTGGGTGCTGTTTACCATCTGTACAGCTGTCGAGTGTTCTCTCACTAATTTATGAGATTTGCTTGCACTTTGCACTGGAATGGGCTTGTAAAGGAAAACAAAAGTTGCTTGTGTTCAATAAAAAAGCAAAAAACTGCAAAGCGTTAGCTTGAACACTTTTTTAACAAGATATAGTCACACAAAGGCACAAGCCGGAAGAGCTAGAAAAATAAAATTGAAAATAATCAGATAATGGTAAAGATCTCAGTGCCAAATTCAAATACACAAATTTGCATGTGTGTACGTGCATGGCTTCTTTTTTTTGCCATATTCTTCTTTTAGATTGCTACTATCTTATGTTTATTTATTGACTTCACATCATTCTTCATTTAGTCTCATTTGTGTCGTCTATGTTTATTTACCTATTTGCTTTTGATATTTTGCACTCGCGTTGACATACAGTACTTGTGCGCTATATGTATGTACAAGGTGGCGCAAAAGTAAGCTTCCGATGTTCAGCATATCGGTTGTGGCACGTGCAGTGTGTGCTGTTGCACCGTCTTGTTGGAAAAACGTGTTTTCCAATCCCAATTCATCAAATTGCGGCAAAAAGAACTCGTTGATCATTGCTCTGTAACCGTTTGGCCCCGACCGATTATTGGTCAAATAAATAGTCAGCAATATTCCGCGTTCTGGAGCAGTGTAGCGTAACATTGTTTATTAACGTGTATTTCGCATGTGTTTACTACACAAATGTCAAAACAGAACTGACTTTAGGGGCCAATCGCAAAATTTATAGCATTTTCTGATAGGAGGATTACTTTTGCGCCACCTTGTACATATGTTTCAATATATATAGATATTGTCTCTAAAATTAAGCGATTTCTGTTTTGAAATTGTTGCATTATTTTAAGGGACAATTCAATTTAAAATGTAGTAGGGTTCTCATCAATAAATTTAACTGCTAAAGTTGCATATACGTCATGGTGTAGTATGAGTTTTTTCAAACTACGCAATATTGAATGATAAAGATATCATCTCATCCGGGACATAATTCTATGTGATATAATCGCAAAAAGCCATGTGGTGCTGAATCAGAAATGATATTGTGGGTGTTTTCAATCCACGCCTAGTTAATGTTTATAACTTGTCTACATAGTATCTTATACAGGACGTACATGAGGGAAATAATCTTGATGCCCGATAGTAGTTCAACACTATGAGACTCCATATTGAGTGCTGGTGCTATTGCAAACTTAAACTTTACTCCCCATGCCGTTTTGGATAGGTTTTGTAATGCTATATATTTACACTAGTCCTTTCGCCACGTGGCTTAAAAACATGCTCTCTTTGAAAGTGTGGAACCACAGGTTTGTGAACCCCGTAAATAACAAACAACCACTTCAAATAATTGAAGAAGAGAGCATCCTTCCCAGATGGACAAGAGTATATATGGCCCAATTTTAGTCTGGCTATTGTAATAGCTTAAACTCTTACTTAGCCTTTCTTAACCCCACCATACCACATGTATGCACTGCATGTGGTTTGTCTCCTCATTATCTAAACATCTCTTTAACCGTTCAATATAATTTCGTTCACACCAATTTTGTTCTTGTTCAAAACTCTTGAAGTGGCTTGTTTCCTTGGACTTTCACTATGATAAATGTATGACTTTCCGATTGGTCACGGAGCGAAATAATGTTAATAACAAAATATTAGAGACCTTTGGACAGTCTCGTCAATATCTTGAGCATTCAACTTTTCCACGCTTCAATAAAATCTTCCTGCGGCAAGGGATTGCTCAAACTAGACTATAACTATTCAAATTATTAAGGAATTAGAGCAAAATTATATACTTATTTTTCTAAAATTTTCAATAAAGTCAACCATTCTCCTCTACTGTACCAGCTCCCTTTATACGCAATCAAATAACCCTTATATACTAATCTAAAATGCTTGATTTCAGACCAGTAATTTGAATGTGTCCATATCGTACATGTACGCGTAATTTTATTTGTTATGACCCTGCAGTGAAGTATCAAACTAGTCAGTAAATATACTAGTATCCAACTATAATTTTCTGCTTGAAATCATACTAGTCAGAAAAAGTTCGATCCATACTAGTATACGACTATAATTTTCATAATATGTGTATAAGCTGTAAACATTTTTTTCGTTTATTTCATTTGCATGGCATGCTATTGTAATTCGCAACCAGCTTTTGATATATTCCAAAGATATAGTTTATAGTTTGCAATCCCAAATCGAGGTTTTTCACAGCAAAAATGATGAAAAATTCAAATGATGTATTTTTTTTTTTTTTTATAAGCCCAACGAATTACTCACCATCCCGCCTAACCGAGACGAGAGGCGCATCCGCATTATGCGCGGATAAATTTTGCCGAGTGCTTGAAAGGCGGAGGTTTGTTAAGAGTCGAGATCTGAAAGTGCTCAGCTAAGAAAAATTTTTATCAGCTGAGTAAAGTGCATGCATAAATGATTAAGTTAAATAAGCACATATAAATCATTTGTTCTCTCCAGTTTTTTTATTATTAAAAGCGAGTCCGAAATATCAAACTTATCTGAATGAGATATAAGGTTCGTGTAATTGAAAATTGGTGCTGCATTGCTTCAGAATAATAGGTTTGAAATATCTTGAAGCTCGGGACGGTATATTAAAGTTAACTTCGTTTAAATAAATGGACTTGAAATATATCCGTTTAATAGTTTGACCATAAATATTACGCTTAGCATTTCCCTATTGATCAGTCCATTGTACTTATATGGAAATGTGACAGTTGGCTGACTAGTTGGGCTTGGTGCATATACTAGTTGTAAAGTAGTTTGCAACTAGTTGGTTTGACTGCAGGGGAAGTCTCAATCAAAAAATTTCATGAATTCGTCGCATTTGCTCTGTAATTTGATTTGAATGCGTAATCTTCTGAATGCGATTTTTAGGCGGAAATTGTGACACATTCCGATCCTTTCTTTGATAATCACTCATTCCATTCAGCGTAATGTAGTAAAAGGTACAATTTTGAAATTTTTCGAAATTTTCGTTGTCAACAAGTTTACATTTGATTTCAAAGAAGATTTAAAATTTTGGAAAGTATTCCAATTTATTATTTCATTCATAAGTCGCTAAGTGCATAAGAAAATAAAACAGCTAATTAAAATTCTAAAAACTAGAGACGATGTTAGTCATTATATGAGAATAAATATATAATCTTCAGTCAAATCTACTAGTTGTATACTAGCCAAATACTAGTTTGCCATATGGCTAAACTAGTTCGAGCTCTGTAATTTTTCCATGTTACCACTAGCCATTATATACATCAAGAGCATACCATCAATGTTGAGAATTGGTTTAAGGAATGGTTCTTAGTCCCATACAGGAACCCCCTCCTAGATATCGAGATAAAGAAAAAGAGGAGGACAGACTGATGGTGAGGAGTGGGAGGGAGAGTGGCGAGAAGAGGTAGAATGAAACGTGAAGGTTGAGAGAACGAGTGAAATATGGAGAGAAATACGAACGTTTTTACAGAAGTTACAGTATCATCAGTTTTTCTGTTTCTTAGCAAAGTTTATAAATTACACGGAAAAATATTATCGGGCAGGACAAAGCTGGCGGCTCCCGTGGTGTGGCGGTAGTGTTGCTGACCTATCGCTGACGGGGTCACCTCTAGGCAGTGGTTCGTCAAATTCTCCGAGTGTTTTCTGCCATGGAAGACTTCTCCGTTCGGAATCGGCCAAGTCTCGTAAATTTGTAGAAAAAGTTATAAGCAGCACACCACAAATTGGATCGGCCTTAAATCTCCTCGGCAATGTCTGCCGGCTCTGCCAGTTGATTATAAAAGAATGCCAAGAGTGGAATACTTCATGAACGAAAATCTTGACGGTCACTTGGCAGCTAGCTGGTGGTAAAATGGTATTTCTATAAGTCGATGCATGTACGTTCTCCCGGGGGAATTTGTGATAGCATTTTACCAACGGTGATCTGTCAAGTGTTCCGTAAGAACTGCTGATGGCTCGCGATTTCTAAACTCAATAATTAAATGTTAAACTAAGTTACCAGTAAAAGCTGTTCTGTGTTCTTGAGATTACGAGATAGCTATTACCGTGAGATAAGACTACTTTCTGACTGTATCTTTTACGTATGAATTTCCGGTAATCTAATAGGCGATATAATGCGGGTCGCAGATGGATCGATAATCTTATGGAATTATCGTTCCCCTTGTAGCCTATCCGACGAAGTGTGGAGGACAACAAAGGTGTTATTGTGACAGACATGTGATTTTATATCGCGTTTTTCAGGACTTACAAGTTATCAGGTGATCTTCCCTGATCGTGATCCAGTATACCACCAGCAGTTGCACCTGATCTAAAAATAGTTATACTTGTTGTTGCGCTAATAGCAAGGCAGGCCTATGAAGATAAGTGTTTCGACAATTTTTTATCATAGCCATAGTGGGATTAAATGATTGGTATCATGTGGTCATTTTACCACCTGCTGACCATTTTGGGCAATATCTGCGTCATAGTTGTGCAAACGTTTTTCAAAGTTGGAACCATTACTTTCGCCCAAAAGTGGCGGATGAATCATATACGAACTTTTTCACATAGGGAAACCAAAATATCACATTGCTATCTAAAATACACTGGTCTATTTACAACTGGTTTAAAACATGTCATCAATGAACTAGTAGGAATATGTTGAAATATATAGTCAATGAACTAGAATGTTTGCTGATTAGTTTGGCTTTTGATTGAAGGGGTTCATTGTTAACATAAGCTCCAAATTGATATTGGTGGCAGCCTTCTAAAACTTCCCTAGAGTAGACCGGTTAAATATGATTAGTAATCAACTAATTGCACGGCTTTTTTAATTGGTAATGATTAATTTAAATTGTTTTTCAAGAAAAAGAAATTATTAAATGAAAAAAATCAAAAATAATCCAAAATATTTTGTTTTGATTACTTTGGATTATTTCTGATTTTTGTAATTTTTTTTTGATTATTTTTTCAGTATTGTTAATGTGATTCTACAAAAATACTGAAAAAATTAAAAAATAATAAAAAATAAATGGAAAAAAATCAAAAATAATTAAAAGTAATCAAAACAGTTTTTCTTTATTATTTTTAGTTTTTTTAACAATCGTAAACTAATTAATTTAACCGGTTGTCATTATGATTAGTACTCATTATTTAACAGGGCTGCCTTAAAATAAACCCGAATTTCGTCCAAATCGCTTATTCCGATTTCTAGATAGTAATTTATACGCAAAGGAGTTAACATAAAATATACTAAATTCATGTGGAAACTTCACTTAACTTTGCAAAATCTAATTGTATTTGAATTATAAATTCAAAATTTCGTGAGCAAGAGCCAGTCAAATTTGTATAATAATATACCAGTGTAAGGATGATACAATTCCGGTAGTAACACTTTTAGTTCTCTATGTAGTTTGGCTGTTATTGCTTGTGGCCAAAAATGCCTAGTTTAATGTGACTTATTTTCGCTTCGATTCGCACAACATATGGCTTTATTTTTCAAGAAATTTTAAGGAAATACTGTATAAGGTAACGTAATATCACTATGTGAGGAAAGTAGCAACACGACCCTTATAATCCGATTGAAGTATACATACAACCACTCACCTGTATTGGTTACTTTGTAAGGAAAATCTCTAGTTCTGAAACGACTACTTATACATCCTTGATATCTTTTACTTGCAATAAACTGACGAATTTAGCAGGGCGATATTTTGAGCGTTAGAAATATCTGCATAAAGATAAGATTCTTATTCTGAACCACTCCATAAATATACACATTGGAACTAGTGCGCTCCGACGGACTTTTTTAATAGTTGCGAAACGGAAAAAAATTATAGACATACTTACTTACGAGGTCATTGCGGGAAACGCAAAGCGACACAAAGAGTTACTTCTTCTCGTTTCAATAAAAATTCTTATAATGTAAAAGCGTTCACTCCCTTCAGTGCTTGTCCGTAAATGGAAGTGGGCATTACTTGCGGGTGAAGGTGAATGTGTGTGACCACGACTCAAAGTGTCACGGTGACTTGCATAACCAGCCGATTAGTTCTTTTTATGTATAAAACAAACCGTATTTTTTTATATAAAAAAACCATTACGTTTATTAATCAATAATAATAATTTGGAGCGTTATAAATCTTAAGAGTTTAAGGTAGGGCTTCAACGATACAAATAGAGGTCAATGGAGCCGTATGTACATTGGCCTCTACGTATATGGCACACGATGTACCATCTCCCGTAACGGCTGTGCGGAGTACTTTCGAGAGAATAGTAGGACATATTATTGTAGGTGGCGATGTTAACGCACATCACCCGGCTTGGTGCAGTAGCGATACTAATGATAGAGGTGAGTCACTATTTGATTTTATCCTAGTTCCAATATTTTTATATGTTATAGCGGCAGCGAGCCCACTTTCGTCGCGAAAAATAGAAGGGAGGTGCTGGACGTTACGCTCTATTCAAGAAGTGCGGAAGGTATGGTCAGGAACTGGATGGTTTACGATGAGCACTCCTTTCCGACCATCGCTACATCCGCTTTGAATTGGCACCGTCCATCTCCTCCCCCTATAGCAATCTTAGGAGTGCCGACTGGTAACTGTATAATAAGGAACTGGATAAGTACCTTTCAGCTTGTAGCCTCGAAACGCCTCGGAAATTGTGGAACTGGTGGTAAAGTTCACTAACGCCTGTCAAGTGGCTTTAGATAAAGCCTGCCTTTTAAAAGGGCTAGGGATAAGCAAAAACCACCCTGGTGGAAACCCGAATCAGATAGATACAGGAAGATGCGTAGACAAACTTTTAATAATGCAAAATCTTCGAAGGAGGATGTGAAATGGGAAGTTTACAAGGAACAGCTTAGAGAGTACAAAAGAGAACTCAGGAAATCAAAAAGAACCTCCTGGAGAGATTTCTGCAGCAGCATGGAATCAGTTTCAGAGGGCTCGAAGTTACGGAAGATTCCATCCAAATCACCCCATAGCTCGCCGGGGTGTCTGAAGAGGCCAGATGGGTCATGGACAGATACGGGGGCGGAAACTCTGCAACTTCTCCTTAATACCCACTTCCCAGAAGCGGAAAGCGACCATAGGTACCAACCTTATGGGGGTCATGGTGTATATGACCTAGGGCAGTACCTCAATCATAAAAGAATTGAATGGGCCATTGGGTTATTCAAGCCATTTAAAGCATCGGGTCTAGGTGGGATATCGCCCGTACAACTTCAGCAATCAATGGAACTGAGCATCCCTTGGTTGCTAGTGATTTATAAAGGGGTGCTTACTTTCAATTACATCCCCAACACTTGGAGAAACTTCAGGGTAATTTTTATACCTAAGGCAGGTAGAACATCTCACGTTGGCCCAAAGGACTTCAGACCTATCAGTCTGGCGTCCTTCCAACTTAAGGTACTGGAGAGTTTAATTTAGCCTCACGTTAGAGATAAGTTAGAGAGCAAAGTCGTACCATCCCAGCATGCATACATGAAAGGTAGATCCACAGAAACAGCGTTACATGACATCGTCACGCATATAGAAAAATCCCTATCGAGTAAGGAATTTACACTGATAGCCTTTCTGGATATTGAGGGAGCTTTCAACAACGTTACGCCGGAAGCGATCATAACAGCCCTGACGGCTTTGGGTATCGAGCTTTGGCTTGTGTCATTCGTGCACCAACTGCTGACGAGTAGGAGGGTGCACGCTGACCTAGCCGGGGTGTCGGTGAACAAAGTCATCAACAGAGGCACGCCACAAGGTGGGATCCTCTCCTCTCTTCTATGGATTGCTATAAACCTTGGCGGTGGAGGGGGGGTCTAAAGTCATAGCGTACGCAGACGACCTTGGGGTGGTTGTGAGTGGTAAATATCCTTAAACGCTATGTGATATCATGCAAAGAAACCTAAGGCTAGTCGAAGAGTGGACTGGGAATAAAGGTCTAGGTGTTAATCCGGCCAAAACAGAGCTGGTACTGTTTACTAGGAAATACAAAATTCCGTCGCTACGGCTACCGACATTATTCAATATCACCCTTAAATTGGGTGATTCCGCAAAATACCTGGGGGTTATTATCGACAAAAAGCTCACATGGAAAGAGAACATCCAGGAGCGCGCTAAAAATGCTCTTGTGGGCCTATACTCTTGTAAGGGTGCCATAGGACAAAGATGGGGGTTGTCCCCCAAAGTTACACTTTGGCTCTATACTGCCGTGGTTAGACCAATTCTTCTGTATGGGGTCCTGGTCTGGTGGACGGGCCTGGAGAAGAGCTCCAACATTATCGTAATCCAAAGAGTACAGAGAAGTGCGCTCATATGTGTTAGTGGGACGCTACGCACAACAGCGGCAGAGACCCTGAATGCAGTCCTCAACATTCTACCGGTTGACATATGCGGTAAATTATATGCGGCGTACTCCGCACTGCGAATTAGGAATTCAGCAGGATGGAGGGCCCTTGGTAAAGGTTACCCGTCCATCCTGAAAAATCTCCCTGCTGTACTGTTTCGAGAAGAAATTTGATATCAGAATACCTGAAAGGGTCAATCCATTTGTACACAGATGGTTCGAAACTTGATGACAAGGTAGACGGTGGGGTTTACGCCGCTCAGCTGGGGCTAAACTTTGGCTTCGGACTACCTGATCATTGCAGTGTTTTCCAGGCAGAAGTGGCCGCTATACAGGAAGCTGTAGTATTACTGAAGACAGTGAACATCAATAGCGGTGATGTATACATCTTCTCTGTCAGCCAAGCAGCCCTCAAGGCGCTGGGAGCCTTCACATGCAATTCCAGGGGTGTGGAGAGCTGCCGCTAATCTCTCAACGAGATGGCTGAGCAACTCTCAATTCACCTAGTATGGGTGCCTGGACACTGTGGCATACCATTAAAGGAGATGGCAGATGAGCTAGCTAGAGGGGGTACATCCGCTCCGCTTTCACAGTCCTGGAAGGGTTTAGGCATGCCGCTAGCGACCAGGAAGCTCTTAACGAGGAATATATTCCTCAAACAGGCAAGGGATAGATGGGAAAACCTAGGTACCTGCAATCATACAAGGTAGCGCAAAAGTAAGCTTCCGATGTTCAGCATATCGGTTGTGGCACGTGCAGTGTGTGCTGTTGCACCGTCTTGTTGGAACCACATGTTTTCCAATCCCAATTCATCAAGTTGCGGCAAAAAGAACTCGTTGATCATTGCTCTGTAGCGCTCACCATTCACAGTAACCGTTTGGCCCCGACCGATTATTGGTCAAATAAATAGTCAGCAATATTCCGCGTTCTGGAGCAGTGTAGCGTAACATTGTTTATTAACGTGTATTTCGCATGTGTTTACTATACAAATGTCAAAACAGAACTGACTTTAGGGGCCAATCGCAAAATTTATAGCATTTTCTGATAGGAGGATTACTTTTGCGCCACCTTGTACAAAACTGGTGTGGCCAGAGATTAACGCGAGTAGGTCGGAAGACTTACTCAAACTCAGAAGGGATGAACTCTCATTACTCATGGGCCTTCTCACAGGGCATATAGGCTTTGGCAGACATGCGGAAAGGTTGCGCATTCCCTATAATGATTTCTGCAGACGCTGTAGAGACGAGGAGGAGCCTGAAACATTGAGGCATCTTCTATGTGAATGTCCCGCGCTGTGGGGCAATAGGTAGAAATATCTGGGGTCGGGTATTTTCTATCATCTTGACGAATTATCAAGAATTAAGCCAAAGGATATTCTGCGCTTCGCGGAATCCACAAAATGGTTTGAGTAGGGGGTCAGTCAGATCCATGTGGTATCACAACGGGACCTACGGGGCCTATGTGTGCCAGTCCGTTCACTAGCAGCCACTGCAACCTAACTTAACCTAAGGTAGGGCTTCTCTGCCAAGTTGTGTTGCGCTACTTCTAAATTTTTTCCTACAATTCGAAAGACAATGTTATGAACGAATTTTTCACAAAAACCTGTGCATATCATAGTCCTAAAGGAACACACTTTTAACAGTTTGGTATTTAATATCCGGTTCCATTCAAAAAGTAAACAATTTGATTTATTTTTGGTTTTTTGTTTTTTTGTTTAAATAAGTTGGAAAAATCATTAAAAATTATTATTGGTTTCGAAAAAAAAAAATTACTTAATCCGGAAATCATTAATGATCATTGTTTAAAGGGTCTACTTAGTTGGCGTTTCTCTTTAAATAGATTCATTGGTAATTATAAAACAAAAAATGAAACATAATTTGAAACAATAAATGTTTTTGACTGCCGGTTTGAACTATATAAATTCGAGTAGTTCGGGAACTAGTTCTAGTTTAACAAGTTAGACCGAGTTGTGAACTAGAAATTTGTGTCACTAGTTACTGAGATCCCCATACAGAGTACATACAAACATAACTAGTACCAGTGATTTGCCCAGCTACAGATCTCCAGTAACAGAGTACAACATATCTTCGGACAATTTAAGTTCAGTGTTTTAGTCCATATCTCAGACGAATATCAAACCATTCATTATAAGTTTATTAAGTTTGTTTGGCATCAGTGCGGTTAAAACTCACAATAAATCTTGTGTACGTGCCCTAATATATTTGTGGTCAGAAGAAGAGAATAGAAACGAACAGATTTTTTATACAGATAATGAAATGAATGAAATCAACCATTTGTTCGTCCCCTCGTATACATAAATATACCTTAATCAGATATATGGATGTGCATATATAATAAACACAAATTAAACCAAATTGCTTATATACATACATATTTGTAATATAGATTCTATATGGACAAGCATGATTATGTAGTTTATTGAAAATATCAAATATAAAAATAAGGTCAAAAACGAGTGCCCACTTGAGGAAAGCACATGCTGTTATATAAAAGCTCCTAATTGAATCTCTGCTGAAACACATATTTAGATATCCGTGAGTCTATGACTGGGCATGAGGCATCATACTTGCACTACTAATGACTTTTGTGAGTTCGACTGCTATAATTACATGATCCTCATAAATAAGAGACTTTTATGGGTAATTTTTGATTGACATTGACCAAGCAATCAATAAAGACGGTCAATCACATCTGTGGTGGTAAGATACAGAATTGTTGTTGTCGAGTGAATTTGAGCTATTGAACAGAGCGATAGAGATACACCGGAGGGTGCTGTTATTAGCTCTGTATAGTCGCTGAAACTAACTGTAGCCTTTGTGCTATAGTTTCGAGCTAGCTAAATGTTCTACATATTTTATGTAGTAAGATGTTAGAGTCGATCCGGCCAATTGGTTGAAAAAATTAGAGCAGCATACTGCAAACTTGGTAGAGAAGCTTGCCTCAATCGCCTCGGATATGTCCCAAAGTATTCTTTTTATTATTATTTATAAAAAAATGTGAAAGTATATTATGTGGAGAAATAAAATAGTTTCTTGTCAAGAAAATTATGCTTTGTTAACAACAGTCACCAAACTTACAAGCTGCCCTCGTATATTTTTCGAACAACTGAATAATTTGTAGTTGTAAAACTGCGTAATTGAGTTATCACTTGCTTGCTTTTCCAAAATTGCGATGCGAGATTGTGCAACTCACTTACTCCAAATTTGGGTGGTTTGGATAATTACTTTTGTTGTTTATCATAGAGTTAGAATAAGAAGAAAACCATTATTTAAATTTTAAAACTTACACTGATAAAAATTCCAGCCTAAATTTGAAACCATTCGTCGATTTAAGCAATTTTTTTTTCACTTTTTTGTAATAACTTCCAAACATTTCAATTACCTACACCAATTTTCAATTTCTTGTGGTTTAGATTTAAAACTGAGGTGAAAAAAAGTCAAATTTTTTAAATTTATTTCTGAAAGTTTTTTCAATTCATTGAATTTTTCTCTAAACAGTTTTGTGTGCGCCGTGGCCGGTGTTGGGCGTTAATCAATTAAATTTTTTATTGATTTATTAATTGTATAAGAAAGTCATTGCAAATTGATTAAAAATTAATTGCAATTAAAATTTTAATTGCTTGTTGCAATTGAATTATTTAAATTAAATTTATTACAATTTAAATTCTGATTACTTTTTTAATTGTATTATGAAGCAGTTAATAGTAATTAACCATTTTTTACAATTAGTTAACCGGGCAATTCTTGATTGATTTCTTTAAAATATTCAATTCAATTTATCAGGGACACAGAATTTTTACGAAAGTGATAATTGAAAGAAACCAAGCAATTTATATAACAAACATGTTCTTGCAGTAGAAGTTTGTCGCAATAAAACACCACGGTACCCGGCTATTAATATACTAGATATCTTCCGGGTAGAGTGTTTATTGTTAAATTCATAAAACAATTGTAATTAACAAATTGTTAATAATAGAGAAACATAATTAGTACTTAATTAATTGCTAATTGCGAGCATTGCAATTCATTAATTGTTAGTTGTAAATTTTTGCAATTACAATTAAAAAATTGTTAATTGTTAGTTGTACATTTTTGCAATTACAATTAAAAAATGTTTAATTGTAAAAGTTGCCATTAACAATTAAAAATTGTTAATTGTAAAAGTTGCAACTAACAATTAACAATTAACAAATAATATAATTGTTTTAACAATTATAATTTGCTTAACACTGGCCGTAACTCAGTGGGTAGAGCAGACGACTTTGATGCGGGAATCGTCGGTTCCAGTCCTGGCAACTGATGCAAATGTTTTTCATGTTTTTTTAATTGTTAAGACATTTCTGGTTCAAAATTCAAAATCGTTTCTTCACTCCCATTTTCTCGAAAACTGGCATAATATAAATTCTAAGCAAGATTTGGTTTTCACATATATGTAGCCCAAAAAAGTTTCAAATTTTGGGTCAACTTTTTAGCCGTGTGTTATGAAAATAGAGTGGCCATCGGCTTATGCTATTAAAAATATAAAATGTTCTTGACTTTATCCACTCAGTCCTCTTAAAATTAATTTTTAGGAAGCCGAATACTAAGGCTCTCGAGTCTTGGTGCTAAAGACATTTTTTGTTATTTAACTTTTTTTGCAGAAATGGTACAAATGTACCAAAAAATGTATGGAAATATTAACATCTTTTACTTTCATAAAGCAGCCGAGCTCTTGAAATATATTTACTTGGTAAAAGTCCGCATTAAATGAATGTTTAAATGACTAACCAAAACTAATATTCATTCATATAAGTAATATGATCGAACTTACATTGCGGTGTCCTAGACCAGGATGGGTACTACATGAAACATTAATGACAAGAAATTAGATCAAAGTCACGATGAATCATTTTTATTTAAAGGAAAAACAATATTAATTTCATAAAATTATTATTCTCTCCCTTGAGCTCATATATTGTCCTGAATATTATTTATTTATTTAAAAACGAACAAGCAAAAGGTTGAGTAAAACATTATTTATTTAACCCACTCCAACCCATATATCACATTTCCACACACATAAGAGGAATCACCATTCAATTATTTTGCAGAAAAACTGAGTCAATGAGATTGGGTCACGGGCAATTTACTTGTAAACGGTCAGAGGCTTTGCGGTTGCCCAAACAAGCGTGAAGCGTGTTTAGAGTGACGAATATCTGCTGTAGGCAAAAAAAAGTATTGCGTACCACACTTCGGCAAGCACGCGGAACATGACAGATGCCATTATGTATGAAAGTGGGGACGATGCAAAACTCAAAAACAAAAAGGAAATGGAACTCTTGCTATATAATGAAAGGCTCAAATATGATGTTGATTGTGTGTAAACCGTTAGCATGTAGCGATACTCAAGCGAGGTGTAGTTGCAGAAACACAAGCAACAACGTACCAGGGACCACTTTTTTATTGCAAGACTAAAAATTCATGAGTAAGCTGTAAACCATTCAATTTTTTCAACCTTCTGCTTAATAGATGAATTTCAACTTTTTAATATCTACTCAGGGATTTTATCCTTAACAAGAAAGTGAAAATGTTCTTCAGATAAGAGCAGACAAATTTGTATTTTTTATTTTAATATTTCTGAAAGATTCTTCAAGTCTTTAGATTTTTCCCGGAACATTGTTGTGTGTGTCATTGCTCAGTGGGTAGAACACTCGACTCTGGCTCTAAAGTATCATTAACTTCAACCAAATACATTCAGAGTTATGACGAATTGCAATTTATATACCTTGAGGGTCTAGAACCATACACTTTTACAAAATTATGTATAGCCACTACTGCACCCAGTGAATCCAAGCATATGCTGTGAAAATTTCATAAAGATTGGCTCAGTAGTTTGAATCAGACCTGTTAAATTCAATTAGTAATTAGTAATCAATTAATTGTACGGCTTTTTAATGGGTAATGATAATTTTGATTGTTTTTCAAGAAAAGCAATTACTAATTCATTACGATTAAAAAAAAAAAATGAAATGATCGAAAAAAATCTAAAATATTTAAATGAAGTTGTTTTGATTACTTTTGATTATATTTGATTATTTTTTTTTTATTATTTTTGATTATTTGTAATTTTTTTCAGTATTTTTGGTGTGAATATTTATGTGCATCTGCAACAATACTGAATAAAATCAAAAATGATCAAAAATAATTAAAAGTAATCAAAACAACTTCTTTTTATTTTTTTTAATAATCGAAAAAAATTGTATTTTTTTTTGTTTATTTTTTTTATTAATTGGAAAATAATCATTTAAAATTGAAAGTAATTGTTAATCAATCTTTAAATGGATTCTCAAAAAAAAAATTTTTTCGAAACGGTAATCATTAAGATTAGTAATTACAGGATGGCTGATGAATTTTGCTACATTAAGAAACTCAAATAATTTTTTTTTCAGTGTATGGAAATCATTTTTCTTTTATTCATGTTAAAGCTCATTAAATTTTATTAAATATAGCTTAATTAGTTTTAAAAATAATGGAATTTAAATGCCCCCCCTGCTCGTCGATGCATGTGCGGCATCTTACCAAAAAGTTGTTCATTACTGCTTGGAGAGTTGAGACAGGAATAGCCGCAATTGTTTCTCGAATGGATTGCCTTAGTTCATTCAAATTTGTTGGTTTTGCTTTGAAGACTTCCTGTTTGCAATAACCCCACAAGAAAAAGTCAGGTGCAGTAAGGTCAGGCAACCTGGGTGGCCAACGGAATGTGGAGTTTCTGGATATCAGCTTATTGGGAAATTTTCGTCGCAATTCTGTCATAACAGGTTGGGCTATATGAGGAGCTGCACCATCTTGCTGAAACCACACAGAGTTGAAAGAAATTCTCATTCGGCGTAATTCTGGATAGAAAAACTCTCTCAACATGCTCAAGAAACGGTCTCCAGTAACCGTAACGGTGTGACCGTTTTCTTCGAAGAAGTAGGGCCCGACAATGCAGCGTGATGAAACTGCACACCACACTGTGACACGAAGTGGATGCAATTCCGTCTCATGGAGTGTCTGTGGGTTGGAAGCACTCCATATTCGACAATTTTGTTTGTTTATGTTGCCGTTTAAATCGAAATGGGCCTCGTCAGACATGAAAAGACAGTTCAACATGTTTCCATCCTCTTCCACCATTTGAAGCATCTTCTGGCAAAATTCCAAGCGAATCGGCAAGTCTGCAGCGTTCAGTTTGTTGGCCATTTGAATTTTATATGGGAATAAGTCCAAATCTTTGTGCATAATTGACTGTAATGACTGTCTGCTTACATCCATTTGAGCAGATAAGCTTCTTGTCGAAACACGTGGATTGTTTTGTATGGCAGCAGCTACAGCAGCGATTGTTTCCTCCGTTCGAACTGAAGGGTTTCGATGGTAAGGTCTTCTGTTGACTGTCCCATGCTCGGCAAAATTGTTTACAAGTCTTATTATGGTCCATCTGCTCGGAGGATTGCCGCCAAACGTGCGCCTATACTCTCTTTGAACCGAAACTACGGACTCCAGTGCGTGATAGCGGCGGACAATCCAGATTCTTGTTTCAGTGTCCCAGTTAAATGTAAAAGTCAATCTGCAAAATAAAAAGAAAATTAACCAGATTCATTAAATAGAAAAAAAGTTATTTAATTTTTTTTGGTAGCGGCTTTCATTAGCCACCCTGTATTATTTAACAGGTCTGGTTTGAACGCTTCAAAAGACACAAACGCACTTTAATTTCTTTTATACGATTTAGTGGTCAATTAATGACAAGGTAAAATTAGTATTTAAAAGTATTATTTCAGCCGGGGCCACCATTAACACCAGTCAAAATAGTTCAGTTCATCTCCATTGATACGACGAAAGTCCATTAGAACTACTCACAATATTTTTTTAGAACTCATAACGTTGACAGTCCTTGAAAAAATACTGCAATGATGATGTGTTGGCTGTTGGCCAATAGCACTTACCTGATTGTGATTGGGTGGCATGGTAATTGGACGTTGTTGGATGCGCCGTTGAATGCGTTTGCGTGCAATTTTGTAGATTTTCCAATAGAGTGCCAAAATGACCAATAATGGTACGTAAAATGTGCAACATGTGGCGAAAATCTAAAAATTCAAATGAAAAGTGTAGGTAGAGTACTATTAATTGTTTGCCAAGAACACTGAGGATTGAAAAGCAGATGGGTTCTCATATAAAAGGCATAAGCTAGTCATATGGGAAATGGATTGAAATGAGAAATGCATTAAATTGGCATTTTCTGCTTGATAATTAATTGACATCCTCACTGCTGTTACTAAAAATAATTAAATGCGTAGTAACTAAGTACGAGTATGTATGTCTTGCTATAAAAAATGTTTGTTATGGACCACGGAACGTTCCATCAGCAAATAGAAGGTGTGAGGTGGGTTACATCGAAGGCTGGGCTAATGCTCAGCCTATCCAGAGTCGAGTAGAGGTCCCACTTCCTTAACTAATAAGAACACGGTGATTTGATGGTGTTATTTCAGTCGGGCACGATGAATAGGATGGGTCAGTAGCGACGTATAACGTGGCTGGTAGGGTGGATCGGTGCTAATCGGTGTTACCAATGACCGGTGGAACGGTGCAAGTCACCAACGACGGGTTGGTGGATGCCGGTGAATCGGTGCCAGGTTACCGATGACGGTGGAACGGTGCAAGTCACCAACGACAGGTTGGTGGATGCCGGTGAATCGGTGCCAGGTCACCGATGACGGTGGAACGGTGCAAGTCACCAACGACGGGTTGGTGGATGCCGGTGAATCGGTGCCAGGTTACCGATGACGGTGGAACGGTGCAAGTCACCAACGACGGTTGGTGGATCGGTGCCAGGTTACCGATGAGTTGCCGGTTGGTGTAAGGCGATGGCCCGTGAGTACACAACGGTAAATGTATTTAGTGGTCCTGAAGGACGCACCACTGGTCTTGGGAGCGCAGGTGCAAACCGTTAGGGTGCTTCTCTACGTCCCGTTGACGCAACCAAAACGTTGATCGATAGCGGAGGGTTGTGCAGGGTAAGGGTGGAAGCTTCTCACGATATGTTGTGGTACTCGCCGTCTCATTTACCGAAACCACACCGTCGATAATTACTGAAGCGCGAATAATCTTCTTATACATAAGGTGGAATGAACTAATTGCGAATTACAGGTGCGCATAAGCATTTGATTCGCATGAACGAAATCATGTTAGGCGCTCACTTGCTTTGTGCTTTGCTTGCCTTTTCATTCGCAGTGGGCGCGTGTGTGTTAGTAAGGTAGAGTGTAGGTGTGAAGTATTGTAATGCTACTTAAAGCGGCATTACAAAGGTAATTAGAATTCGTTAATTGTGAAACGAAACTTCCAAGAGGTTTCTAGGTCTCAGTCTCCCTCTAGGATTGTCTCAACTTAAAGATTATTTGTTTGTGTGGACTGTCTTTCATAAGATACGGATTCATTACTCTCAGTTACTAGCACCTTCTGGTACAAGTCCGACTGCAGCAGCGGGACCAATGTCTTTGGCCCCAGACAACTTTAGGGTCATACATTTTAGTTCCCTCTTAGGACATGTACCTATCGCGAGAATATTTTAACCCGCCAACTCGCTGGTGCACAAACTCCAGCTCTCCCACTCTGCTTCCTTCTCTCTCGCCTTAGCTTCGTTGTACTTGCATACATGGAGAGCAACTTTTACCGTAATGGACATGATAACTTCAATGGATTTTGAGGCTTATTAAAACTTCAATACTCTTGCATATACTGGCGTTGTACAGCCATTTTCCGTAACTTTTATAAGGTACGTTAGGACAAGTTTCGATAGTTTTAGAAATTGATATTAGAAAAGGGAAAATTGCTATCATCCGGTATAGCCAGTTTCACGTGCCAATATATTTCAGCTGCAAGACAAGAAATATACCAACTTTGGGTAAGATTTATATGAGAATTTATTCAAGTTATCGTAGGAATGAGCGAGCTTTCATGGCCGAATCTGATGCTAATTATTTTCATATATTTAGCCAACGACCTGAATACCCAGTGATATATACAAATTGCGTTATTTATAGTTTTTAAACCTTGCTAATGAAATCCTAAATCTTCGGGAACAGCTAAAATAAAAATGCATGCACGATCACTCTAAATTGTCTTCAGCCTCTTCTAACGGAAGTCCGAGGAAACGCGCAGTTTCCACAGGGTTGGACCAGAGTGATGTAGGTGTTAGAAGAGTAGCTTCTGTTGAACAGGATGTATGGCACCATGAGGGGACATACCACATGCAGGGCATGTATTTGGTATGTTGGGGCTCAGTTTGGATAAGTAAGAGTTTAGTATAGAACCCTGTCTAATCTGTAGGGAACATTTAGAAGCCTCATGCTGCAGCTCAGCTCTAAAACTACTCGGTGGTATAAAGGGTAAAAATCTTATTTAATTTTTATCTATCATCACGAATGGCAAATCTTAAGACCAAAAAGTAATAATACTGTTGGCAAAGAAACAATTTAAATACGAAATAGTGATAAGGGAAAGAAACACGACTAAGGGTCTCCACGCCCTAGTTCCAGGCACAAGTAAAGTTTTTTTTAATTCTGATCGAGGTGTTTCCAACTACTCGTGCGTAGTATGCACAAATGTTCATTGCCATATAATAGTCAGTCGAAACTCCTTCTTAATCATTCTTCCTTCACCATTATATTTTTTTATGTTGGAGCGCTTCTAAAATATCTTAATCTCTTAGATAAATTCGGGTAGCTCTACATTTTGAAGAATGGTTATGTATTTTTTTATTTTTGTATATGGCCATTCTTACTTGATATGCCACATCCTGTGAAACCATGCATTTTTGTTCTTCGATGCGTTGCAAATACTCCGGGTCTTTCCAACCGAATTGTGGTGCCAATGATATGATAACTGCTGTAAACCAAACACAAAAAATCATCCCAAATACTCTGCTCGGTGTACGCACATTGCTATAATCAATATTCGTCACTGTCCAATATCTGCAATGAAATTCAAGTGAAAGGGTTTTTATTGCATAAGTTCAACTTGTCTGGCAAAATATTATCATAGCTTTCATGAACATGAAATATGTAATCACCATCCTAGAAAGATATAGGCACACCAATGAATGTTCGGAAATGGCCCGAAAAACGAGCTAAGTCTATTAAACAATATATTACTGAATGAATGCTTGTCTATTTTCTCAAATTTCAAAATATTCGGATACGCCACTAGATGAATTTTATAGAAACATTGACATCGTCACTCACTTAAATGGTTATTCTAGCATATAGACTCTATATTTTTTAAATAAAGATCTTCAAGGATTCATTGAAACAGATTTAGTAATGAACTGAGAAACCCACCTCACAGGCCTTTCTCAAATTTTTTTTAGAAAATGTCATCGATCAGAACTTCATTGTGCACAAATCTCCCACCGTTTCAGTGTACGAAGAGGTGGTTTTAAAGTTAAAGTGGACTAAGCAGCTTATACTGCCGGGAAGAATATATGTGCATTTTTTACACAGCTGAGTGCAGGGTATTAAAGTTTTGCCCCCATACTAGCAGTTTGTAACGGCATGAAATAATTGACACATACTTGTATACAGAGTTCCAGAATAGAGAAATTGATGAAGCCTTGTCCGTAAAATGAAATAACTCTTTAACATTAACTTTTTGATTTTATTTGGGTATCTCTTCGAAATCGTTTCTAGGTTATTCCGGAACTTCTTCGTAAAATTGTGTGATGGATTTCGAGATAATTTTGAACCATTTCGGAACTTTGTTTTGGGATTGTTTTTCATTGAGACAATTAAGAAATGTTTCACTAAACAGTCTCTAACATGCCGGGGTGATCCCGAAATGGCCCTAAACTGATCCCGAAATGATAATACAGAGGCCCATACTTGAAAAAAGTAGTCCAAGCAAGAGCCCTTTTTTATCCAGAAATGATCCCGAAGTATAATTTCAGTTTATACCGAAATAAATTTGAAAGTTATCAGAAATAAACGCTATAACTATATGTACATATGGGTATAAATATCCGGGAGCTCACGTGCTTATTAAGTATTCTTAAATGTTTGATTAATACAAAATTTTGTTCGTTATTCAAAATCTTTTAAGTAACCAATAACACTTCACTCGTCACTCAATTTTATTTCAATAATAATTAAAAATTAAGTAATTTTTGGTTGATTGATATTTGAGAAAAAATACAACGATATGCACAGCGATGGTATGGGATGACATGTTTCGAAGTGCCCAACTTCTCATCAGACCCCTTCTCGGACTGGGATACGAACCTAAGTGTCTGCACCAAAGCCGCTGTTAGAGTATTCTAACAACTAAGCTATGATGCCCTGTAGCGTCACGATGCATTTTTCCTCTAATGTGCCATTTGCTTTATTCCAATTTTTTATTCAAATTAACCTGACCAAAATTAAACCCCTTTAAATGCTTTCTTAAACAATTGCATTTTATGGCTTGGTAAAATTTATACAGCTTGCGCGTAAATAGAAGCGCGTAAATAGAAACGTTAAAATTACCTTTATTAGTTTTACAAAAATAATGCTGTTACAATACATTTCGCGATTGAAATAGCTGAAATTAACCATAAAATAATATTGAATGATAAACACAATTTTCTTTCCCATTAAAAATAATATGTCCAATTCACAGTTAATAATAATAAACGAAGCAATTGGCTTACACCACATCGCATAGAAGAACAACAATTTCCTATTCATGCGTATATTTAAGTAAAGAGTAAACATTAGAGGTGAAAGAAATATTTGTTTTTTTTTTCACCGGCAACCATTTGGCGATGGAAACCAATTCGTTTTCGCTTCGCACAATAAACGCTTCAAAAACAATAAATCACAATATCAGAACTGCTCAAAAATATGCTTGAAAAAACATTTTTAAATTGAGTGATTACTAGTCAATCAAAAATTATGAATTTAAAAATAATGTAAACGTGAATGCGATCACGAATCAAAATATGTTCGCTCAACTAAATGATCCAGCTAGTTGAATGACGTTCACTTTTAAAATAATTAAAGAAATTTAAAATCAGGGGTAAGAAATTGTATATACTCAATACTTTTTATAAAAACACTTAGCATAGAAATATCAGAGATCTACCTTGATTTAGGTGTGATTATGTAAACGCCGTGACACTTTAAACCAAGTCACTAGCATTCATGAATGTGAACCATTGTTGATTTCTACTAGTTTTGTCAGTCATAGGCCCGGTTTTTCAGTCCTTGGTTTAGCTCAGTTTAAACTAAGTTTGCTTAAACTCGGCATAAATTTAAAC
Organism: Merzomyia westermanni; assembly: GCA_949987695.1. Classification (NCBI taxonomy): domain Eukaryota; kingdom Metazoa; phylum Arthropoda; class Insecta; order Diptera; family Tephritidae; genus Merzomyia; species Merzomyia westermanni. The sequence continues at coordinate 70,886,838 of OX465293.1, forward strand.
TCCAGTTAAACTGCAGAGCGGGTTTTCAGTGTGAGTTTAAGGCCGCTTTTAATATTTGCTTTTTATACGGCAACATTGGTTTTTTCTTTATCTAGATACGGCAACAGATAATATTTGTATACATATTCAACGCCATTGCTTCTCCTCAGTATTGTAATAGTTAGCATTTCGCCAATTTCTGCATCACTATAATCACTTTCGTCAGATGATATATCCAGTATTTAATTAAATATACAAATATCGTTAATTGCGTTCAGCTTATTGTTTCACAACCAAAACCATCAAATATGCAAAACAGCTGAGAGGTTTACTAGAGTTTAACCCTGCCGAATTGACCGCTTAAACTACGTTTAAACTTCGTTTAAAGTTGACTGAAAACTGCGTAACAAGTTTCAGCTTAGTTTAACTGACAAATTGAGTTAAACTTGTACTGAAAAACCGGGCCATAGTCCAATTACCCACCGACGTGTGTAACGTACGTTTACGTATCCCGTACGTACGTGCGGTTGAGGGAATCTTATGCCCGTGGCGCCAACGGAGAAATCAGCCATTTCTGTTGTTTACATTGAATACAATGTTGCCATTGATCAGTTTTCATGCATGCTAACGCAACATGTACTTTTAAAACAATTATTTCTCATTTTATGAGTGTCCGAAATTAATATTAAATAATTATAGCCAGTCAATTTATCTAAAAGCAACAACTTAATATCGTAATTTCGGTTTATTTCAACATTATTACGAAAATTTAAAAGGTATTTTGAGGTATTTTTGTAAAGCAACTGCAAACGATCCATAACCAGCATACACACGTATGAATAGGCAACACTGTCATATGAGAGAGCAATCAGCTGACACGTTCTTACGGAAAAAATCAAACGTTTTTTGATTTCTACGGAACGTTCTACGTATACGGAAAAATTGAATGTCGGTGAGTGTTCGTTTACTTGGCACTCTCATAAGACAGGTCGTGTCAGCTGACACGTACTACTTTCGTGCGTCAGTGGGTAATTGGACTATCCCTCACATTTTTAACAGATCTCAGCTTCGTCTTAAAGCGTAAGCAAATGGTAGTAAAATCAATGATGTTAATACGAAAATAATTGTTGCAACACTGGAACTTTAGTCAAGGGACAACTCTTCGCCTCAGAAAACAAACGGTGGTTGTAAAAATGATCGATTTAATGCAGGAGTTGCCGCTTCTGGCAAGTATAGATATAGATAGAAAAATAAATTTCTATAAAATAAAAATAAACACTAGGCTGAAAATTTCAAGGCTTTTGAAAATGTAAATTTGTATTCTATAATTTTCAATTAAAAAAAAAAACAATAGTTTGTTTGAAAATCTTAAAGTAGGAAGTTTTTAAGTGGTGAAATCTGGCGGAGTATTTTAGAGAATAAAATTTTACGTACGTTGATTTCTTCGTGTACAAAGCGTGCTCTGGAACATTTTTTTTTGCACGGGTCTTGCAACAATTTAAAATTTAATTTTAAAGAATTGAAAAAATTTGCCCTTGCAGATTTTTGAAAGCTAAGAAATGGGTATTTGAACCATCGATGGGGTATATCGGCTGTTATTCAACTTTGGAACCAAAAAAAAACCATATTAAATTGATAATAAAACAGGACTACAACAAAAATCATAGGCAGGCATTGGTTGACACTATTTCACGCGATCCGTTTCAGACTCTTACCCTGCTCTTTTCCTTTCAAGTCCTTCCCTACATTTCCTTCCCTGATTAGTTTCTTTTTATTTAATTTTATTTTATTTTACTTTATTTCATTTTATTTTATTTTATTAAATTTTCTTATTTTTATTTATTTTATTTTCTTTTAATTTAATTTTATTTTTTTATTTTATTTTATCTTATTTAACCCCTTACTGGTCCTTTTCTTTACTCTGTTTCCTCTTCCGTTGATTTCCTATAGATAAGTGTGCTTATTGCCAGGAAGAGTAATACTACAAGAAGCAAAGAACCCCCCAGTCTGACACTGGGGCTTTTTTTGCGAAAGGGTTATACATCAAAAGGTAACTGAAAAACTGATTTCTAATTCAATATAACGGGTAGTATTTTAATAGGTTTTCCGAGTGAGACCCACTACTGATTGCAGATTTTTAAAAACTTGATCTTGTTTTGCTTCCATACGTTTCTGTTGCTCACAACTTACATTACAGTCGAAGACAGTTACCTCCTTACTTGTTTTTTATTCGCATCCGACACTTCATTTCTTTTGTTTTGTCATTTGTTTCATCAAACGCTTAGGTGATTGACTTTGAGTTTGAATTTGCCAAAAAGCGTGTTTGTTACAAAAGCGGAAAATTTCAAAACTGATTGAAAAATTAGCGAAATTCAAAGTTTTCAAACGCTGCATTTGTTTAACGTAAAGCAAACATTTGCATATCAAAACTTGCATTTTATTTTTCTGAAAATGTTATTGCTGCTAATATAATTGCTTCAACTGCTTTGGGTGGTCAGCAAAAGTGAACAGCTGTACTTTGTCAAACGAATTCTGTAGATACACATGAATACAGCACCAAACTAGGGTCAGAGAAAATATTAGTTTGCGATAAGAATTATCTATCTCATCGCATATTAGTTCGAGAAAGGCCAAAAGGTAAAAATTAAACATTAAAATTTTTGGAGAGGTTGGGCAAAGCTGGGAAAGTTTCAGAAGAAATTATTTATTAAATTTGATGTCATCAGCAACGTAATTCAAACCTTTGAGCTTTTATTTATGAGCCGAGTTCGTTTATATATTTTCACTATACAATAATTACTTCAATTGAATTAACACTTTTTCGGACTTATGTGACCTAGTTAGAGAATGGCTTCTCATAGGACAGCCCCATGTTAAAAATATTAGTTGCTTATAAGGAAAAAAACAGTTGAGTTTTTTGTTCATATTAGTTTCGAATTTGTGTGCAGCTAGTTAATATGTCTGCAGGGTACATATTTACTTGTGCTCATATAATTAAGCCATACGATCGGAAAAGTATACAAGTTCTTGTTTCGCAATATTTATTAGAAATAACGAATCAAAGTTTACAAAAATATTAACGGAAATGCATTTCGATTCAATTTGTCTACTTATTTTAGGAGTTAAAATTAAAATGCTGGAACAGAAAAAGATTTAATCTTCGTGGGTAAGAAATTTGTGCTCATATAATTAAGCCATCTGTGAAAAAACCCGATTAATGCCAAAAAATTTAGGTTTTTTTCTCAAAATATACCTTCTTTCAACTAATACTTCCTTTTAGTGGTTATTCATGGTAGCCACAAGTGGGCTACATTGGGCCGAAGTAATTTTTCCGATTCCTTCTTTATGATTTCCCATAAACCAGTCTTATTTCGGGGGTTTCTTCCCGCGACTGGCCTTTTGATAATGCCTCATAGATTTTCTATGCGGTTTAAGTCCGGACTTTTCGCGGAACACTCGAGAAATTTGATACTGTTGGTTCTAAGCCAGCTCTTAACAACCCTAGAACACTGTTTGGGGTCATTATCTTATTGAAAAATCAAAAGAAGCGATAGATTTCCAGAGTAATTTCCTTTTGAGTGGTCCGCTATAATATTTCCGTACATTTCGCCAGTAGTTTTCCCTTCAATTGGTACAATCGGACCTACCCTAGATGGGATGAAGCATCCCCATGCCATCACGGATGAGCCACCATGTTTAACGGGTTTTTTGTGTACATGGGGTTCAGGGGGACGTCTGACATAAGGTCTACCATTATTTCCAAACACATGAAACTTACTCGATACAATTAAATTTAATAATTTTCCATCTTTTTGGTGATACTTCCTAGGAAAGTCTAGCCTCCGGTTGATCTTTTTTTAGAAACATTTTGGGAACGTCGTGCGATACGTCTATTCAAGGATTTTTCCGACTATGCCCGAGGACTATTTTGGACGATATTTTTATATTATAACACTGTTCTATATATGCCCGTATTTCCGTGTATGTCTTAAAAGGAGCCAGTGTACCCGAGTGAGCCCTTAGCCGATTGTCGTTCGGGGTCGTGTTTCTTGGTGATTTTCGGGGTACATCGGTAAAAGTTTTTTGTTTTGATAAAACTGCAATGCGTTTCACATTCTTCCTCTAGAAAAACCTAAAACTTCTGTTACTTTACACACTTTTCTTAGACTTCTGGAAACTCTCCCATATATTTCTCTTGTATGCAGTTGAGCTTTTGGTTTTGGCCATTTGCTTAATTTTTTTGAAATAGTCTCCTTAAGAATAGTTTAATTGATTAAACTTTATTTTTTTTGGAGTAAGCGACCTCATCTTGTCTGCAGATCACAGTATTTTCTAAAATGATTTAATTATGTGAGCACGGAAAACCCAATGAAGAGCGAAAAAACTTCAAAATTTTCGAAAGCGACAAAATTAAAAGGGATTTCGTCCACCTCTATAGACGTTGCAAAGATAATAAATAATTTTTGCACGTAAGAGATTAAAATTGGAAAATAACTTGAATGATTTTCTCTTTGAAATATTATTTTTCAGTACAGTGGCTTAATTGTATGAGCACAAGTGTACATATACAAATAAGTATGCACGGACATTAAAGTGCCCGACCAAGTACAAGTTTTGAGTTTTCCAGTATTTTATATGGATGAAGTAGGTTGATAATCAAAGCCTTATTATCTATATCGAAAATATGAAAAACATAAAGACGTGATTATTCGGAAATAAATATAATGTTCAATGGGCACTAATATCGACGACCGGAGTATTCCTAAGGTAGGCATACCCGTCGTAAAAGGCGACGAAAATGTACAAAGGTAATGACGTGCAACTTGATGGTTGATATACACATATGATGCTTCTCTTTCCTTACACTGCGTCACAAAAACGAGCTTTAGTTCTGTCCTATGAACCAAATATACTTTTTCGGAAAGGGGAGATAAAACAAATATACACGTGTATCGGCGATTTTCATGTACACGTCAGAATTTTTTTCTTTTCTTTTATACCTAGTAGTGCTACGCACACTTTAGTCGCCTAACGGCAGCACGTAATGGCATAAACGGATCGAGATAGATATTGACTTATAAATATCAAAATGTTCAAGACGAAAAGAGAAATTGATTGAGCAATGTCCGTCCATCTGCCCGTCTGTTAAAACAATAACTTGAGTAAATTTTGAGATATCTTAGTGAAATTCGGTATGCGGGTTGCTTGGCACTCATCTCCGAGCGTTATTTAAAATGGGCGAAATCGGATGATAGCCACGCCCACTTTTTATATATATAATATTTTCGAAAACAAAAAAAAGTGAGTACTCAGTTCATAATACACCTATAAGGATACAATTTGGTGAATACATTAAGATTGAGGCATAAAATAAAATTTTCAAGAAATTTTTGAAAATGGGCGTGGCACCGCCCACTTTTGATTAAGTCAAATTTAGAAATAATAAATCAGAAACCGTTCAAGGTATCGAAACAAAATTCAGCACGCAGGTTGTCAGGTATGCAAGGAATGTTCCAAAAAAAAATGGGCGGGATCGGTTAAGGTCTACGCCCACTTATATATGAAAGATTTTGAAAAGGATCGTAGATATATTAAATAGGCAATAACTCTGCGTAAAATAGCTTTACATCATTTATATTTCAGTTTTAAAGATTCCGTAAAAAAAGAAATCCAAAAACTTAAAATTTTCGAAAATGTGCGCGGCCCCGCCCTTTTTATAGTAGACTATTCCACAAAACTTTTTATGCCATAAGTAAGCCAAAAATTGATTTATGGAAACGAAATTTGGTGATGTCTGTGGTGGTTTGTCTGTCCGTCTGTTTACTTGAACGCAAACTAGTCTCTCAGTTTTACAAAAGAATGCTGAAATTCATGGTTTGCTTTGGCCGTTTTATAATATACTAGCAAACCCGATAGGCGTTGTTTTGACGTTTTGATATATAGAACACATCTACATATAAAATTTCATTCACTTGAACCATATAAACTCCTAACTATACCGAACTGCAGCTTTATATGACCTGGGGGATTTTCCATAAGCTATATACAGACTGTGTCGTGCCCAGCGAACTCCTGAACTTATCGTGAAAGTTCAAGAGCAAAACAAAACACAAAATATATGGGCGTGGCACCGCCCACTTTTGAAAAATGATGTAGATATTGATTAAGTCACACATATATCCAAAATTCATTAATTTAGACCAAAAATGTTCGGAGTTATGACGAATTAAAACTTTATATAACCTGTGGGCGTGGCTCTGCCTACTTTTCCAAAACTATATATTATCTATGCTGTACCCAGTGAACCCAAGTATATATTGTGAAAATTTCATAAAGATCGGTTGAGTTCTTTGGCGCCTATAAAAGACACCCTTTTTTATATCTATTTTTGTTACGCACAGAAGGTATTACTTCATTCGGCATAAACGATTCGAGATATATATTTATTAATGAATATCAAAACGTTCAGGATGAAAAGTAAAATATCCGGGCAAGTAGTTAATACCCCACTGCAAAAGCGAAGTTGTATATCTTTTTTGATATTCATTCCTTTCATGAACATGAAATGTTTGTATGTATACTGAAATGATCAGGAGGATGGGCTGAGTTGATGTAGCCATCCGTCTCTCGGTACGTCTATCTGTCAGTCCGTCTGTCTATTTGAACGCAAATACGAACTGAAAGTATTAAAATAGACCTGCGTAAATTAGGATGACATAATAGATCACTACTAGGTATATAATGTTCGGTTCCACCCGAACTTATACTTCCTTACTTGTTTTCTTTGTTGGTACAGCGTACTTTATTGTTGGCCTTCCATCAGTAAACTTGCATACATTTCTATAGAAATAGTCGCACACGACTAAAAAAAAAACGCTGACGTGTACATGAAAATCGCCGATACACGTGTATTTTTATTTTTTTTCCTCTTTCCGAAAAAGTATATTTGGTTCATAGGACAGAATGTGTGTAACGCGGTGTTATGGAAGGAGGGGTGACATGACATAGAACGTTGCACTGGTCATAGCAAATTGCTCCCTCGACGGTCGGACATGTATCGGAGCATACCGGGTTCAAAGGACTGGCACTTTGGAAAATACTCCCCAAAAGCTTTTGCCATTAAAAACACCAAATACCTCAACATTCAATTGATCAAAGGGGTCGTTAACGAGGTTATCGGAAATATATGGTGCCGGCAAAGGCCAACTCTTATCCATAATTCTGATCAAAATTTCGCCGTGCAAAAGACTTTGAGGAGCAGTAGCATGTTGTTTGCTGAGCACAAAAATCCATGCTACCGTCAGCATCATCGCTTCGTTGGGTGATTTTGATAATGTAGCCAAAACGTGCATAAAAATTCGAATGCAAAATCACGACTTAAGGCCCGATTGATATTTTCGCAAAAATAATAAGAGTTGTCTCATCTCCTGGATTTGATTTCCGTGTAAAACTTAAGCGGCTATGGCAAATGCCGTAGGTCGGCACCACCGAATCTCTAGCAAGACTTCCTTAACTTCGTTGTGAAAAAGATAATTCAAGGAGCAAGACCATATCGCTGAGGGAGCGTACATTTCAAAGGTTTAATTTATGTCAGACTATTTGAAGCTGAATCACCTACAACCACACTATTGAATTTGGCTATTTATCGATAGTCTCTGACTTGCATAAATTATTTTTGCGTCAAAGAATCAGCTATTGAGAGTAGGAAATCATATTGGTAGGCTTTGACCTTGCGGGTATCGGCAAGGTAGTAGAAGTGGACTGACTCTTGTCTTAGTTGTAACAATAAATACCAAACAGTAAGAGTTCAACATTTAGGGATAAAATGAATATTCCTATTTTTTAATTGGAGGGTCTAATGTGTATGTGTGTAAGTATTAACATGAGGTAGCATTAAATTAAATTTGTTAAATATACAACCGTAGCTAAACTGGTAATGACAACGGTTTTGATTTATTTGGGACCGCAATATGTGCTTTGTGCTCGAATTAATTTTCGTTCAGATGCCCAAACACAGGGGACGAAATGGAATAAATTTAATTAACACAACAAACATTTGCATGACTGATTTTTTGAGCTTACACCGTTTTCGTTTTGAACTATAATTATCTATGAGTGCTAATTTAGACAAATGCTTAAGTAAAAGATAATTAAGGCCTGGTTTTTCAGTCCTTGGTTAAGCTCAGTTTAAACTAAGTTTGCTTAAACTCGGCATAAATTTAAACTCCAGCTAAACTGCAGAGCGGTTTTTCAGTGAGAGTTTAACGCCGCTTTTGAGATTTGCTTTTTATGCGGCAACATTGGTTTTTTTTATCTAGATACGGCAACAGATGACATTTGTTTACATATTCAACGCCATTGCTTCTCCTCAGTATTGTAATAGTTAGGATGTCGCTAATTTCTGCATCACTATAATCACTTTCGTCAGATGATATATTCCGTAATTAATTAAATATAAAAATATCGTCCTTTTTTAATTCCGTTGAGTTTATTGTTACACAACCAAAACCATCAAATATGAAAACAGCTGACAGGTTAACTAGAGTTTAACCCTGCCAAATTGGCCGCTTAAACTACGTTTAAACTTAGCTCAAAATTGACTGAAAAACTGCGTTACAAGTTTAAGCTTAGGTTAACTGACGAATTGAGTTGAACTTGTACTGAAAAACCGGGCCTAAATGATAGATTGAGAAAGTATGCATGTAAATGTTAAGATGTTTATCAGCCAGAAGGAACCGATATGACACCTAAACTTAGTACATATAGACTATTCTACATTGTTATCTGTTTCTAAGTCCAAATTTGTATATAACGAAATATGACACTTTAGTTTGACTTTATGCCCCAATTGCTTGGAATGGTGTAACAGTCAAAAAAATGGAAGCACCTAATATTAAATGAGCATGTTTGATTTTGCTAAAACTTGGTATGAGTGCTACATAATAATCATGATTTTGAATAAAAATCTTTTTTTAATAGTACTTAAAAACAAACAAAAATATATAAAAATTTTCTGAAAATAATTTTCTTTTACTCAAATACGATTGCAAAATTTGTCATCAAAAAATTGAAAAAGTTAAAACTAGTGCAGCGGGGTATAGCTAGCTAATTTGCCATACCCGTGAAAAACCTTAAATACTGGGTTCAATCATATGAAGAAAACTCATTCAGGAGTATCGGAGTACTTCAACAACATTCAAATAAAAAACGTGGTCCAATCTATATGGCGATCTCCTAGGAGAGGATCACCTACCTCATCTCGGAATGCTCCGAGAGTATTTAACTGGAGTAATTTTTTGGAACTTGTGCAAAGTATTCTCTTGTGCATTTGCCATGAAGTACTCAGAGGTAATGGAAAATTGATTTATCAATATCTCACATAACAAGTAAGGGAGTCTAAGTTCGGGTGGAACCGAACATTATATACCTAGTAGTGATCTATTATGGCATACCAATAGACGCACGTCTATTTTATTACTTTTCAGTTCGTATTATAACGCCAGCTGATTGTTTTCAATAAAAATACTTTTGTTATGAGTTTTGAGGGGTAAATTAATTTAAAACAAGCACGGAAAGGGCTGTCTTCGACTGTGCCGAAGGCTTTATACCTTTCATGAATACGCATCACGGTTTCAAGTGTCCGATCCTTACTCACAATTAGTAAAAACTCTGCAAAACTGCTTAATTAAAGTTACATAGCCCAAACCCCATTTATCGGAACAATTGATTGTATGGGAGCTATATGTTAAGTTGGTTCGATCTGGGTGGTTTTCACTACACACATTACATACATAATAAGTACCAAACCTACAAAACTTTACGTTCCTAGCTTTTTAATTGCAAAATTTATAGCCCAAAACCCATTTATCGAAACTATCGACTGTATGGGAGCTATGCGTTGTATTGCCCCAATCTTGCTGATTTCGACAAATGATTAATCTCATGCAAAATGGCGGTTCCATACCAAATTTCATCAAGATACCTCAAAAACTGAGGGAATAGTTTGCGTTCAAACAGACAGACGGACATGGCTAAATCGACTCAGCTCATCGCTGTGACCATTTCGGTGTACTTATTGGCCGGTCTATCTCTTCTTCTTCTCATACTTACAAACATCGGACCAAAGTTATAATACCATTTCATGTTCATGAGAAAAAATAAACGGACGGCGCGATATAAAGCCGGTATATCATCATAAACCTCCTTAGAGAATTTTGCGCGCCGTGCTTCCCTTCCAATTTGTGGTGTGCCGTTTTGAATGTTTTCCTACAAATTGGCGGAACCTATAGTTTTTTGCTGACACCGAACGGCATCTACAAAGGAGATGAATATTTGCTGAGAAGTCTTACATGGCAGAAATACACTCGGAGAGTTTGCCAAACCACTGCCGAGGGGCGACTTTTCAAACCATTTTTGATGTTACCTGTCCCACGACTCGAACCTTGGACCTTCGACGTGGTACGCCGGCAAGACTACCGCCACTAAATAGCTTCCCCACCAAGAAGTGCTAACCACATTTTTTCAAAATGCCAATACATGCACATTTTATATTTGAAAAATTTGAGTTGAAATAGACAGACGGACAGACAGACAAACGGACGGAGATACGGACATTGCTAAATCGACTCAGCTCATCATCCTTATTATTTCAGTTTACTTATTGATGGGCGCATCTCTTCTTCTTCTCATACTTACAAACATTTTATATTCATTAAAGGTATGAAAATCAAAAAAGGTATATAACTTCCCTATTGCAGTGGGGTATTAACAACTTGCCTGGATATTTTACTTGTGTGTTATCCGATTTACTAAATAAGGAGAATACTGCATACCATTGAGAAGCAGGTGACCAATTTGGATTGAAATATATACTTCAAACTACAAGCAATCCCCTTTGAAAATAGTACAATTTTTATGCTGAAATGTGGGCAGGGCCTCGCGTACTTCCCCAAATTCCACAAAAATTTTTTTCGGTTGAGTTCTGCTTAAAAGCTTATTCGGTGTGCAAGATCTTATCGATACAGCTTGCATGGTTATAAGAATAGCGCGTTTTACATTTTACAAAGAAGTTCTGGAAACTATGTTAAACAATTGGGTGTGGCCAATGACCGATTTCGCCCATTTTTAGAAAAAAAATTTTCTTTTATATATTCAAAATTTTCACCAAATATTGTTCCGATAAATCACTTTTTGCTGGAGTTATGGCATAAAAAGTTTTGTGGAGTAAGCCACTATAAAAGGGGCGGAGTCACGCCCATTTTCAAAAATTTATGGTTTTCGACTTTCTTCATTCACGGACACTTCGAAAGTGAAATAGAAATGATAAAAAGCTTTTGTACGCAAAGTTATTGCCTATTAAATATATCTATGATCCTTTTCCAAATCTTTCGTATAAAAGTGGGCGTGGACCTTAACCGATCTCGCCCATTTCTGTCCGGAACATACCTCGTATTAATATAAGTATGTGTGTTCAATTTCGTTTCGATATCTTGAATGGTTTTTGATTTATGATTAATATTATTTCTAAATTTGACTTAATCAAAAGTGCAATAAATTCTTCAAAAATTTATTTTATGCCTCAATCTTAATGTATTCACCAAATTTTATCCTTATAGGTGTATTATGTACTGAGCAATCACTTCTTTTGTGTTTTCGAAATTATTCTATATATAAAAAGTGGGCGTGGCTATCATCCGATTTCCCCCATTTTAAATAGCGCTCGGAGATGAGTGCCAAGGAACCCGCATACCAAGTTTCATTAAGATATCTCAAAATTTACTCAAGTTGTCGTGTTGAGAGACGGACGGACATGGCTTAATCAATTTCTGTTTTCCTCCTGAACATTTTGATATATACCGTTACATACCACCGTTACGCGACCAAAGTTAATATACCTTGTTTGCGTAGCGCTACTAGGTATAAAAATGAAGTATTTAAAAAAATGTAGAATCTGACTTTGAGACCCCCACCGCATTTCTTTTAAAATTTGCCTTATTTAGCAATTTTGAGAACATAATGATGCATTTTGCCGGTTTTTGCTATCAAATATCATACATCCACAATTACGACGCTATTGTTTGCTTAAATTCAATACAATCAACCACTTATTGACGAAATTCACTGCTGTTTAATATTTATTGAACACCACATGACGCAAAAATCTGATTCATATTATTGTTGCCTAAATAATGTTTTCTTAATACTTATTTACTTTTCTTGGAGGGTGGGCGTAGACGTGCAGTTTTGGTCGAATCATAGTCAATATAAATACTTTATCGAACAAATGTTTGATGTCCTATTATAACAGAAGTCTATAGATATCATTTGGAAGTTGTTGCTGTTGAAATCTCTATTAAATCTAAAAAGTTAACACATGTTTTGTGTTTCGTCGAGTCCCAATAATGAAAGATTCCATGCATTATATTTCTTAGGATGAATAGAGACTCGTGTGAGCCCAATTAGTCCTTAATGTTATGCTTCTGTTCGACCGTCTATGCATATTGTGTAAAATGTGAGACAGCTAAAAGAAATTTTATATGAAGCTTCTTTTAAATCAAGTTTGCTAGTTATAGAGACTTGGTCATTAATTATTACACAAAAATTTTAAAATTTCGTCTGTTAGTAATTTCAAGTGTACTCAACCTGAAAACGACATTGTTTTTTAAAAAGAGATAGAGGAGAGATTAAGTAAATAGCTTAGAAAAGCAGCCCAAATCTAATAGGAATTTTGCCTATGTAAACAAAGAAATGCAGAGTAAATTAGCCCAAACTATTTTTAATCTTACTTGTTCCAGGACTATCGGGAAGGCATCCACAATACTCACTTTGCCATGGCGAACAATTACACTGTGGAACAAATTCAGGTTAGCAAAAGTTAGGTCGATTCTGAGAGTGAGGGGTGAAAAAAGATGCTAAATTAGAAGACACGTATCGCGGCGTTTGTTTATGTTAGTTCGAATTTTTTTTAATCGACCTTCGAACTTCGCAGTCAAATGCCGATTATCAGCATATTGTCTATATGATTTTTTGGCTATAACTCGTCGAATAATTGATATTTTTTCAATCTGTTAAAGCCAAATTATTGCTAGAGACCTGTGCCATAATTCAAATTTAAAAAAAAAATTGATTTATAAAATTTTTGTAATGCTTATGAAGCAAAATATTGGAAATTTTTTTTTTTCATGCTTTTTGAACATATTTTCCACAAAACTAAGTCTTTTCTTTCTGTTTGATCTATAATATGCTTCTCAATTTTTTCAGTGTTGGTTTTGAAGAAACATTGAAAAAGAAATTATAAAAATACGGAAAAAAATATAATTTTGAAATGTTAGTTATGAAAAGTTTTAAGTAAAAAACTTAAATAAATTAAATTAATGATTTGGCCAGTTGCCGTTTAGCAGGCGGCTGTGGATCAACATCACTGCTCTCTCTAATATCTTGGTCATCGTCATCATCATCAGAAAGGTCGATAAATTTGTCCAATTCTGGAATTTCATCTTTGTCTTTCCCTTCTTCCTCGTTTTCCTCGTCCTCCTCTACTTCAAAGGTATTTTTATACCACCAACAAATTTCAGGGAGTATTGCATCTGGAGATTTCTTTCCTCTGTACCTCCAGCTATGCTGTTTGTACTGGTTTCTTCCTCTAATACCTTCTCCGTATCTTGAATCCCAATCGCACAAGAAACACGGATATTTTGGAAGGCCAGATGCTGTTAAGCCTGTAACCAATGAAATTATTGTGAGGACGCAGCAAATGCGCCACTGGTGTTCGTTATATTTGACTACTTCCAGAATGTGTTTCAAATTATCGAAATTTTCACTAGTGTCAGTGCTATACGCAATTGGAACAGAAGGCATTCTATTCGTCTTGTGCAAAAGCACAACTTTTAAGCTGATTAGTGAACTATCGATGAATAAACGCCAATCATCTTTTTTATAGGTTAACCCTATCGTCTACATTAACTTTTCGATATCGTTGCAATAAGCGAAATTTTTTGCATCATTCACATTGAAGAACTTTTCTAAATCTTTTTGGCGTTTTCGATATGCTGTTACTTTGATACCTTTCGCAAGCAAATTATTTCCATTCAAAAATGAAGCCAGTTCTTCTGATTTCTTCTCAGTCAAAAACAAAATTGCAACAATTCCATCCAATTGCTTTTGTGTGACCAGGATTGGCTCCTTTGATGTTTCATAGGATGTACCTTCCCCATGGTCGTGCATGGATATAGTAGCGACGGTTTTAGTACTGATATCTGTTTGAAGATCAATACTTCTGTATATTGGTACTGGAACGAATTCTGAGTGCGGTAATGGTTACATAAGTTTTATTCTTTGCTTTCCTTCTATTCAAAGTTTTATGGTAGTTTATACATCCATAGCAATTTTCTTGTTGATGCGGGCTGCTGTCTAACCACATCATTGGTATACCAAAAGGCATAGCCATTGCATAACAATTGAATAGCAATTAAAGCAAATTTTTTTAAGTTCATAGTTTACGTCAGTGATAAACTCTTGCGAGAAATATTGTTTATATGCTTCCAAAAAACAATCACTCGCATTGCCACATTCTTCATCGCTTGCTACGAAACGTCCACAAACATTACCAAAATGGTCCATTTTACATTGTGGTTCCGACATTTTTAATACAATATATATTATACAATGTTGTTTTTGTTATTTTTATGAAACCGATGCACTTAACTTAAATCACTCACAAAATGAAATAAGTTCCAAAAAAATTAATAGTGAATTTTATGACGGCCGAGCGAAAATTAAAAGACATCAGCTTCGGCTGAGTTTCGAGTCTTAACTGAATCTTTATTTTTGATATTAGTTCGCTTGTACGAAATAAATAAAAATTGCTACCTGTACGGTGGTTGGAAACCAAAAAGAGGAAGACGAGGAAAAAGAGGAAGAAGGAGAAGAAATTTATTGCATTTGACTGCAAATTTCAAAGGTCCATTAAGAAAAAAGTCGAACTAACATAAACAAATGCCGCAATACGGGTCTTCTAATTTAACCTCTATTTTCACCCCTCACTCTCAGAATCGACCTAACTTTTGCTAACCTGAATTTGTTCCACATTATTACCTACAATTTCGATATTAATATTTTTGGATTCGTGGAATTAGTGGAAATAAATATTAGTTATTTAAAACTTTTACTTTTCGGAATTTATAAGCTTTTGAGTGGGGCTTAAAGCAATAAATTCCTACTTTAGAACCTTCTTAATGCGTTGAATTTCATTAAAAAGATGGTGATAAGAGAACTAAACACTTTAGGAGTAAGTCTGACTACAACGTGTTGTTTAAAAAGCTTGAATATATTGAAGAATTTCTTACCATTAAACTTGTCTCAATTATGTGGTACCATATATAAGTGGCGGATTCAGGATTTTGGGAAGGGGGATCGAGGATATCTTCCTTAAAACTTCTTATTTTGCTGGCCGTTTTTGCTTGTTTTTCAAAAAAAATATTTGCTGGTATTGGCAATGTCAAATTCAAGGTATCGTGTATGTGAATTGTTTAGAAAATGTGTGAACGTGTATTACGTATACCCTATACCGTCTCATCTTGTAACGAATTTAATAAACAAAATTAAATGTAATTTTTGCTTTTTTTAGGTAATAAATGTGAACGCATTCAAATATTTAAATACTTTATTGCTAGTTTTGACAGTATTACCAGTTATTACAACGACTCCAGTACGTTCATTTTCAACCTTGAGAAGAGTCAAGAATTATTTGAGAAACACGATGGTACAGGAGCGTCTCAATGGGCTACCTTCTTTGAATATCCATAACCGGATTGATTTGACTGAAGACGAAATTCTGAAAGAATTTTCTTAAAAGCCTTGAAAATTTAAAAACGGGGTGAATGGATTTTGGAACACAATTTCTCTTTCTCTTTATGGCGCGATATACAACAGGTATATCATCATAAACCTCCTAAGAGATTTTTGCGCCAAGCTTCTCTTCCAATTTGTGGTGTGCCGATTTGAATTTTCCCTACAAATTGGTGGGACCTACAGTTTTTTGCCGACTCCGAACGGCATCTACAAAGGAGACGAATTTTTGCTGAGAAGCCTGTCATGGCAGAAATACACTCGGAGAGTTTGCCAAACCACTGCCGAGGGGCGACCCCGTTTTGAAAAACTTTTTTCAAATCACTTTTTGATGTTACCTGTACCAGGGCTCGAACCATGGACCTTCGGTGTGGTAGGCCGGCAACACTACCTCCACGCCACAATTTAAATTGTTTTAAATTCATACGTACATTTTGCAAATATAAAATAAAATAACCGATATAGTTTAACTTTCCAATCCCACCCCTTTTTTTAAATTTTGAAATGAGCTGTACTTGTCAAGCTCCAAAGATAAATGCGCATGGAAAAATATTTGTGAAAAATATAACTTTTTGTATTCCAAAGGGAAGGGGGGCGGGTTAAGGGGTTGGACCCGATCTATTTCATTAGTCTTCGAATTTCTTGCCTTTTCTGTTGCTTAATCTTTTTTGTTATCCGCACTTTTTGTAGTTTCTTACCAAAACATTAAAATAAATTCAGTAACGCGCTATTTGCTTAGCTCTTGCTGGTCAAGATTGTACAAAGTACCCAAAAAGTATATCTCAAACAACCACATTTTGTTTTGTTGTGTTGATCTTCCGACAGGGTGGTAAGCTGATTTTTGTTGGAATGATTTTGCGTCATCCCTTGTCAAGTTTGTTTTTGTGGCAAACCGGTTTCGGCGTTCTGCCATTTTCAAAGTCTAGTTTCGTTCTGAAACGTTAAAGGGATGACGGAAAATCGTTCCAACAAAAATCACATTTTGTTTTCACTATATTGGAAAATGTTGTGAAATATGACCACATTTAGAGAGCTTTGAGATACTACTGATCTTCCTTAATATTTTATGTAGATACGGTCAAGTGATCTCTGTAGAGCACTTAAAGCTGTATCAAAGCCAGTGTTCGGAAAGAACAAAGCTTTATATGGTACCTTGTTCATCGTTCACACATATGCATATCGACCACTTTCTCCTTTCTTTGCTTATAACGATGACGACATCGATCGGTTTAAAATAATTTTTAACAAAGTCAAATGTTATGACCAATGTTCGGACAAAAAAACCTTCATTCTTATGCTTACATAAATACAACTTAAAAAACTGCAAAAACCATAGTTTGCTATTTCCTTGAATCCATAGTACCTTATTGTAATAAATTACAGTTTTCAATTTCTTTTTTACTATAAAAGGTGTATAGCTATCAAACAAAAACACTTCGAATTTTACTCTCAATTGAGAGTTCACAGCGCTGCCGAAGAAGTTAACTTAATTTTTTTAGCCCAACCTATTGCATATATCGATCGTAATATCACTTTAAAATAAAGATACTGTCGCAGAGAGTTATATTTTATACAACGCTATAATATTAAACAAGCAAGGAAGTCTAAGTCCGGGTGGAACCGAACATTATATACCTGGTAGTGATCTATTATGGCATCACAATTTACGCAGGTCTAAACGCAATTTTTTCGTTACCAATAAAATTTTGGAAATCCGTATTTTAACAGATATCGATAATTCTATTTACTTTAAACTATCACAACTGTAATAAGTACCATTACATACATAATAACTGCAAAAGCTGCAAATGTCATGTTCTTAGCTAAGCAATTTTATTAGTTGTAATTCAAACCCCGTTTTTTTGATAAATGGATAGTGTGTATTAATATATTATAAAATGCCGATCGCATGCAACAAATTTCAGCATGCTATCTGTAAAACTGAGAGACTAGTTTCCGTTCAAATAGACAGACATACAGACGGACAGAGACAGAGACATGGCTAAACCGACTCAGCTCATCATCCTGATCACTTCAGTACACTTATTGATGGGCCCATCTCTTCATCTTCTCATACTTACAAATATTTAATGCTCATGAAAGGTATGAAAATCAAAAAAGATATATATATATATATATATATATACATTGTAGTCGGGTATCAACTACTTGCACCGATATTTTGATTGTGTGTTAACCGATTTTCCTAATTTTTGGTAGAAGTGTACTACATACTATTGAAAAGAAGCTGACCAATTTTCATTGAAATATCTAATTGAAATTAAAAGGAATTGCGTTTGAAAGTAGCAGAACTTCTATGCTGTGGGCGGCGCCACGCCTACTTCAACAAAATTGCCAAAATTTTGCGGTCGAGTTTTTCTTAAAAAGCTTGTTATGTGTGCACTATCTTATTAATATAGCTTGCATAGTTATAGAAATATCTCGTTTTAAGTTTTAATTTTAAATACATTTTTGCCGGAGTTATGTCATAAAAAGTTTTCTGGAATAATCCACTATGAAAAGGGCGGGGCCACGCCCATTTTCGAAACGGGACACTTTGAAAGTGAAATAGAAATGCTATAAAGCTATTTGACGCAAAGTTAATATAGCTATGATCCTTTTCAAAATCTTTCATATACAAGTAGCCGTGGTCCCTTTGCCAATTTCGCCAATTTTTTCCCAAAATATTCATGGAAATGTGTGTTTCGTTTCGATATATTGAATGCTTTTTGCCTTATGATTAATAATATTTCTAAATTTGAATTAATTAAAAGTGGGCGGTGGACAACCGTTTTCCCAAAATGTTTTTTCTAAATTTATTTCCTGTATTAATGTTAATGTGCACACCAAATGTTATCTTTACAGGTAAATTACGTACTGAAAAACAATTTTTTTGTATTTTCGAAAATATTCTGTGTGTAAAAAGTGGGCGTGGTTATCGTCCAATTTCGCAAGTTTGAAACAGCGCTTGGCGATGAGTGCCAAGGAACCTGCATACCAAATTTCATTAAGATATCTCAAATTTTATTCAAGTTATTGTTTTAACAGACGGACGGACGGACGGACATCGCTCAGTCAATTTCTTTTTTCCTCCTGAACATTTTGATATATACGAGTATAAGTCAATATCTATCTCGATTCGTTTATGCCGTTACATACTACCCTTAAGCGAATGAAGTTAATATACGTTGTGTGCGTAGCACTACTGGGTATATAAAAATGAAGTATATAAGTATGTGCCTGTCCTTTTTTTTTGCTCATAGCTACAGGATTAAGCCACAATAAATTTAATATGTGCGTTACAACACTTTCTTTTTCTATCCATTGTTTCTGAAATACTAGTACTATGTGTACACAAACTCACCTGTCAGCTGCAATCGCCACTAGATGTAAAATGGATGCTGTACAACAAAGTACATCGCACGATGTCCAAATGTCGCATAGCTCTGGGCCAAGAATCCAACCCTCGCTTATCTGCAAAAAATAGTGAAATAAATTAAGTAAGTTCTGGAGTTTGTGTATTTAGTATAAGCATTTTTAAAACAGGTTAATTTTGTTTGATAACCAACCCCCAAATCGTGTGGTAATAGTAAGGGTGACTGATAGTACTGCGCGAAATTCAATATATATTTTTGATAAAGCCATCATTATTGGGACATCGGATTCCAAAAATCTCCATAGCTTAAATACTAAAACAAACGAACTCTCAGAATCTTAGAGGATTCCCCTTAGTTGTCATTCTGGAACGCAAGTCGCCAAGATACAATTTTGTTACATTATCAGGCCGCTTGGAGCGCTAAAATTGCATACGAGCCCGAAAACTTCAGAGGTTACTGGAAGTCAATCCAATACTTTTAAGTATTAGGTTCTCTCTTGCACTCAACAATATTTAGTTTGTGACAGGAGGACTTGTTAACATTTTCAAGTTAAAAATATTAATATGTATATAAAATTAATTAAATTAAATAATTAATTAAATAATTATATAAAATTAACCGAAGAATAGAAATACTGAAGTCATGTGTGCCCCTGCAATCTATACTAATAGTATTTATATTAATTCAAAACAGGTAAAGAAAGGGCTGTCTTCGACTGTGTCGAAGACTTTATACCTTTCATGAATACGCATCACGGTTTTAAGTGTCCGATCCTTACTCACAATTAGTAAAAACTCTGCAAAACTGACAATTTAAGGATACAAAGCCCAAACCCCATTCATCGGAACAATCGATTGTATGGGAGCTATATGCTATGTTGGTCCGATCTCGCTGATTTTCACTACACACATTACATACATAATAAGTACCAAACCCGCAAAGTTTTACGTTACTAGCTTTTTAATTGCAAAATTTATAATCCAAAACCCATTTATCGAAACTATCGATTGTATGGGAGCTATGGGTTGTATTGCTCTGATCTTGTTGATTCCGGCGAATGATTACTCTAATGCAAAATGGCGGCTCCATACCAATATTCATCAAGATATTTTAAAAACTGAAGGACTAGTTTGCTTACAAACCGACAGATGGACAGACGGACATGGCTAAATCGACTCAGCTCATCGCCCTGATCATTTCGGTATACGTATTGGTTGGTCTATCTCTTCTGCTTCTCATACTTACAAACATCGGACCAAAGTTATAATACCATTTCATGTTCATGAAAGGTATAAAGAGTTTTAAGGGAAATCCTCCACAATAGTCCTTAATCTTTCCGAGATAATAATAATTGTATATTGATGTAGTTCGCTGCCACCTGAGGATATTTTGTACCCTTATATCCCCATAGGAAGCCAAAAAAGCCTACCTTCCAAATATCCTTTCGACTATACTAAATGTGTTTGGTTGCAGTACATTCTTGAGGGTCCGAAAAGATTCGTATTTTGCTGGACATATCGTCACATTAGCACAATATGTGTTCAGCGCAAGCTGTCAGACGAAACGCTGAATTTTTATAGCTCATTGTCCCTACAATGCCCAGTGAAAATACCCATTAGGATTCTGAGATTGTACTTGCATAGGCTTATTATTGGTTCGCTTAGATCTACAGCCACCCATCGTTGCTTTCGCCTGAGGAAGTTCGACGGTTTGATGCCAGTCTTGCTTTCTGAGCTCTTCTTTTACGTTGAGTGAGCCGTTGGCTGGAAATGGTTCAGTCCCAGATGGGCTACCGCTTCTTCTCCAGGGGGAGTGTCATAATCCAAATTCTTTTATTTGGGATTATGCCATTTGGGATTATTTGATGTCATCCTAAATATAAGTAAATAGCCTCTGAGGGGAAGGCATCACACTACCTGAAGATTTCTTTAGAGAGGTCCCTATCTCAGTAATTTTTCCCAAACTTCCACACTTCATTTAAAAATATATTGGACTTATGCAGGGATAAGGCTATTTTTATACAATTTCCTATGTAGGCCGTTCTTTAATAAAACGATAATGTAGGGAGTCCTTTAAAAAAAATTTACAAAGCTCGTTTTTTTCCAAAATTTGAAAGCCTGAGCATTCTGGAACCAACATCTGAGATAAAATGAATGGTGACTCAGCCAGTGAAAAAAATCCGCTAAGTGGTAACAGTTAATAAATGAACTCATAACAGTGAAGTCAAGCCTTTAAAGGCAATACCTGATTTCTGAAACCTCGATAAAACTAAACTTAGTTCCGTAAAAAATTGCATTTTCCTGCATCAAACAACTTTTAATAACAAAACGTTTACTAGACAAAAAAAAAACTGGTTTTGAAAACTAGCTGAAATTTTTTTTTGTTTTCTTCTTATTCTTCCATTTATGTAAACTTTGCTCGACACTTACCTCGTAAACCGCACCGAGTGGCATCACCAGACAAGCCACCAACAAATCAGCCACTGCTAGCGAGACAACCAAATAATTAGCCACATTTTGTAGGTTGCGCTCGAGTATAATTGCAGCAATTACAAAAACATTGCCTGTTGCAGAAATTGAAATTTTTTGTCCGGTTTAAAAAGTTGCCATGTTTGTGATTTTTATTTTATTTTGTTAATTTTATGGTTGTTAACAGGCGCGGTAAGCATTTATGATTTCCATTTTCATTTTTATAATTGTTGTTAATAATGTTTTTTTTTTTGTTGTTTAACGCGTTTTTTTGTTAGTTTAAATAGGATTAATGTTGAGCGTTGATATTTATTGTATTACATATTTACACGTTTTTTTCATTCAAAGCAATAATAACCATAAAATTTATTCATGCATTTTTCATTTCCATAAATTTTTTATATTTATTCATCAAAATTGTTTGTGTTGAATTATGTAGCGATGTTAAATTATCCGCAGATTATAGTAGCGAGCATGAAAATGTGAGCAAAATATATTTATTAGTTTAATTATAGTAAAGAAATAAAAAATTTACGATTCACTCTTTTATATGTGCTTAAACTAATTGTCTTGAAATTTTATAAATACAGCTTAAGGGTTTCAATGAAACTTTCAACCTATTACACTGTATGACAAAAAAATTTAAATACTATTTCGAGGTTCGCATATCTATATTGAAGTTGAAAATGTTACGCCCCTTTTACGGCCAAGCTATCCGTCTAAGGTATACTTAGGCATTTATATATGTACACATAGGTCTGCTCAAAAGCTGTTGGCACTATTCAAAAAAGAAATGTACAATAACACAGTCCAAAAATATAAGACTTTTTGAATGGAACAGAATAGCGACCCCATAATTCTGAAAGGGTATGTTGAGTAGATCATTTTTGTAGAACAAACTTATGGTCCAGCACCTCTGAGTTTTTTTTTCAGTGGGTAAAAATTTTCATTTTTTGGTCGAAGGGAGCATTATACTACGAGGTGTGTTCAAAACGTATCGCGAATTTTGTGTTTTTTCAAAAATTATTTATTTATTCATGAATATCTATTTTGACCCCTTCAAAGTAATCCTCAAGAGATATTATACACTTGTGCCAACGGTTTTTCCAATCTTCGAAGCACTTCAAAAAATCATTTTTTGTATCTTGTTCAGCTCCTCCTTCGATGCCGTCTTTATCTCGTCAAGAGAAGCGTAACGTCGTCCTTTCATGGGCCTCTTCAGTTTAGGGAACAAGAAAAAGTCACAGGGGGCCAGATCTGGGGAATACGGTGGCTGCGGCATCATTAGTGTGTTGTTTTTGGCCAAAAAGTCGCGCACAAGCAACGATGCGTGAGCAGGGGCGTTATCGTGGTGCAAAAGCCAATTTTTGTTCTTCCACAAATCCGGGCGTTTCTGGCGGATTGCTTCGCGCAAATTGCGCATAACTTGCAGGTAATATTCCTTATTGACCGTTCTTCCCTGTAGCAAGAACTCATGATGCACCACGCCCCTGCAATCGAAGAAAACTGTCAGCAAAACTTTCACATTCGACCGAGCTTGGCGCGCTTTTTTTGGTCTTGGTTCGTGCGGCAGCTTCCATTGAGATGATTGAGCTTTGGTTTCCACGTCATAACCATAAACCCACGATTCGTCACCAGTTATGACCCTCTGGAGCAAATTTGGGTCGTCGCGGACAGAGTTTAACATATCATTGGCAATGTTCATGCGATGCTGTTTTTGGTCACAATTGAGCAATTTTGGTACGAATTTCGCGGCGACCCGTCTCATGCCCAAATCATTGATAAAAATCGAATGGCACGAGCCAATCGATATGTTAAGGTCCTCAGCAACTTCTCTAACGGTGATTCGACGATTGGCCAATACCATTTTCTCCACTTCATTAATTTTTTCGTCTGTTGTTGAAGTGCTCGGGCGTCCGGCACGCTCTTCGTCGTTCACATCTTCTCGGCCTTCTGAGAACATTTTGTACCACCGATAAACGTTGCTTCGGTCCAAGGTAGCTTCTCCGTATGCCACAGTCAACATTCGGAATGAATCCGCGCACTTAATTTCGTTTCTCACACAAAATTTGATACAGGTTCTTTGATCCATTTTTTTGAATAGGTAAAAATCGAAGACGATCCAAAACACGTGCAAGCAAAGCAGCTGTCAACAATTAACTGAAC
Organism: Merzomyia westermanni; assembly: GCA_949987695.1. Taxonomy (NCBI): domain Eukaryota; kingdom Metazoa; phylum Arthropoda; class Insecta; order Diptera; family Tephritidae; genus Merzomyia; species Merzomyia westermanni. The sequence continues at coordinate 70,910,674 of OX465293.1, forward strand.
ATTCAAAATGGCCGAGCTTGTCGGCATAAGTGAGAGACATGAGTACCAACATAACGCCACAAAAAATTCGAAATTCGAATATACGTAACCAGCGAAAATTCAAAATTCGCAATACTTTTTGAACACACCTCGTATATGAAAAAAATGCTGTAAGTTAATGTCTCAGAGAATTGTTATGGTCAGGTTAATTTTGTGGAAGATCTTTACCCTCTAACTGCTCTCTTTATGGGTCAATTTGACCCTTTTTTTGAGAAAATCAAAAAATATCCTTTTAAGAAAGGACATTTATGGATTAAAATATTCTGCGAAAATGTTTGCCGGAAAATTTTAGTGAGGGTCACCAAAGACACCATTGTTGTAAATAAAGCTCTTTACGCTTAATTACCAAAATTACACGCCAACTTCTATAAAAAAATTATAATTTTGTTTTAATAGTGGTTTATTATAGTATGTACATATTTATTTTTTGCTTCAAATTTTCGAGTAAAAGGGAATTGGGAAATAGCAGTAGTATGACAATGGATTACAGATTAAACTGAATATGCTTTCCTGTATTTAGCTTGACGTGAATGTCCCGATGGGTCAAGGTTTCTGTACAAGCCCCATACGTATTCAGCAAGCATTACACTTTGGGATTTCCCTTTGAATCTTTTTTCCAATACCTTTATATCCTGATGAAACCTTTCACCGTGTTCATCTGAAACCGCTCCAAGGTTTTCTTTAAAAAAATTGAGATGAGAGTGCAGAAAATGCAGCTTTAGTGATATGTTAACGCCAATATTGTTAAAACCGATTAGCATGCTTTCAATATTTTCTGCATAGTTTTGTGCTTTTGAGTTTCCAAGGAATTCTGATATAACCAGCTGCATAAAGTCAAATGCTATCTTTTGCATATCCGACAGATGACCATAAAATTCTTCATCTTGTAATAATTTTCATATATCGGGTCCAACGAGCATTCCTAGAAAAGGTAGTTTACATTAAATGAAATAAATTATTTCTTAAAACCGTCTTTTACCTTCTTTTAATTTTGCTGCAGATAATTTGGGGAAAATAGCGTTTGAAAGCATTTCCTTGTGTATTTAAGCTTTTAATACAATTTTTCACCACGCCCAACTTAATATGCAGCGGTGGAAGTATGACCTTATCTTTTGGGACAAGGGATTAATGGATTACATTTAAGTCACCAATAATATTTTCTTCACGTTCTTCGAAATATTTAATATGATAATGGCTGCTGGTAGCACGTGAATCCCATTTACAAAGAAAGCACATATATTTTGTGCATCCTGTTTGCATTCCAGTCAATATTGCAATCATTTTGAAGTCTGCGCATACTTCCCATTTATATTTATAGTATTCAATTTTATTTAAGAGATTTGAACTATTTGCGTATGTTTCCTCCTTTTCTGTGGAATACGCAACCGGGTTTGATGGATGCTGATTTCCATTGTGCAGTTAAACTACTTTTAAGCTGTGTTTTGAACTATCTATAAATAGTCGCCAAGCGGAAGAGTTCAGTGGAAGCTTTAGATATTTTAGAACCTCTTCAATACTGCAACAGTATACAAGTTCTTCTGATTTTTTAAAATAACTTTCCAGATCGGCGTGTCTTTTTCTTGGAGATGTAACTTTTACATTGGCTTTTATAAAATTCCTGTTTTTCAATCTGGAACATAATATTTCAGCTTTCTCTTTTGTTAGTCCTAAATCTCTTACAAGATTCTGCAAAATAAGCTTGGTCTATCAAATTAGGACATATGTTTAAACCATCAAGAGGCAAGTAACTTATATGTGATATGTTTTCAACCGCCGCTGTTATTTCTGTATTGGCGTATGTCATATTGGCCGAAAATGTATGTGTAGGCGGTTGAGGCACCGGAACACCTTCACAGCGCACTTCTGGTAAAATGACATTATTTGTTGCTTCGTATGTCATTATCGCGTAGTGCCTTTGGCTTCTACCAAATTTGTAATTTACGCAGAAATAGCATGTATCTGATTTGTGATCTTCAGGTTCAATCCATGTAATAGGCGCAGAAAATGGCAGCGCCTTAGTACCGCCTTTGTACAAGTTCAAAAGACTACTTTCGCAAGTAGTACATACAGTTTTTGGTATCCAAGCTTCAGATAAAAATTGTATTCCAAAGAAAAGTCACAGCTGACTAGACGCGAGAACTCATTGTTTGGCCCGCCCAACTTGACGCCGTTTTTACCTGTTTTGTATATGTTGGTGTATAATTTTACTAATTAATCGTAAAGAGCTTTATTTACAACAATGGTGTTTTTGGTGACCCCCACTGAAATTTTCCGGCAAACTTTTTTGCAGAATATTTTAATCCCTAAATGTCATTTTTTAAAAGGATATCTTTTGATTTTCTCAAAAAAGGTTCAAATTGACCCATAAAGAGACCAGTTAGAGGGTTAAGATCTTCCACAAAAATAATCCTCATACAATTCCACAATACAACTCTGACCATAACAATTCTCTCAGACATTAACTTACAGCATTTTTTTCATATAGTATAATGCTCCCTTCGACCAAAAAATTAAAACTTTGACCCACTGTAAAAAAAAACTCAGACGTGCTGGACCATAAGTTTGCTCTACAAAAATGATCTACTCAACATACACTTTCAGAATTATGGGGTCGCTATTCTGTTCCAAAAATGCTGTTGGACAGTGTAATTATAATATGGAAAAATCAGTTTAAAAAACATGACAGCAGATGCCAAACATGCAGATTTCATTAACACTGCGTTACAAAAACGAGCTTTAGTTCTGTCCTATGAACCAAATATACTTTTTCAGAAAGGGGAGAAAAAATAAAAATAAACATGTATCGGCGATTTCCATGTACACGTCAGAACTTTTTTTTTTTTTTGTTTTTTTGGTACAGTGTACTTTATTGTTGACCTTCCATCAGTAAACTTGCATAAATTTCTATAGCAATAGTCGCACACGATTAAAAAAAAAAATTCTGACGTGTACATGAAAATCGCCGATACACGTGTGTTTTTATTTGGCTCATAGGACAGAATGTGTGTAACGCGGTGTAATCGTTGGCATACAATTTTAAGTATGAGCGGCTCTCACTCAGAGAACGAAGAGTTGCTTTATTGGAAACACCAATATAAAACAAGAGCAAATGTGCGAAATACATTGATGATATAAAAAGTGTTCACAAAAATAAATTAAATGATTATTCATGTTGAATATATTGGAAATGAATAAAACTAAAAAATAAAATTAAATAAATAAAGTAATTATAGAGACATTGTAACGTAGCGTTACAATAATACGGCAACTCCACTAACGCCTAAAGCACACCATAACTGAGCGCCACGAACACAAGCTGATCAACAGCAACAACGGCATGGCGATCACCTGCAACCAACACAAATTCATACCCAGGCAAATAACACACCATGGCAAGTGGTGTAATTTTAACCGTTTTATAACCGTCCCTATATAAAGACGTGATTTTGAAAATCGAAAATCATTAGCTTTAGGTGAGTCAGCGGCAGTAGTCGCCTTTTGGCTTATCGCTCCGCTGACTAGCTAAGTGGAAAGGCCGTGCCGCTCCGGTGACGAACTAAGTTCCACTTAGCTCTGGCTCCGGCATAGACCGATGGGTGGGCAAGGGGTAATACTGCTGTGTCTTTCGGGTGCACCTGCCTTCATCCCTCTGAGCGACCTACGAAGTCGTAGCTGATACAACTCTGCCCTCGATTCACGCACCTATATGGCGTGCGCTAATGGAGGCGGTGGTGTCCAGCCACAGAGCCAGCATCCTAATAGATTCGTTTTAGTCTCGTTACAAAGTACCCCTCCGCTAATCGGCGCCCTTTGGGGGAGTACCCAACCAAAGTAGCCTCAGGTAACCACCCGCCTATTGAGCCGCTCCGCTTTCCCCGCCTCAATAGACTTGCGATCCAACGATCGCTGCCCCGCCACTGGTGCGCCTTCCACCACACTACATCTGCTATCGGTGAACCGCTGCCCAAGCAGTGAGCTTTACCTCAGCCTTCGACAAAACCCACCTCATAACATAATAGGAAAGGAAAGAAAGAAGGGGACATGAAATCATAGAAAAGAAACGGAAACGAAATGAGAGTTAATAAAAACACCAAAACACCAAAACACCAAGACAGCTCCTGAAAAGCAGGGGAAAAAAGATACATCAACTTAGGCAAATGATGAAACAGACTACAGAAAAGTAAAATAAAATAACATAAAGTAAAATAAAATAAAATAAAATAAAATAAAATAAAATAAAATGAAATGAAATGAAATTAAACAAAATGAAATGAAATAAAAAAATTAAATAAAATAATGAAAATAAATTTAAAAAAACAAGTAAGGAAAGGGCTGTCTTCGACTGTGCCGAAGACTTTATACCTTTCACAAATACGAATCACGGTTCTAAGTGTCCGATCTCTTCTAACAAATAGTTAAAACTCTGCAAAACTGTTAATTTAAAGATACATAGCCCAAACCCCATTTATCGGAACAATCGATTGTGTGGGAGCTATATGTTATGTTAGCTCGATCTGGGTGATTTTCACTGCAAACTTTACATACATAATATTTACCAAACGTTTTTATGTTCTTAGCTTTTTCATTGCAACAGTTATAAGCGAGAACCCGTTTATTGGAACAATCGATTGTATGGGAGCTATTCGTTGTAATGTTCCGATCTTGCTGGTTCCGATAAATGATTAATGTTTTACAAAAGGGCGGCTTCTTAGCAAATTTCAGCGAGATATCTCAAAAACTGGGGGCAGACAGACGGACAGACGGACATGGCTAAATCCTCATGAAATGAAATTAACAGAACTGAAATGAAATAAAATAAAATGAAATGAAATAAAATAAGAGAAAATGAAATAAATCAAAATGAAATAAAATAAAAAAAAATACAGAAAATAATTTAAAAAAAAAAAGATTGTAAAAAATAAAAAAAAAAAAAAAAAAAGACAAACCCAATAAACATAAATAATATAAAATTAAATAAAATTAAACTAAATAAAACTAATTAAATAAAATAAAATAAAATGTAACAAAATAAAATAAAATAAAGTAAGATAAATTAAAATAAAATAAAATAAAAAAATAAAATAAAATAATATAAAATAAATTAAAATAAAGTAAAATAGAGTAAGATAAGCCAAAATAAAATAAAGTAAAAAAATAAACTGAAATCAAATAAAATAAAATTAAAAAAAATAAAATAAAATAAAATAAAATGAAATAATTATTATTCGTTTTCGCGACCTTTTTGTTTTCTAATTCCTTCTTCTTGCTGGCTTGAGGTCTGTGGTCCAAAAATTGAAACCAGAAATATTGATTTAACCAATATATTTCGACTACCTACGGTAATCGTCTTCAGGGTCAACTATATATAACAATAAAACATAAAAATATAATCACAATTAACATAAAAACAAATTGGTAAAAATTAAAAACATACATTATTACACGTCTGTCCTGTTTAACGTGGAGTTGTTTACTGTCCGTCTGTTTGTCAACAAATGCCTATATAAGTGAGCGCAGTTATCAGTGTCCGTTTTGTAATTCATTCTTATGCTGGCCGGTGTGTTAATTATATGAAGCATTCATATAAGTTGACCCTGAAGACGATTACCGTAGGTAGTCGAAATATATTGGTTAAATCAATATTTCTGGTTTCAATTTTTGGGCCACAGACCTCAAGCCAGCAAGAAGAAGGAATTAAAATGAAATAAAATAACGAATACCATTTGATGATTTAATTCATGAAAATAAAATTTTAATTACTACCACCAAATGAAAATGTGAAACTCTATGTATGGTAATTAGTCCTTCATCCGAAAAATATAGATTAATATTTTGGGAATTTTCTCTGAAATTTTTGTGAAGAATAAAAGTTTATGTATCGCGGAAGCGTCTGTTATTTTCAATGACATATTTCATCTAGCAACTAGAAAAAAGTTATAGGACAACATATGCTCTACTTGGCAATAAGTCCAAATTTTGAATGTGAAGTGTAAAAACTATTTTTTCACTGTACCACCAAGGCAAATTAAAAAAGGTAGAACTGACAACTGAAATATTTTGTTTTTGTAGTAATTCTTACTTTTTGGCCCGAACACAATATTTGGGTCCCAGAATTTTTTTTATTAAAAAATTAAATCGGATTTGCTGAAGTCGCAAAATCTGTGGAGATCCCTGGCCAAACAATAATTTCTAGTTTTTAGGCTTTCGCCTATTTGAGAACCAGCATTACAACCTAAGAAGCCCCAACCTAGAAATCGAACGGAGTCAATTTTTCGACCAAGGATCTTAGCATTATTTAAGGACCTTATCATTGAGGACCTTAGCATTATGACAATATTTGGTAGATAAGCACTTGTTTTCTTATAGAGTTTTTTATCGGCGGGAGTAATTAAAACAACTTTATTTATATAATGGCCTTTGCCCTTTTTTTTACTTTTAAATTCCGTTTTTTTAAATTTTGCATACTCAATCTTTTGTTTAAATGCTTAATTCTAAGAAATATTCGGCAACTAAAAAAAAGTTTTTACGTGCTCTTCCAAGTTGATATCTTTACATAGCTCTAGCAGTTTGGGCAATGGGTAAAATGTTCCCAGGCCGATACTAAATCGGGGTCGTGATCAATAGTTTTTATGTGCAGAACACCTTTCTGAGTTGGAGGTATTCGGCCGCGAAAATAACCCTTAGCCGGTCCAACAATCATCTTCATACCCATCCCGACATTTTTGTACGTGTTTTAACACTCGGTGGCGGTCGTACACAATTACCAAATGTTCTATGCTTACTCTGTCTGCGTCTGCACGCCTACATTAGCATGCAATGGTTGCTCATTCAAAAACAGTTTTGGGCCTTCAGTCCTTTGCGGCTGGAATGATGTAGGTACCGCACCAGGAACCAAGCGTGCCTTCTTAAAAGCATTTCTTTGAGTTGGGCAGTGAATAAAATCACTTGAGTTAAAGTGTAACTCGCATATACAACTTAGTTCCCACCGTCAACGTCTTTCATCACAATCAGGTTCCTTGAAGCACCGAACAACTGCTAGATCCTGAACTGCTGCGCAAACAGTACAACGCGTAACTGTTTTAGCTCTCTTAATTTTTATTTTTTCAATTATTCAATTCGCAAAGAAGCGACACACGCAAAGAAGCGACACACAAATATATTTCTATAAATTGATAAAAATTACAAAATTGTTAAGCAAAAAGGGGTTTATTTGTTTTTAATTGACGTTAGAATTCCTATAGAAAAAAAAGAATTGTCAAGTTCACTACTACTTTGTTTAATATACTTTGTGTACCACTATGTAATTTATTCAATTGAGAGCAGATTCAGCAATTTGCGCGTGGAAACGGAATATAGTCCAAGCAATTTCGATCGCAAAAGTCATGCGACTGAGGTGACAACAGCATCCGGTGAAACAAATTTACTTAACGGATATATTGAAAATGCATTTAAATTTAATATGTCATATACACATACAAATTCATAGAAAGGGCAATGCAGGGATGTAGCATGTCGAGTTGGGTGAAAAGTTTAAAGGTTTTGTAAGTATGTGTGACTTTTCTAGGTGTATTTAAGCATATGAAGGGTGGATAGTTATAATATAATGTATCAATGCAGTTGGGTATTCATGATGGATCACGCGGCGTGTGTAAAACAAAGAATATGTATCTAAACACGAACATATATGGACCTCGCAAAGCTTGAATCACTAGAGAGAATGATTTCTCAACTGTGTGTTCTATATATCAAAAAAGCATGTAAAAGGTAAGCGTTACCAAGACTAAATAACAGGTTATTCGTTATATCTTCGAAACTATGTACATATACAGCAGTGAGAAAGGGAGAAGAATGGGAGTAGGAATAAAAAAATGTAGAATTATAGAAGGCGTTAGAGGAAAATGAAGAGGGTAAAAAAATTACGGGATATGGGGGTGGGTGGAAAGCAAAAGTAGAAAGAAAAATTAAGATACAGAAATATTCTCCGAGGAAGCGCCAAGTGGGAAGGGAAGAAAGTGCAATTTGTTAAATGTAGGGAACTCAAATCTTAGGCAAAACAACGTCTGCCAACTGGCCCAAGTCGATCTCCGCTTGGTCTTTCCCTGCTTCCACCGGCGGTTGCCGATAAGAATACCATCTTCGTTCATTCGCACAACAGTAACAGTCAGCTGAAGATTTGGCTTATTTCCACTGGGCAAACTTTCGTACAACAATAAACGGTTCTCAAATTATTAAAATTAATTTGTTCATTCATATTTTTGTGACGCTTCGGCCATTTTCCAAAAAATCGTATAAAGAATAAGAAAGTTTATGTAACTGTCAAAGTAAATAATTCTACCTGTATCAGTCAATGAGATATGGGCAGTTAAGTATTTCGACCTTCTTTGCAGATAACTTTTATGAAAAATTGAGCGTGGTCAAAAAGCGATTTCCGTTTTTTCTATTGTTTGTATGTATCACAAAAATAGCATGCCTCTTACCAACTTTTGTTATTATAGCAAAAAAGGTCATGAAGTTCTTAACAATCGAAGTGTGAAAATTTGTTCACTCATACGTGGGCGGTGCGAGGACCCTTTTTCCAAATTTTCGTAAAATCCTTAGTGAAATGATAAATTCAATAAAGCCACCAAATTTCATTATTGTACCTGCTTTTATTATTGAATTATCTCAATTTGTACGTTTTTCGGAACTTCGATATCGAAAACAGGGGCGTGGTTATCGTTCGATTTCGCTCATTATAAACCTACTTTGGCCCAGAAGTAACCTGTGTGCCAAATTTCATTCAAATATCTAAATTTTTACTCAAATTATCGTGCCCACGGACGGACAGACGGACCTATCTTAATCGACTCATCTGTTCATTCTAGGAACTTTGATATATGGAACTCTATCTTTCTCGATTTTTTTATACCTTTACACACCATCGTTATATGGGCAAAACTATTTAACCCTGTCTACTAGTACAGCTGGGTATAAAAAAGGTTTCCTATGCTTACAAATAAATCGTATCTATCTGAATAACAAATTTGGAAAACAATTTAGTCCTTTTTTCACTTTTGGCCATTTAAACGCTTTCAGCGGTGATCGCACTTAACCTTATTCCAGGGCCAGTAAACACATCAAAACATAAACCAACAGCCATGAACTTTGCCATAGCTACCGGCAAAGGAAATTGATTGCGAATGTGAGTGCTTTTAATACATATGCAGTGATACACAAATCTTCATAAAAGCTACAGAATTTACCATACATATACATTAGTATCCTGCCATAAAATTGCCTACCAGTCTCCAAAACAGACAGTCTTGAGCTACACGCTTTGTGAATAGTCCTGTGCCGGTTCCAAAGTGGGTTTAAAGTGAAGTTTAAAGGCAGTTTAAAATATCGGTATCGATAATCACTCATCCACAACCAAAACTACCCCCAAACTTTCCGAAATGACACAGTTCGAGAACTTGCCAAAGCCAAGTTATCTTAAGAACTGCCGAATTGGAACCAATGGCATCGCCATAGAAAAGTGGACAGTGGCCAGCATAGCTTGGGTATTGAGCTAGAAACGGCTTAGCTTAGGGATAGATCTGAGCTAGTCCAATTTTCTGCAGGGTATGTACAACCCTGCACATACGCATATATATATATAGGCATATAGTACTCGCATTTATTCGTTGTGTGAATAACAAATGATATCAGAAAAAAATAAAAACAAAAGTGTAAGCTTGCAGCTTTTTTCATTCTTGGCACTTAAGTCATAGTATGTAACGACCAGAAAAAACCGTAAGTAGTTATGTATAAGAAAATAACTGCGCCGTTTGTCATGTTTATTTAAAATCACTAATAAAGCCAATATTAAGGAACATGGCAAAACAGTTTTAGAAAACGGACCTCATAAAGAAAAATAAGAAATAGTGTGGCCAAATAATAAACCAAGTTTAAAAGTCCTTCATTTACCCCGATTTGCTAACAAACGTTAAAGAAGTACTTAAAGTGGTGTTCAGCTCCCAAACACATCATCTAATGAATATGGTCTATAAGGTTTACTGTAGAATATAACATACCATTATGTGTTATCAGCGAAAGACTTTTCGTCATCTAATTGTAAAATCTTACAGTTAAAAAAAAAACGATACCTTAAAGTTCTCTTTGAAAAACACATCTAAACATCAATGTTAGTGACTATCGTTGTTTTTCCAGAACTAATGATAATTCTGTCAATAAACAAGCTGAATGCGAGAAATACACTTTTAATAGTACATACTCTCTCATTCAACTACAGCAACTTAGAGCGACATGAAACATTTTGGTGTAGCAGCTACATCATATTGAATTTATTTTACTTGGGCTATCAGATTTATACTTGAGATCGTCTCTCAAGGTTGAAAAGAAAGAAAGTTATAACTCACGCTTTGCATTACTAACGTCTCAGTCGACAGTAGGCTTCCTAGATTTGAATACCTAATGATACACCGATTTGAAAAAATAAAATTTTTTGGCGGGTAAGAAAGTATGCAGTTAAAAACAGAAAACCACACGTACTTATATATTCTAACATTCTTTGATTTAACAATTTTCTTAATGTAAATGATATGTGTATGTTTTGAAAGACTATGTTTAAATGTGTGCACAAAGAGTGCCAATTTTTACGATTTCTGCAACTACTAACTTTTCGGGGTTTGGTTTTATAGTCCCTGTATGGCGATATGTGTCCGGGAATCGGGTTTGCATTATTCTTCAACGGTTTGGGTTGCAAATATAAATAAATTTGAAAAACTATCTAACATTAAAATATATAACAATTAATTGTTTGTAATAATTTTTTATCTAAGGCTTAATTTACTCGTATTTAAGTTATGTCCCCATTAATTCTAAATTAATAATTCTTTTAAAAAATTTTGTATGTTATCTCTAGTTTGCGCGCATATTAGGCTGGTCTGCGCCCTTTTCTTTTTACCATTATATGTTGTCGGACAATGTCTTAAAAGCCTTTGATCACGGAAATTAAATGCAGTTAACACCATAAAATATTATAATTTTAGCAGTGAAGAAACTAACTATAATTTGAAATTTTTTTTATCGAAAATCGTGATGCAATACAATTTTTTGGTTATACCTAATAATTATTTTTACCGTTTATTTTTTACGTTGGTTTATAACTATCGTGGATATGCATACTTTTTTCGTTGCCAAATAAAACTTTAAATCGATTTTTTCCTTTCTTTTTTAATAGTATCAAAGTAAATAAATTCACTACCGCAGCTAAGTATATTAAAAAATCCACCCTAATATACATATATTCATACAAAAAAGACAAATAAATTGTTTACATGTCTATGCTCATTTTTTAAGAAAATTATTATAAACTCAAACATGTGTACCTGTGGTGAACTTAATGACTTCTCGTTCAACTCAAGTCAACTACTTGCAACATCATACGCAGTGGGGTACCATGCTTTATGTCACACAACGAATGTCACTTTCAGCTGATACTTGCGCCCATACACACTTGTACATATGTATTAGGGTGGTCCTTATATGGGTAAACTTTTTTTTTTTTTTCTTTCACCGCACTCTGTCATTCGATTCTCTATCCCAAGAAACTAATTTATTAGTAAAACAAAAAAAATTCTAAAATATTTCGGGGTCGCTACCAGCGTTTGCATTTTTATAAAAAATTTAAAATCTTGTTGGGTACAAACTTTTATTTAGTATTATAAAGCATTCGAAAAAATGCACATTCTAAAAATAAAAATAATTTTAATAAATAAGTAGATAACCTGTTATTAGGAAGAGTTGATATTTTCGTATCTGGATATTTCTTTCTGTAATCTTTCACCAACAAAAGCGACACCACGTTCAGCTATATCATTTATTACCCACATGGAATGAACGATTTTCTTCGCAGTTTTAAATTCAGGATCGTCCTCCCAAGTTTGCACATCTTTTCCCAAAAACTGAGACGATACGCCCATTATGCCGAAAACTCGTAAAGAGTTGCTAGTTACAAAATTTTCTATACCCTTGTCAGAGATGTATTTGATGTCGATTGGTTTATCTAAGCGTTCGACTCCCAGCGCCTTGCTTTTCTTGTATTGAAAGTTGATCGCCGAAAAATGCAAAAGCCACTAACTCTTTCGGCAAATACCACAACTGCCTCAGTATTTTTTTCATAACTACTTTGGCTACTGCTTCATTTGCAACTTCATAGGATGTAAGGTCTTTTAATGACTGTAGATCGTTTCTCTTATTTAATACAAATAGTTACTGTAAAAAAGCACTGCTGTTTCTTCCTGTTTCGTTAGCTTAAATTGGTCTTTAAATAGAAAAATCTTAAAACAATAGATAGATTTTGCCATCCATCTAAAGGAAACTCCCTTTTCAGGGACTCCTCCCAAATAAATTATAGTAAGGTTCAGCAACTATTTATAATAATCACGGGGTTAATGTGCTAGGAGATGTTTTTGGGCAAAAGAAATCATGTCTGCAGCGAAATTATTAATGATGTTTGATGACTTAGCGTCATTAATTATTGTCGCGTACTCTTTTTGGTTGATCCTATCCCAGTTTTTCTTAAATATCTTAAATAATTGAGTATCAGGTCCGCTAGATGGGCCCAGGAATTGTACCACTACCGCTTCTAATACAATCTCCATTATGTGATGACGACAAGTCAGCCAAAGCATATCTTTCTCCATTTTTTGCTCCAAAAGTATACAAGGACCAATTTTTAGGCCCGTGTTAACAGATGTCGTGTCAATTTATTGTTTCGTGCACAGCTGAGGCATATGCTATGCCTGTTCTATGTTCAAGTTTTGGAACCGCCAGAAGCTCACCAATACCAATCCCAGATACCGAAATTGGCAACCGATCTACAGCTTCATGTCCACTTATATCCTCCATTAATTTGCCATCCCAATGAATTGTAAGTAATGTGTCAGGTTTAAATTCTCTTTTAAGGGATTCTGCCAGTGATTCCCGATTTTTTATATGATTTCGACGTATTGAAGACCTTTTTACATTAAACTCGGAAGGATTCCAACCAACACTCTTTAAGGTAGATGACACGACCATAGCAGCTTTTATATCATTTAATTCAGCAACATTAAGGCTAGCAGATAACATTTTGACCAGCTCGTTTATTGGCGGTTTTGACTTCAACGATCGCAATGGAATTTTAAATTAGATCCAGATGTTGCTTCGCCTGTGGTCGATAAAGAAAGTCAGACCTTTTCTGTCATAGCTGAGGTGCTTTTATTTTCGTTTTAACGCCATTTTTGCATGTGTTCGGCTTTCTTTTTTATCTGATCACTTTTCATTAAAATTTTTTTATCTACAGAGCCAATTAAACCCGGTCGGTTGTGTTGTCGCTGTGTTAGTAAGAACTGCTTATCCTCTTCCATTGTCATAATAATCAAAGCTTCACAATGCGCGATATCAAACAGACCTTCTAAGTTACGATGCCAGAATTGTTCCTTTTTTTGTAACGTGCTCGAACGTTTTTTTTTTTTGTTTTATTTATTTTTTTTTGGATTAAGCCATTCATTGAAGAACTTTTCTATTTTTCTTGTTGGTATACTAGCCTTTTCCCATAACTTTATGACTTTATTCAGGAAAATCTGAGAATTGATAAAAATCAATTTTTTTAAAATTTGACGTGATGCAGACATTTCCACGAGTCTGCCTGCAAAAACTCAGCTCGATTGGATCACAGAAACAGGGTTAAAAACCGACCCAAAGTCTTTCACACAGGCAGACAGACGGACACTACGAGCTTTATACTTAATACATAAAAAAAAAAATTCTGACGTGTACATGAAAATCGCCGATACACGTGCATTTTTATTTTTTCTCCCCTTTTCGAAAAAGTATATTTGGTTCATAGGACAGAACTAAAGCTCGTTTTTGTAACGCAGTGTTATAACAGGAAACCCACACAGTTTAAAATACATAAAAGTTACAACTAAATGCAAAGCCAACTCGGGGTACAATTAAAAAAAAATTAGTTTACGCCTAACGCCTACTAGGTATTGAATTTAAAAATTGATTTATTAATAAAAATAAGAGTTCTTACTTTTTGAGTTCAATATCAAATAAATATATATACTAATAAAAGCATGTCATTACTAATATTACGGATTCATAGTTATCTTGTCCCTTCAAACGTCGTTCCCTAAACCTTTGATGCATTGTAGCGACCTCTTAAATGCTTTTAAAACTAAAATAAAAAAATACATATTAATTTTTTTCCGGTAGAGAATCATATGACGGAGTGCCCGGACCATTTTTTTAAAGTTCAGAAATAAGGACCACCCTAATATGTATGTCCCAGTTGCATATATTGAAATTAGAGTTGTTGTATCATTCCGAGTTATGATAGTCATCAATATAAATTTTTGCTTGAAAAATCCAAACATCGATAACTGACCTTTGATAATAGATTATTCAACATTAAATAAGCATTTCTAAAAAAGCAAAACGAAATCGCTTTACTAGTACAGTCGAGATCGAGATGTGAAACCGATTATCTCCAATTACATACAATAAAATTCTATCTGATTTATGTCTGTACATTGCAGATATTTAAAAACATTGAGCCAGTAGAAGCCAAATCAACCATTTTTAGAATTTTTGTCTGTCTGAATGTTTGGTCGCGCATCACTCAAAAACAGATAAATGGAATTAAATAGAGCTTCTACCGTTATATTACTACTTGTTTAGCTAAAAATTTAAGCTATCAAATATTCCGATATCTTTACCAGTTTCGGAGATATCGACCAATATGTTGGACCAAGGTGACCCAAAATGTGTTTAGTACAATATGGGTATCAAACGAAAGGTGATAATAAGTGGTTTGGTACATATTATATGCGTAATTTTACAACTGAAAATCAGCAAGATGGGACGTACATAACATACTGCTCTCATATAATCTATAGTTCCGATAAATGGGGTTTGGGTTATAACTATTGCAATTCAATAGCGAGGAACACAAGATTTGGCAGTTACAGTAGTTATTACATATATAATCTCTGTAGTGAAAACCATCAAGGTTGGACCATCATATCGTCCAGCACCATACAACATATTTTTCAGATAAACGGGGCTTGGATTATGTATTTTTAAATTATCAGGGTACGACCATCAAACTTCGTAGAGTTTGTACTTATTGTTTTTAAGGATCGGACACTTAAAACCTTGATGCGTATTTATGTAAAGTATAAAGCCTTAGGCACAGCCAAATAAAGCGCTTTCCTTACTAGTTTTGCTTATCAAAGACCACTGCGGGTAAGGAAACAGTATTAAGAGATAATAAAAAAACATGCAGAGCATACTTCGTTCCATTTAAAATGGTCCTAACAATAGTTCTCCTTACCCCACATTTATGTTCATTTAATTATTACATAAAAACGGCTTCATGAATTTTGACTAAAAGTGACATATTTTTAGGTTATTATTTGCTTAAAAAAATATAGTATATATTTTAAAAAATTTTATTTTATTTAAAAACTGAAATTAAGTTAGATTAATAGAGTAAAACAAATATAGGCCTATTTCGGCAGCCCTTTTTATTGAGTTAATCCTGTTTAACAAAAAAATCTCTAGAACAAACATTCACAAAAACTTAACGCTTTACCGAAATCCCTAAGCAAATATTTGATTTTAATAATGTATTTAATTTGTTTGAAACCTTTTTTTTATTATTCTATTTTCCCGAGTAGTAAGTAAATATTATCGACTATTTACTTGATCTATTTTAGCCTAGCAAACTCATTGTATGCAAATTTACTGTTTTTCCGAGAAAATGTAAATTCCTTAAAAATTACGATAAGAAAGATCCAAGGGCAATACTACTGATAGTTTTTTCAAAAACTAATTAAAGCTTATAAGATATGTCAATTTATAATTAGAAGTGAGCCTCGAAGGCTCATCGAATTCATTCTAGGGTTAAACAAATAATTTAGTACTAATTAAAGTATTCGATAATGAAAATAAAGTTCCACATAAAAGTCATACATTATATGGAAATGGAATTTGTGTATCAATAAATACGCACTTCCACAGGAACAAGCAAAGACATTCAAAGACTAGTCACTCTCTAATCGGCTTGTAGTTTTTTCACTAACGGGGTGACTTGCATGCTTTGTTTTTGTACGTACACAAACTCATTTAGTGAAAAGAAATCCTCTCAAATATTTGCATATGTATAAACACTAAGTTGCCTCGATAATTTTTTTGCTTTCAAAAATTTTGTTTTTGTATACAACTATAGTTTTTGAAATGATAGTAGTACGTGTGTGTGTATTAAAAATACAGACAAGATAAAGAAGAGGCCATGTACTCGTCGTGAAGTTCTCAAATGAAAATTTGACACGCCAAAATGTAAACTTTCTCAGAGATAACAAAAGCTCTAAATAACTTTTTCATTGAGACTTACAAAATATAATCGGTATCAATCAAATTATAAACGTATTTTCGATTTAGTGTGGCTAATGTAAATCTAAAAGAGTTTTCAAAATCTTTCGGGAGGGGCCTTCATAAAGAGCGTGCTTTGTTTTTAACGTTTTAGTTTTGAAAAAAGTACCAATATTTTTCGCGGTGCGGACATATGAAGACATGTTTAAGTACATACTACCAGAGGGAATATGTAAAATATGCTAATGACACTTTTGTGCTCGTGACTTGAATACGTAAACATTTTGTATGCTATTATGTCTATTTGACATCGAGCAGACTTTCGTTTTTATTTCGTTGATGACAGGTTAACCTTTGCGTAACCCGTCATGCTGCCACAAATAAACAAAGGTGAATATATTGAGAGAATGTGCAAACATTTTTTTTTTAATTATTCATAACGATTATTTAAACAAAAACGTTGTCGACACAGACTTTTCGTAGTAGGTTAGGGTAGTCTCCTATATATTAGCAAGTCACAGAAATTAATAGGGTGATTTATATAAGTTTTGGCCACAACATTTTTTTATAATTGTCAGTGTAAAACAGAATATGGGAATGTCTTAAACCAAATATGGATGGGTTAAAATATCTTTACATATAATAAAATCCCTACAAGTCTGTGTATTGCAGATATTCTAGAGAAATGTATATAAGGGATCATTATTAAGCTTATTAAATGCAAAGCGGAAGTTTTCAAAATTTTTCGCTATCTGTCTATCTGCCTGTATGT
Source organism: Merzomyia westermanni (assembly GCA_949987695.1). NCBI lineage: Eukaryota > Metazoa > Arthropoda > Insecta > Diptera > Tephritidae > Merzomyia > Merzomyia westermanni. The sequence continues at coordinate 70,927,889 of OX465293.1, forward strand.
ATTAATCAAAACCGGATGCATGGAACTGAACGCAACTATACCCGTTGCATTACGAGATGTCTAACTTAAAATGTAAGATATCCCTTATTTCTTTAACTCTACCCTTTCGGAGCTATTGGCCAATATGTGAATCAGCGTGACCCAAAATTTGTTAGTAACGTATGCGTATTAAACGAAAGGTGCTAATGAGTGCTTTAATAAGCGATGTAGCGATAAGTTCCATATCTCAACTTGTTTCGGAGATAGACGCCGTTATTATGAGCTGCATTCGATGTTCGATCTTCGCTGGATAACTTGCATCGAGAATCGAATTTTCAAATCAAAATTTTTGTTGTACTATATCTAGTTTTTGATCGAATTGGATGTTGCTATCGACTCTGTATTGAATTATTAAAAAATTGCTAAAAACGTAAGCTTCTTGTACTTATTTTCTATTTTTTTTATTTGAAATTCTTATGTTTATCTATTTGTATTAATTTTATGTAAATCTAAGATCGTGAGTACGAAACAACAGCTATAATTGCTTATCACTAATGGATCAAAATCTGAATATAACAAAAGTTCTTTGCACAAAAGTCCAGACTGCAAAAAGGTAGCAAGAAAAGACTTCTTCGGAATGAAATTCTATCTTTCTTGAACAAATAACGTTTGTAAAATCATCTGATAACACCACAGATCCAATGGTTGAATAACCCAATGTGTTCTCGTTCCCAATGCTCAGTAGGTATGATCCCTAACAACTTTTGCCAATTATAAAATATTTGGAATAGATTTGGCTCATGCAGATTGCGTTAAGAGCAGGTCTATGTTGGCAAGCAAGTCCGTAAATGCTTCTTTGAATAGTCCAAAGTTCTTTATAAATTTATAAACATAATTTACAATTGTTACACACTGGTTAACCTATTTAAAAAGCCGTATGGACACATATATTCATTTCCAAAGGAGGGGAAGCATCACAAAATCGTTTTCTACTTCTGTTCAAGTTTTCCCCCCCATCTGATGAATTGTCATTGTAATCATATTTTTGCATTTACTTCTTTATATTTAAGAACTTCTTTTGTTTGTATTTTTGAAAATGCATAAAAACGTAGAGCACTTTATTTTAAATCACAGCTGACAGCAATGTACTATTGTGAACAGTTGAAATTATCGAAATTCACAATGGCGCTGGTCTTTATCGAATGGCTGTGGTAATATCAAATTAAATTATTTTTCTCATAATAAGGTAAGTGCCTTTTAAATATTGCCTTGCAGACTATGTCCTTCTCAAAAATTTACTTGCCTCATAAAAAATAGTTGAATGTTGCCCTCCATATCACTCGCTTCCTATACCTATACCCTTTCATATCTTTATTCTTCCCCTTTCTGCTAAATTTGCCATCTTATCTACTTATTTCATGTCGCCTTATCTTCTTCGCAGTTGACTTTTTCTTCCTCCCGTTAAGTTAGGGTCTTTTAAAAATTTTCACCATTGTTTTGGTCACGATGACAATGCAATATAAAGGAAAGAAAAGATAGGTGGCGCAGGTTGCGCTATTTTCAAAAATGGCATTTATGTTCTGATTTGGCTGATATTTGTAAGAAATTTAATAAAAAATATTTTTACCTTGAAATTTTCATAAAACGGACTAGAAACTATTAGCTTATTTTTCCCACTGTCTGCAAAGGCTTATATCTACATGAAGTAGTTCTGAAAATTTGTTATTGTGAATTCCTTATAAGTATAAAAAGTACTTATATTTAAGTTTGAAATCTAAAAACATCTTCCCACGCATGAAAAAGATAGTAAGTACTATAACTACAGCTTCTATATATTTGTTGCTTTTTTCAATGATTTAAAATTATAACTGAATAAAATAATTATTACCAACTGGTCTTGAGCTTGTCAAACTGACGAAAAGAGATTTACTCTTAACTTGACTGAAAATTGGTTAAAAAATAAAAAATTCACATTCTACTGAATTACTAGAATTTTTTAGTGATTGTCCCTACACCAGACTTTGGTGGATTATTCCAAATTCAGGGTATACAGTTCTATGTTTGATGAGGCCTTAAACATATCTGGACTTCGGTAAAAGCGTTTCTGGGTTAAGGAAAAGCTTTGCTACACAGTGTAATTGGGTAAGACAAACAAACGAGTCTTCCTTCCGTTACATCTAACTAACAATATCTCTTTTAAAATTTTAGGAAAAATTGAGCTTTGTGTACTCTGGGTGAAATTGAGTCAAGTCTGCTTAATGGTTCCAGTATAAGGTAAGCCCTCAATGACATCCAAACAGATTCTTTTATTCTTCTTTCCAACTTCCGTCGTTAGATGATGTGATCCAGTTTAAAACACTACCTCGAGCTGATCAATGACATGAGCTACTAAGGGAAACGAAAGCCATTCTGACAGCACTGTGGTCTGCAAATTGTGATGGGTTGAACTTATTATGTTACTTTTCCTGATTTATCCTTAACATACAATGCTCAGTTCACTTGAAGTCATTCGACATAAAAACAATTATATTTACAATGTTACATAATCTATTTATTTTGAGTTAATAGCTGCCATGTTGTATTGCATAGTAAATTGGCCTACGAAATTTAACTATTAAGCAAAACACTTATTCCTGTTTGCTTGGAAAAGACGACATAATTGCTAAACAAGACTAACTAACAAATTGTTACGATTTACATAAAATTTTAATGGAATATATGCTATGCAATTGATTCGTATTTTAGTTGAAAATTGCTAACGAAAACGGAATAAATCGAATGGAATAAATTACACTTCACTGCATCACGAAATGAATTAAAACTCTTAGACACATAAAACAGTTGCAACTTAGTAATTTTTTTGGCGTTGGTATGAATTTCGCTTCTTCGAGCTTGTACTCTCACAACTACAAACAACGCGGAAGCACGCTGCAGTGAAATAAACTAGTTTTAATTGTCTCGATACTGGTATGAGTCTTAAGTTAACTTATAAGTCCAGGCTTTTTTGTGAAAATAAGCAACTCTAATTTTCAGTATGAAGAACTCATACGAGATGTCAGTTGCGAGATTTCGAAGAGGAATGTACCTGTATAAAACTAGTTCAAAATAGAAGAAAAAAATCTTAGTTAGTGCATACATTTTAAATAACTCCCTGTATGGTAGTTAAGCACTGGTTCACATGGGTCCAGCATTATCTACAACTTTGAATTGTTGTCGGTACAAATTTGGTGTTTTTCGAACTAGTTTGACATATGTCAGAATATTTAAGTTGTGAACCGGTTCTTCGTCTGATTGGTAATTCATTTCACTGCATGGCCTTATTTACTGAAAAGTTAGCTAGAGTAATTCATTTTTTTTTTGTATATATGTATAAAAGCATGTATTTTATGCACAAAGTTTCGTTACTTTTTATGCACAAAGTTTTATACATATTAACACACATACATACAGCTGTGTTCAATATAATAGTAGTGAAATTAAAACAGATATCGTACTACGAAATAAGAAGAAGCAGTGATTTTAATAATTTTTATTTACAAGGTAGCAAACTTCATAACAGAAACCACATGAAAAGAAATTTCAAAGTTTGCACAAAGTTCAGGAAAGTTTATTAAACTTTAAAAAATGGCCGTCAAATTCTTAAAATTTTTTTGCCAGAGTGTCTAGAAAATTTTTGAGTACGCAGTTAGACTAATCAAAATGTGCAAGTTAAAACTCGCTCAAAAAATCTCCCTTAATTTTCAGAATTTTTTTCGTCAAGTGATTTCTTCTATTTTGTATGGAAAAAATACCCAACACCCTTGACAAAAAAGTTCTAAAAATTTAAGGAAAATATTGAGGTACCTCTTACTTTCACATTATTTTGTCAGATAGTGTCTAAAACAATTTCTTCACAGCTTTTAATATTATTAAACTTTTAAAGGTAGACATTAACTTCTTAAAATTTTTTGGCAGAATTTCTAAAAAAATTTTTGTAAAACAATCAATTTCAGTATAATAATGTGCAAGTTAGAACTCACTCAAAAACTGCCGTACTTTCCAGTTTTTTTTTGTCAAGGGTGTTGTGTGATTTCTTCTATATAACGCATGAAGAAAACTTAATTTTGCCTTTACAAAAATACCCTACATCCTTGTCAAAAAAAATTCTAAGAATTCAGGGGAAATATTAAATTATAAAACGGAGTTCTCAACAATTTTCTAAAAATCCTTCCCAAAAATAAATTTCGATGTAAATTTTCAAAAGTTTAATTAACTTTTCTGAGCTTTGTGTAAGCTTTAAAATTTTTTTTATGTGGTGCCTGTTACAGAATATATAGCAAAAATTTAAATTGTTAAAAATACAGCTTCTTTAAATTTAATTCCGCTACTATTATATTGAACACAATGGTACATACATTTCCATGGTATATTCGTGGTCATAAAGAGAAAAAGAATTTGATGGAAAATCGATAACCAGTAATTTTGAGAACCGAAATATATTTTGTGTTTTTGTATATATACCCTGTAGGAAAAGGAGTTCAATCCATATTGACTTTAAATCAGTTTACAAATAACAATGCTAGCTGGACTAGCTCAGAACTATCCCAGAGATAAGCCATATGATGAGCTAGTAATTCTTTCAGGTGTCCACTTTTCCATGACCCTGGAAATCATCGCCTATTGCAATTACTTCACACCTCGGTCTGAGCCAGTTTATTGTTAGCACTGGTCGTGGATGAGTAGTTATCGATATCCAATATTTCGAACTATAATTTTTGTAACCGATACAGAACGTTTCACGAAGTGTTTCGCTTGAAACCGACTTTTTGGTGACTGATTTGCTACAATGGCACTTGGTGCTTGTCTACTGACCGTTTGAAAGCTTAATGCCGTTCATGAATAGGAATCACTATTTAGACTGTCCAATCTTTTTTTTCAAATGTCTGTCTAATTTCCTCTTTAAAACCGTTCGACATACTAACATACCTACCAAATACACTAGACTGCGCTAAAAAAAAGAAAATTTTTTGCTTTTAAATTGTATTATTTTTTTGAATATCCAAATTTTCAGACCTGAATGCTAATTTAAGCTATCTTTTATTGTCAAAACAATCAAGCACAAATAAATCTTTCTGCTAAAAGACTGGAAAAGGCTATTTATTTAAGCTGAATTAAAATTAATTCAAAATTCTGACCAACTGTTTTACTAGTTAACGGGGAAGGTTTATTATAGCCAAAAGAAATTTAGCTTTATTGGACAATTGTTATCGAATGAGGCGGTCAGATGAAAAGGGATAAAAGTGACTTTTCCATAAAGCACGAGTTAAGTACACAATCACATTGTTAAAACATAATTTTATTTCTTGGCAAAGGTATATATATGAACTAATTTCTTGTAACGACATTTATCGGCTGAAAGAACTTATACTTTGAACCTGTTTTTCTCAATATGACGAAACCTGCACTTAAACCTCTTAGCTTCGGACCGCCTCAAATATAATCTATCTTTGTACCATATTATATATCTAATATATTCCAGAAGGGAAATTTTTATGAGAGAGGGAGAATCTGACACATTTCTTTCTACATTCAATATCCATTGATATTGGTTGAGTTCTCCTATCGAATACCAACCTTCTTCCAAGTTATCAAAAGTAACACTTGAAAAAGATGACGGTTTCTATTTATTTATTTTTCTATAATATGAAAGCGTGAGTAGAAAAAGTTTGTTCCGCTTTTCGGCCACACTATATACCTAATGTATATACTATTATATATTTATCGATAGGTATGCTCAAGCTGCAATGCCAGCGTTCAAAATAAATTTAGAACAGATTAGGTATAATAAAAAAAAACAAATTAAAAGTAGCACCTCTACAAACGTCAAACATACATTCACACTATAGAGCCGTTATTCTGTGAGTGGACATATCATGTGTGCATGCTTAGGATAATTTTATTGTGAGAGCGGCTTCAGGAAAGGAAAGGAAATGAAAGTAACTGAAGGGAACTGAAGTGAAGGGAAGAAAAGGAATGGGAGGGGAAGGGAAGAGAAAGAAAGGTTAGGAAAAGAGAGAAAAGGAAAGGAAACTAAAGTAAAAGGAATGACAAAATAAAAAGAATCAAAATAGAAATATAAATTTTATTATTAATTGGCGTGGAAAAAAAGGAAAGAAGATACACAAAGAGAAAAGTAAATGAAAGGAAAATATATTAAAGAAAATGGAAAATATATTAAAAGAACGGGAAACACAGGAAGAGAAAGAAAGGGTAGCAGCTGAGGAAAGTAAGCCCTAGTGCAAGCAAGGAACTTAAAATGGAATGAAAGGCGAAGAAAAGCAACAGAAAACCATTAAAATAAAATAAAGTTCAGCTTGGGTGCATTTTACGGTTGCATACTACGGTTGTTCTGGCCAGGTGGGTACACTAGTACCTTCCTGTACGGAAAGTATCCAGCTAAGGTCAGGAATTACAGCTATACATCTTAGCTCTCTCAATAGCTCTGGCATATGGATATGATTCTTGACTATGGTCTTGAGGTAAGGGGCTGGATCAAGGTGTCATGCGCCATGAACCATGCCGAGGATCAGCCTGGCGGGGGCCCAATCTAGAACGGTGCCCTCTGGGAGCATGGCCAGTTCCAGTTGTAACCCTTGGCCTTACCGCGAGTACCGCGGATCTCTGCTCGGGGGGACGAACCCCTTTTTCTGCTATTCGTGGAAACCTAAAATGAATAATTATACTAAAAATAACAAAAAAAAACAACAAAAAAGATAAGGAGGCCAGCACTCCAACAAAGGCGGAGGGGCTAGCCCATATTGTTTATGGCTCTCTAGTGATGCAGGGCGCCTCTACCAGCCGCGCTGCGGCTGAATGGGAAAATGCACATAAGCTTCAGGCGATGCCGGAGTCTGGTGCAGGTAATCGGGGTTATCAGGTTGTTACAGTGGGTGGGGGTGGGGCAACTAAGGCAGTTGTGTCTGCCAGCGGAGACGTACTTAGTAAGCTGCTCGATACTGGGGTCAACGTCGAAGCCGGTGCGCTCGCCCCGAGTAACCCCTTCCCTACGCCTACGGCGGTTAGTAAGGCCAACGATAGGCCATCTGTAGATAGTGTTCGTGCTAGACATACACGCACAGCGCTTACGATCTTGAGGAGATCCTGGCATACGCCAGACCTACTAACCAAGGCGCTGCCTGGAAGAGATAGAGTGGGCAAAAAGCGTTGTCCCGGACTTCGACGGTAGTCGTCCGGTACAGGAAAAAGGGACCGAGAATCGCAACAGTTCCATTGAGGTGGGAGGCACCTCTAATCCTAAAAGGGTTAGAGTCCAAGGCCCCTCGTTTTCAGAAGTTGCTAAAGGTAGCATACTTCTGGGGGTCTTCGACTCTAATCCCAAAGGAGAGAGGTGCTTCCGGCCTAACTGGGACTGGGTGCGGGCGGAGATGGCTAACCACTCGGTCAGTGTCTTGGCCGAATTCCCCGGTCCCATCCCCTACTGGAAAGAACTGGGGTGGTTCCAGGGTTCGGTGGAGGTAGTAGCCTGTGGGGATTCGAGGTCCGCTGCCATGTACAAGAGGGCAGTTGAAATGATGGAAACGGTCTACCCTAGTGCGATCATCAGGGGAGCGGATCTCAACCGGCAATTGGAGGATCCTTAAATTGGCAATTGGAGGATCCTTAATAAGGCAACGCGGCAGGAGGTTGTTGTTGTTGTTGTGGTAGCGAACAAAGCACTCCCCGAAGGTTTTGGGGAGTGTTGTCGAATTAACAGTCCTTGGCGGGATTTGAACATGGTACGCTCCGGTACTCCCTTGCGGTACTGCCCGACTGTCGTGGTAGCGATTTATGACCAGTGAAACCTTCTAGGTCATGTCACCCCTCCTTCCGTAAGGAAGGATAAGGTGGGTAATAAGAGGTGAGAGGCATCATATCCGTAGATCAACTATCGAGTTGCACGTCATTACCCCTGTGCATATTAGTCGCCTCTTACGACCTACCTCGGGTATATTCTAAACCCCTAACCCGCAGGGCAGTCTTGATGCTAAACAAGCAATCAATCCCTCTCCTGGAAAGGAGGAAGGGTATGGTGAACTTTGGCTTCATAGAAGTCAAAGTTAAGGTCCACTCGAATGACCTTAGGTCAGTGAATGACCTAGAGGAGGAGCTGGAGAATGACGACGGTGAGGAGGTGGTTGAGGTTGTCGAAACCAATCGGGCCAATCCGATGGATGGCTCGGGACAGGACGACGTCGCATCGACCTCCTCACTGGGTTATTCCCTGGGCTTCGCTAGGTGGTGCGAAGGGCACTCGGGTGATGAGCCTATGTCCGATTAGGACATTGGCAACGTTACGGTGGTAGAGAGGTGTAGTAACCATGATGGTGCGGGTGCTACAAATCAACCTCCACCACAGTAAAACAGCTGCGGCTGCGCTGCTGCTCCTTCTGGCATCAAAGGGGGCAGCAGATATAGCCTTCATCCAGGAACCATGGGTGGTAGGGCAGAGTATATGCGGGCTGAAGGCAGCAGGTTTCTCACTGGTAAGTGGTGCTACTGCAGGGAGACCTAGGGCATGTATCCTGTTTAAATCTAAGATACATACTTCATTTCTTCCACAATTTAGTGACGAGGATACGACATCCATTCAAATAGAGGTCAATAGAACAGTATGCACATTGACCTCAACATATATGGCGCATGACAAGCCATCTCCTGCGCAGGCTGTGTGTAGGCTCTTCGCGCATGCCAAAGAACACGTCATCGCAGGATCGATGCCAACGCACACAACCCAGCCTGGGGCAGCAGAGATGTAAACGAAAGAGGTGAGTCACTTTTTGATTTTATTTTACAACATAATATCTGCATATATAATAGGGGTGTGGAGACCACCTTTGTTACTAAGAATAGAAGGGAGGTTCTAAACGTTACGCTTTGTTCGAGAGGCGCGCAAGGCATGGTCAGAAATTGGATGGTTTACGATGAGCACTCCTTCTCCGACCATTGCTATATCCGCTTTGATTTGGAAGGCGTATCGTCCACCTCCTCTCCGTATAGAAATCTTAAGAACGCCAATTGGCATACGTATAGAAGAGAACTGGATAAGTACCTTTCAGATGATTATCCCGATACACCTAGGACACAATTCACCAAAGCATGTCAGGCAGCTTTAGATAAAGCCTGCCCCATTAAAAGGGCTAGGGGTAAGTACAAACCACCCTGGTGGAACCCCGAGCTACGTAGATACAGGAAGCTTTGCAGGCAAGCTTTTAATAGTGCTAAGGCCCCGAAGGAGGTCTCGAAATCGGAAGCGTATAAAGAGCACCTTAGAGAGTACAAAAGGGAACTCAGGAAATCGAAAACAACCTCCTGGAGAGATTTCTGTAGCGGAATAGAATCGGTATCAGAGGGTTCTAGGTTAAGGAAGATTCTATCCAAAGCACCTCGTAGTTGACCGGGGTGTTTGAAAAAGCCGGATGGGTCTTGGACTAACACGGGGGAGGAAACGTTGCAACTTCTCCTTCATACTTACTTTCCAGACGCGGAAAACGATTATAGGTATCAACCACATTTTAGGCACGTGGAACTTGACCTGGAGCAGTTCCTTACCAATAAAAGATTAGAGTAGGCCATTGGGTCAGATGGCATAACGCCCATAAAATTTCAGCAAACAATGGAACAGAGCATTCCTTGGTTGCAGGCGATATACAAGGGGGTGCTTACTTGTTGTTACACCCCAGACCCTTGGAGAGATTCTATGGTAATTTTTATACCTAAGGCAGGTAGAACGTCTCATGTTAGCCCGAAGGATTTTAGACCGATCAGTCTGGCGTCCTTTCAACTCAAGGTACTGGAGCGGCTGGTGGAGCCCCACTTTAGAGATAACCTAGAGAGCGGAATCGTACCATCTAGCATGCATATATGAAAGGCAAATACAGTGAGACAGCGCTACACGATGTTTTTACGCACATTGAGAAATCCTTAGCTAGTGAGGAATTCACATTAATAGCCTTTCTGAACATTGAAGGGGCCTTTAACAACGTCACGCCGGAAGCGATCACGGCAGCTCTGACGGCCTTGGGTATCGAACCCTGGCTGGTGTCCCTCGTGTACCAAATCCTGACGAGCAGGAGGGTGCACGCGGATCTAGCCGGGGTATCGTTGGACAAGGTTGTCAACAGTGGTAAGCCGCAAGGTGGGATCCTCTCCACTCTTCTACGGGTAGCCACAGTAAACGGACTGCTGGAAATCCTGGCGGGGGAGGGGGTTCTGAATTCATAGCGTATGCTGACGACCTTGCGATGGCTGTGAGTGGTAAATATCCACAAACGCTCTGTAACATTATGCAGAGAAACCTTAGACTAGTCGAAAGGTGGACCGGGAATTAAGGTCTGGACGTTAACCCAACCAAAACACAGCTGGTTCTGTTCACTAGGAAATACAAAATCCCGGTGTTACAGCACCAGCTTTAAGTAATACGACCCTTAAACTTGGTGACTCCGCTAAATACCTGGGGGTTGTCATTGATAAAAAGCTCACGTGGAAAGAAAATATCCAGGAGCGCGCTAAAAAGGCACTAGTGGCCCTATACTCTTGTAGAGGTGCCATAGAGCAAAAATGGGGACTGTCCCCTAAAATCACACTTTGGCTCTATACCGCTGTGGTAAGACAAATTCTCTTGTATGGATTCCTTGTCTGGTGGACGGGTCTGGATAAGGGCTCCAATATCACCGTAATTCAAAGAGTACAGAGAAGTGCGCCTATATGTGTTAGCGGGGCACTACGCACAACAGCGGCAGACGCACTGAATGCAATTCTGAACATTCTACCGATTGACTTATGCGGTAAACTTTTTGCGGCATGCTCCGCTTTGCGAGTGAGGTGTCTACCAGGATGGAAGTCCCTTTGTGAAGGTCACTCATCTATCCTTAACAATCTCCCCGCGTACAGTTCGGACTACTGTACACCGGAATATTGTTTCGAGAAGAAATTTCAAATCACAATTCCGGAAAGAGAATACTCCCCAAGACAACGGTTCCATCCATATGTACACAGACGGCTCGAAACTTGATGACAAGGTTGGAGAAGGGGTGTACGCTCCAGTGCTGAGTCGTAATCTCAGTTTTAGATTGCCTGACCACTGTAGTGTCTTTCAGGCGGAAGTGGCTGCTATGCAGGAAGCTGTAGAATTTCTGAAGACAGTGGACATCAATAATGGTGATGTTTACATCTTCTCTGATAGTCAAGCAGCTCTCAGGGCGCTGGGGGCGTATACATGTAATTCCAGGGCTGTGGAGGCTGAGCAACTCTCGGTTCACCTGGTATGGGTGTCTGGACACTGTGACATACCGGGTAACGAGACGCCAGATGAGCTTGCTAGAGGTCCACTTTCACAGTCCTGCAGAGCTGGTGTGGCCAGGGATCATAGCGAATAGGTCGGAGGAGCTAGCGCTGGACAGCTGTTCCGGCCGGCCTTATGGAGATCAATGTAAACGCGTTGGTGTCATGTTATGGCAAGTATAATCGATTCCATTGATTTCCATAGGTTTGGTTGGGACAGCTGTTTGGCGTTATGGGTGTGGCTTTGGCGATAACGAGGACTACTTCTACCTTTCGATCCATGTGGCATCACAACGGGACCTCCGGGGCCTATGTGTGCTAGTTCGTTTACTAGCAGCCACTGCAACCTACCTACCTACCTTGGATGCATTTAAGCTTGTCTGAGGCAGCCACCCAACTGTTACTTGTTTGGATTTGGGCACAGCTGGGGGAATTCTTCTTACTATTTTGGCCACAACAAAAACAACAGTATCCAAAGCAGTCCCAGTACTCACAGTAAATAAAAGATATTAAAACCCCCTGTCGTGAAAGCAAATATTTAGTAACATTTTTGAAAAGGAACTGAAATCAATAGTGTCAGCGCTAAACTAAATCAAACTGTTAGGTGCACATATACTCAGACTTCAAAAGGTGCAGGCCTCATACTCACCAATTATTGTTATAAAAATAAGTAAACCCAATAAAATGGACATCGCAATCATTTTTACCAACGTCACTACTGGATCCCTTATCCGCGTTCCATTACCGCTACCAATAAATTCGTTCAATATACGCTGCTGGTCATCAAACTCATAACGTTTACCCACAAATACATCCAAAAAGCTTTGACTACCATTCTGCCCACTCGCACTGCCGTTGAATGTAATGAAACCGTCGCTGCCATCAGCGCCATCGTCGATGTCCAACAAAATGTTGTTGTTGCTGATGTTGCCACTTGTACCATTCAATACAATGTGATATGCGCTCATTTCATTGATATCGAACAACATTGCTGTGGCATTACTATAAACTTTGTTGTATGCGTTGTAGGTTTGTATTAGAGGTGCATTCAGGTCAGTGGCACCACTCTGGACTACAGGCATGTCAACATCCAGGTCAGTATAAAAGTGTTGTGTTGTACTCCAAGTGGCGATTGATGGAAAAATTATATCACCCAACATATTGTAATAGGAACGTTTTGGTATGGGAGGTAGTGTTGCTTCCTTAAATCGTTAGGGTTATAGTAATGCTGATGGTACAAGTGATGGATTTGATGATTATGTTATTGATTGAGTTAGGGATAGCTTAGATTTGAGTTGTACTGTTGATTTACTTTATATACAAGTGCTTGTATATATGTATGTTCAATTGCTATAATATTTGTTTTTATTGGTGTTCTTCTCCTTGTTCGTTATATAGTTGGTGTTATTACTTTTGCTGTCCATCAAGTCAGCTTCCTCATGCTGTCTAACAGTTTATTGCTTTTCAATTATTATTTTTATCTCTCGTTGCTCGTTTTCTTCTGCAAGTCTCGCCGTTGTTTGATTTCCATGAACATCATCTGTAAACGAAAGAGAATGAATGTAAATAGCTTATATCTTTATTGTTAATATAACAAAAGTTTTAATGGTTTTATTATATTTTCAAAACAACATTAAAAGCTTATATAGCATACTTTTTTTTTCAGCACAATTTGGATGGAACCCTGCATTATATACCCAGTAGTGACTGGCAATTGTTTTACTTCAAAAGGAAATGCATGTCGAAAATATATTTAGGTTCCATTTTGCTGTGACTACTAATCACTGGTTATCCGATATGCTTAATTTTTTCATAAATACTCGTATGCTAAATAACTTGTATACTGAAAAGTGAGCGTCGCTACCAATACTTCCACGGAGTTTATTTGTGGTCAATATTCGCTTACATAAATATTTTAAATTTTAAATTTTATCGACAAATTTTTCAGAACTATTAAAAAACAATAAAGCAGCTGGCCTGCTGAGCTATTCAAACACGGAGGCGAGGAGCTGGTAAGGCGCATGCATCAGCTTCTATGCAGAATATGGTTGGATGAATGCATGCCTTAAGATTAGAATCTAAGTATTCTCTGCCCAATCCACAAGAAGGGTAATCTTGCAAACTGCGCCAACTATCGCGGAATCAGCCTTTTGAATATCGCATATAAGGTCCTATCAAGCGTGTTGTGCAAAAGACTGAAGCCTGCTGTGAACAGACTTATTGGACCTTATCAGTGTGACTTCAGACCTGGTAAATCTACCATCGACCAGATTTTTACAATACGCCAAATATTGGAAAAAATTCGTGAGAAAAGAATCGACACACATCATCTCTTTGTTGATTTTGAAGCCACTTTCGACAGCACGAAAAGGAGCTGCCTATACGCCGCTATGGCGTTGCCGTGTGGTGGCCTGCGCTCGAGCGTAGCAGCAACATAGGCAGGTTGGGCAGAGTACAGCGATCGGCGGCGATACTTATCACGAGGGCACTACCATCAACGCCCACAAAAGCTTTGGAGATCATGCTAAACCTACTTCCGGTTGACTTGTACGGTAAACTTCAGGCAAGCTATAGCGCAGTGCAACTGAATGCCGTTCAACACTGGAGCGACACCAGATTCGGACACACAAGCATTCTGGAGACCATACCCAAAAATCTGCAGGCGGTGGACTACACCACGCCTACCGGCTATGAGCCAAACACCAGGTTCTCCACCAGAATCCCTACGAGACACGAATGGGAGAACGTGCACACTCTAAACCCACAATCAACCTCCACCTTCACAGACGGCTCAAAGCTCAAACGCAAGGTGGGCAGCGGCGTCTACTCGGAGGAACTTTCACTCTTCTTAGGCATCAGACTACCTAGCCACTGCAGCGTATTCCAGGCTGAACTTACAGCCATAGAGGAGGCTGCGCGCTGGCTGCTCTCAAAAAACTGTACATCAGTGTCTATATACAGCGACAGCCAAGCAGCGATCAAAGCCCTTCAGGGTTGCAACACTGCATCGAAGGTAGCACTCGACTGCAGGCAATCGCTCAATGAACTGCCCTCGAAGTGCCCCACAGCAGTGATATGGGTCCCTGGGCACAGAGACATACCTGGAAACTGCGCTGCTGATGAGCTGGCAAGGAAGGCCACAGAGCAATCAGAGGTGAACCTAACAAGGAACATATCCACCCCTATTGCCACGACTAAGCTCTGGCTCCTACGCGAATTCGAAGAAAAAGCTAATTCTAGATGGACTAGGGAGACGACATGTGAGGTGTCCAGGCAAACGTGGCCCTGCATATGTAGGAAACGGACCGAGTCCATATTCAATCTAAAACGATCCTTCTTAGCCCCCTTGATCGGGGTACTCACCGGACATTGTCTAATGGGAAAACATGCTGAACGCATGGGGGCCCCTTCAAATTTCTTCTGTCGCAGCTGTAGGGACGAGGAGGAAATAGAAAGTGTTGAACACTTCCTCTGCAGCTGCCAGGACCCGTTCGGAGTGCCTTAACAAGTGCATACTCGCTAGTTTAGCAGAGCTGGGCTCTGCCGAAATCGGAGACATTCCGCGCTTTATTAAGCGGACAGGGTGGTTCGACTTTATGAATTTTTAACAAAGGAGGAAGGGTCGCAACCCGTTCAGTGGTATCACAATGGGCCATTTGGCCTAAGTGCGCTTGTCGGCGATGCAGAGAGGCAGCCACCTTAACCTAACCTAACCTGTGCCGCTATGTCTGAATATGGTTTCCCCGCAAAACTTATACGGCTATGCAAAATGACCTTGAGCAACACCGCCAGCTCGGTCAGAATTGGGAAGGACCTCTCCGAGCTTTTCGAAACCAAACGAGGTTTCAGACAGGGTGATCCCCTATCGTGCGATGTCTTTAATTTAATGCTGGAGAAAATAATACAAGCTGCAGAAACGGATTTGCGATCACGCGGTGTTTCCAACGAACAAACGAAAAAACCACTGGCGAGCTATGTTGGACGGTGGAAATCGCCCAGGCGGTTAGATGACTATTTAAAGAAGAAGATATTAAAATAGTGAGCGAAACACAAAACCAATTTTGCTCATTTTTATAAATAAAACTAACCGTTTCCAAAGGGAAAATTTCACTGAATTTCATTACGACAAATAAATTATTTTTCGAGTTATGGAATTAAAAAACCTTTCTAATAATCCACTATGAAAGGGGTAAGGCTACGGACGGTTATTGACCCAACCCCGCGCTAAGATATCGGATCTGCTGCGTTTTGTTGAAAGAAAATTTCTGTCGTGTGCTGTTCAATGCGTCACGTGGAAGATATATCTATAGCTATAGATATAGAGTCCGCTTCGCCAAGACACACCTCAATCTTATAGCGTGCACGTGAGACACGATCACCAACTCCAGCATGCGCTACCTGTCGGAAGTATCATCAAGGGCTTTTGGAATAAATTTGTTTCAAAGTCAGATAAGTCTACCACAAACAATGGTGTACAAGTTTTCAAGAAACGGCGAGGGAAAAGTTTGTATTAATATCCACTCAACCGCAGTATAATTTTCCAAAATGCTGGAGCGGTCAGCTTTATCATACGAATGATTGGCTTCTTTCACTTCCTTATCTTCAAAAGATGCTTGAAGTTAGCATTGAAATACAATGTAAGGTGGAAAACATCATATCCTCTGATCAGCCATCGAGATGTGTCATCTTTTCCAGCATCAAAAGTATTTCGTTGTTAGCGTTTTTGTAACGATTAGATATTGTAACATTTTTAGTGGTAAGCTCTTTTAATTTAGTATAAAAGCATATTCAAAGGCAATCTGAAATGTCTTGAGTACACCAATGATGTATGACCTCATGCTGCCTATAGTTTCAAACTAAAAAAGCTCCCGGATATTTTATCGATCGTGGGCGAGGGCTGAACTCGGCGTCACCTTAGATAGTAATCTCAACTGGAACAAGCATGTTGAGAACAGATCCAAGAAAGCTATCGCTGCTCTATATGCATCCAAAGCAGCAGTAGGGAAGAGATGGGGCTAGAACTGCCGAGTTATGCACTGGCCGTACATCGCGGTAGTTAGACCCATCCTCTTCTATGGTGTTGCTATGTGGTGGCCAGCACTCGAGCGTAACAACGACATAGCGACGGCAGGTTGAGTAGAGTACTGCGATCGGCGGCGGTGCTTATTTCGGGGACACTTCCACCAAAGCCCACAAAAGATTTAGAGGTCATGCTCAACCTACTCCCGGTTTACCTGTACGGAAAACTCCAAGCAAGCTATACCGCAGTACGGCTAAAGCCATTCAGCGCTGGAGCGAGACCAGATTTGGACACGCAAGCATCCTGCAGACCATGCCCAAAAATCTGAAGGTTGTGGATTACACTACGTCAAGCGGCTACGAGCCAAGCAACAAGTTCTCCACTAGAATCCCTAAGAGGCACGAATGGGATAACGTGCATATTCTAAACCCACAATCAACCTCCATTTTCACAGACGGCTCAAAGTTCTACGGCAAGGTGGGAGCGGCGTATACTCGGAGGAACTTTCACTTTTCTTAGGCATTAGACTACCAATCCAGGCTGAACTTGCAGCCGTAGAGAAGGCTGCGCGCTGGCTTCGAAATGCCCCACAGCAGTGATATGGGTTCCATGATCCTTCGTAGGTGCCTTGATTGGGGTATTAACGGGACATTGTCTAATGGGAATATATGCTGAAGGCATGGGGGTGCCTTCGAATGACTTCTGTCGCTGCCGTAGGCACGAAGAGGAAGTAGAAAGTGTTGAACACTTCCTCTGAAGCTGCCCCGCACTAGCCCGTTTGGGGTGCCTAAGTAGGTGTCTATTCCCTACCGAAATCGAAAACATTCTGCGCTTTATTAAGCGGACAAGGTGGTTCGAGTTCATGAATGTTTATTTAAGTAGGAATGGACTCAACCCGTTCAGTGGTATCACAATGGGCCATTCGGCCTAAGTGCGCCTCTCGGCGGTGCAGAGAGGCAGCCACCTTAACCTAACCTAACCTACCGGTCTGGACGGATTTTGATTTGAGGTGGAGTTCAAGATTAAGGTAGAGGCAGAGGTAGAGGCAGAGGTAGAGATAAAGATAGATATAGAGATAGAGTTTGAGATGGAAGTAGAGATAGCATAGAGGAAAAGATAGAGACATAGACGAAGGTAGAAGTAGAGGGAAATCGAAACTGAAAAGGAATAGAAAGGGATAAGGAAACCGAAAGAGAATTTAAAGGTAAAGGTTGAGGGATGAGGAAGAGAGAAAATTGAAACTGAAAGGGAAAGGAAAAGGAAAAAGAAAATGAAAAAGAAGGGTAGCGAGAGCAGGAAGGAGGAAGTTGAAGATAATTAGAAAAGGAGGAAGAGCAGGAGGGTTTAAGATGAACGAGCGATGTTTTGAATCGCTGTGCAGACTGAGCAGAGTGAAGTACTGCCGTTACATCAACAATTACACCACAACTAAACTTTCGTAAAACTTGATGTGACGGTTAGGAAACTCAAAAATGTGAAAAGGAATGAGAGAGAGGCATAAAAAATACCGAGTACAAGGAACTTCCAGGGGATCAAATAAGGCGTCTAAAGCTTAGGCAGGAGGTTAGAGTACTCGAAAAAAAGTTCTGGACAGCAAAACGACTAAACACGGTTAGTAGAAAATCAAAAGATGATACAAAATTTTTTGAAACTAGATACTAAGCAGTAAATGGAAAGGTTTAACATTTACTCAAAAGAATTTTAAACTTGTAGCAGCTTATAGAGTTTCAAGTCCCTGCCAGCTGGGACTTTGAAACGAGTTAGAAAAGCGAGTTAGAGAATGTTAAGGATATAGGAGCAAAACGAAAACGGACTGCATCTGTGTCAGAAAAGTTTTTAACACAAATTTTAAAATTATATTCCATTCTAGGAAGGGCTGGAAAATTGATGTATTCATCCAGGAATTCAACCTTTCAGATGGGTCTGGAATAAAATAGCTCGTGCCGCAGTTGCAACCTTCCTAGAGTGGAAGAGAGGTTGAAGCACCTCTTCGGGAGCTCCTCCGAGCTTTGTAATATTAAGCCAGCGAGCTTCTAAAATGCATGAATATTGGGGTATGGAGGTCCCACCACACTCCTTGAGATCTTTCCAACTTTCTTTTGTTGATTTCATTGGTTAATTAACAAGTCAACCAACCTGCCAACCATAAGTGGAAAGTACCTCAGATAAAAGGTACCTCGGATAAAAAAATTTATTCAACCGTGTTAAAATTGCTCCTCCTTGTATGTGAGGTCTGAGAGCCTGTACACTTTCAGGCACTTGGATTCTGCAACACAAGTTCCATTAAACATATGCGTTGAGGGTATTGAAAATTTGTGATTGTTTGGGACCAGTATTTCAGCAGGGTTGCCCTTTGTTGGTAGGAAAGTTTCGTTCCCCATCAAGAGTATTATGAATATGTTAAATTGGTTCGCTTTTTAATCTAGAAAATTTGGATGAATAGCATTAAATATTTTAAATTTTATCACTTAACTCCATTGCATTGATGTGGGTCATCATGCATCTTATGCTCAGATCAACCTCGTGAATGTGTCTGTCTTTATTTTGTGTGTAGAATCCCTCGTGACGTTTTATTACTTTGCACTCAGTTGACATTTTAATATTCCCAATGCATATTGCACACCGCTTTCATATAAAGCGTATTTTCTTGAATAGACGGATCAACTGATTCGCACTGACATAAATTTGAGTAAAAGCAAAACCATCAACAAATCAACATTGTAAAAATGTACAACAATGCTTGGAGCATGGCGGTGCACTATCTCACAGTAGGAAGACTTTTGCGATTTTGTGCGATAGCTTAAGCTCTGGCGTGGTAACAGTTTTTCACTTTTTAATGAATAGTACCATCTAAATAAACACACCGAGGTTGCGTTGTAGGAAAGCAAACAAAGCTACCAGAATTCAGTAGTTCCTGTATCAGTCAATCATTGAAATACTCGCGATTTCGACAGTAAGGCTGCAACGGTAAACAGTCCACGGTTTTGACGGAAAGATAGGAGAGATGCAGATTATTAACGGAGTATACACTATTTTGGAAGGCTTCACTATGGATGGGTCAATGGTGTGTGAGTTTTCCTTCAGCCTATGAATAATAGACTATGATGTAGCCTAATAAGTCGGGCCGTGTGTGGAGTTCGATCTTTTGTGTGCTTTTACGGAAGCAGCGCAAATGTCTTGGAAAAAAAACCAAATTACTTTTCGCAGTGGAATCCCACAAGCAAATTCAATATTTTTACATGGCTAGCAATCAGTTACTAAAGTACAGGTATAGATGTGACGTGATTAACTGGAAGTCTAGAGTGCTCCATTCAAGCAAAAAAATTAAAAACATTCGATGTCAATTATGTAATTGTTTTCAATGACTAGTAAGCTGAGGCAGAAAGTAATGTCTTATTGCATTTTGTTAAGTAAAATAATTTTCTAAGTAGCTTTAAGGTTTATTTAAAATCATAATTTTGAGGTGCCTTGTGGGTTTATCAAATATTTATAGCTGACTGAGCAGCAAAATACATTTATCAGGAATGCCTAATGGCATTAAAAAATGTTAAGTCATAAATAACAAGTAAGGAAGTCTAAGTTCGGATGGACGCGAACATTATATACCTAGTAGTGATCTATTATGGCATACCAATTTACGCAGGTCTATTTTAATACTTTTCAGTTCGTATTATAAAGCCAGCTGTATATGGCGCGATATACAACAGGTATATCGTCATAAACCTCCTAAGAGATTTTTGCGCTTCCTTTCCCTTCCAATTTGTGGTGTGCCGTTTTGATTTTTTGGTACAAATTGGCGTGACTTGCAGATCTTGGCCGACTTCGAACGGCATCTACAAAGGAGATGAATTTTGGCTGAGAAGCCTTCCAAAGAGTAATGTTTAAAAATTTAGTATCCGATGTCATTTATGTCTCTTCGGGGGTTCCTCAAGGAAGCCATCTTGCCCCGACTCTGTTCTTGTTGTTTATAAATCATATTTCTACAATAATAAAATTTTAAAAAATGTTAATGCATGCCGACGACGTAAAGCTTTTCATGTCATTCGCGTCATTTGAAGATAGAAATAAGCTACAATCAGATATATATGCACTAGTTACTTGGTGCGATTTAAATTATATGCCACTTAACCTTAAAAAATGTAAACACATGGGTTTTTCGCGTGGAATTTCTCAGCCGGCTTCCTATACAATTAAAAATTATAGTCTTGAGCAAGTGTATGATTTTGTTGACCTGGGGGTTACTATGGACCATAAACTCAGTTTCAACCGCCATATTAACACAACAGTCAATAAGGCTAGAGGTGTCCTAGCATTCGTTAAACGATGGTCTAAAGAATTTAGCGACCCTTATGTAACTAAAGCCCTCTTCACTACATTAGTCAGACCGATACTTGAATACGGTTCTATAATTTGGAACCCGCGTTACCAGGTTCATGTAGATCGCCTTGAATCAGTTCAAAAACAATTTTTACTATTTTCCTTAAGAGATTTTCATTGGGATCCCTTGTATAATCTGCCACCTTATAGGAATCGTTTAAAACTCATTGATCTTCAGACACTTTCTAGTCGGAGGGAAATGCTTGGAATGGCTTTTATGACTAAATTGCTAAATGGTTCACTCTCCAGTCCATTTCTTCTAAGTGCAGTTAACTTCAATGTACCGTCTCGTCCTTCAAGTCATTTTAAACCTCTAGTCTTAAAATAGTGCCGAACCAATTTTCAGTTAAATGAGCCTTTTCGCTGTTTATGTCAAGATTATAACTCTCTTTCTGTTAGATTTGATATTTCAGACTCGCTTTTCAGCATAAAAAATTCAATTCTTTCTATCCTAAATTTATAGCTACTAATTTTTTCTTATTCTTTGACTTCTATATTAACTTCTAACAATAATTTTATTCTGCTTACTAGTTATTTCTTCATGTATAATCTATCCTATATCTACTTAACTTAGCTGGTGAGGTTTTCTCAGTAGCTGAGCAGTTTTAGATCTCGACGATTAACAAACCAAAGCCTGTCAACGACTCGGCACGAACGGGTAATCCGCGCGTTATGCGGATGCGTCCCTCGCGCCGGTCGGGCGGGATATGGTTGGTAATCCGTTGGGAATTATTATTATTATTATAGCAGAAAGACACTCGGAGAGTTTGCCAAACCACTGCCGAGGGGCGACCTCGTTTTGAAAAACTTTTTCAAACCACTTTTTATGTTACCTGTCCCAGGACTCGATCCTTGGACCTTCGGTATGGTAGGTGGGCAACACTACCACCACACCATGGCGGCAGCCCTTAATTTATTTGTATATAAATAGCTTCCCTACCAACAACTGCTAACCACATTTTTTCAAAGTTCCAATGCATGCACATTTTATGTTTGAAAAATTTGCGTTCAGATAAACAGACGGACAGACAGACGGACGGGGCGGCACCACGCCCGCTTCTTCAAAATCCACAACATTTTTTTCCGGTTGAGTTATTATGTGTGCAAGATCTTATTGATATAGATTGCATGGTTATAAAAATACCGCGTTTTACATTTTATAAACAAATTTTTCGAAACTATGTTTAAAATCTGGACGTGGCCACGCTTATTTTCAGAAATTTATATTTTTCGAGTTTCTTTGTTCCCGGAAACTTTGAAAATGAAATAACAATGATATAAAGCTTTTGTACGCAAAGTTATTGCCTATAAACTATGATCCTTTTAACAATCTTTCGTACAAAAGTGGGCGTGGCCCTTAACCGATTTCGCCCATTTTATGGAACATACCGTGCATTAATATAAATATGTGTGCTAAATTTCATTTCGATATCGTGAACGGTTTTTGGTGTATGATTAATATTATTTCTAAATTTGACTTAATCAAAAGTGGGCGGAGGTACGCCCATTTTAAAAAATTTCTTGAAAAAATTTATTTTCTGCCTAAACATTAATGTACACACCAAATTTCGTCCTTCTCTATCATCCGACTTCGTCCATTTTAAATAGCCCTCGGAGATGAGTTCCAAGGAACCCGCATACCTAATTTCATTAAGATATCTCAAAATTTACTCAAGTTATCGTGGTAAAAGACGGACGGACATGGCGAATAAAGTTAATTTACCTTGTGTGGAAGCACTACTAGGTATAAAAATAATTATTATATTGAAAAATTTGTTTAAGAGTGACACCACTACAAATGCAAAACGATATTCATCCCTGAGGGGAATATCTCTAGTGCTGAACTGGTGTACTTCTAGTGCGTTCCAAACCCCTACTAGTTCGGTTTCAATCTCTTTTACATGTAATCAATTGTCCCCCGCTGCATTACCTTTTAGACAGTTAACGAACTAGTTAAAATTTTGACAGTTTGCATGTAGTTCGTTTATTGCTACTATTGCCACACCATGCTGGTTACTTCGTGCACTACTAATAATTTGAGCGAAAGTTTTAAACTATTAATTAATAATGTATATAAATGTATACTTTTCTAAAGCTACTGATGAGTTCGCCCATTATGATGCGGGACGCGTCGGTTCGAGTTCTACCAACTGACAGATTTTTTATTTATGTTTTTAAATTTAGTCATTTCTTTAAAGAACATTATAAGAATAAAACATTTTTCCAAATGCGAATCCAAATGCCTTTTAATGATTGCACAACTGCCGGTTTCGAACTAGTGAGAATCTAGTTTCTATCGCACAAGTTCTTATTAGAATCTTTGTCTCTAGTTCTGAACCAGAAGTTGTTCTCACTAGTTACTGACTTCCCCACAGGGCTTACTATTTATCCATTGCTGTGTGAGTAGACATGTCACGCATTTTTGCTTACGTTGATATTATTGTATTAACCGCTGAAGGGCATTGTGCGAGCTTCTCTCACTGAGAGCACGAAGATAAGTTAAATTCAAGTTAAATTCATTCAATTGTTGAATTTATTTTACCTTAGGATACTGCCTAAAATAAGATAAAATAAAAAAAAATAAAATAAAATAAATTAAAATCAAATAAAATAAAGTAAAATAAAATAAATTTAAAAAAAAATAAAATAAAAAAAATCAAATAAAATAAAAAAAATAAAAAAAATAAATATAAAAAAATAAAATAAACTAAAATCAAATAAAATAAAGTAAAATAAAATAAAATAAAAAAATTAAATAAAATAAAACAAAATAAAAAAAAATTAAATTAAATTTAAAAAAATTAAATGAATTAAAAAAATAAAAAAAAATAAAATAACATAAAATAAAAGAAAATAAATTAAAATAAAATAAAATATAATAAAATAAAATATAATAAAATAAAATAAAATGAAACAAAATAAAATAAAATATATGCGAATATATCAATAGTTCGAAAATAGACCCTTCGATTCGTTTGAGCAGATACCCCTTATTTTTTATTCATTACAGCTCTTTATATAAGGCGTAAATAAAAGGTGAATAGAAGGGAATAGCTATTATTTCAAATTCACAATGTACAAAGGATTTTTTTTTACATTGGAACCTATATACATACATATGTGTATGAGCTGAAAAACAGGAAAAACATTGAATTTTTTACCTTAGGTCTTCTCCTTGCAAGTTGTCTGTTATGAAATACCTACGGAAATGTTTGAGAAGTGGCTTCCATAACTGACACATATGACCATAGGCATCAACGTTAACATGAAAAAGAACATAAAGCAACCAACTTAGTTGTTTACTTTCTTTTATTTTTATCTTTTCTTGCAACAGGTAATAATGAAAATAAATTAACAGCTCCTTTTTACACCAAAATAAAAGCTTTGAGCAGGACAATAGAAACACGGAATTTCCGAATAAGTCTATTGCACATATGTACATAGGTGTATGTATATGAAAACCTAGTGAATGCTGACACACGTGCAAGTCAAAGCGCTGCACTAATACCTGTAATGTTACGTATACGCCAGGGCGTACAATGATTTTGTTTGTTGATTTAACCATAAAAAAATAGCTCAATGCCTAGAGGCTATCATTACAAAATGTGAGTTCAATGTCCGGGCATTATTATGTTTTCTTCTCTTACGTTTGTTTTAGCTTTTCATTTAATTATAATAAGTGGGCCACGCTGTTGATACGAAAACTATCTGAGTGTCAGTATTCAAATTGGTAGAGATTAAATGCCTGGATAATAGCGATTAAGTGATATAGTCTACCAACGTTATTAGAAATTACTAACTACTTACTTAAATTTCGTTAATTTTTCTGAACGGCTTTGTCGCTCCCACGTACTTGAAAGGCATAATCATGAGGGAAAACCAATTCATATACAAATCTTTACTTCCAAACAGAAATTTCGGTTCTATGGGCGTAACTTTATAAGAGTGTGTCCGGTTGTATGTGTTTACAGTTTTCAATGCAAAGGATGTTGTTTCAGAAAGTAATTCAGATTTATTAATTTGAAAATTTATATTTTTTTCCAAAATATTAATCTCGTGCTATATATAAATCGGTCGTAAGTATAGTAACACTTGGGAAAAAGAATTTACTAAATGGGGTAGAAAATAGGCTGAACTGCTAGAAATTCAACAAACATGTTACACGGCTAAAAATTTGAGCCTAAGTTTAAAACTTTTTGGGCTACATATACGTCTACACCAAATTTTGTTTAGAATTTAAACTATGCCAGTTTTGGAGAATATGATAGTGAAGAAAAGAGTTTTAGTTTTAAACCAGAAATGTTTAACAATTAAAAAAACATAAAAAACAATTGTATCAGTTGGCTGGATTCGAACCGACTGTCCCCGCATCAGAGTCGTCTGCTCTACGCACTGAGCTACGCAGCACAAAAAGTTGTTTAGAGAAAAAATCAATAACTTGAAAAAGCTTTCAGAAATAAATAAAAAGAAATTCATGAACATGAAATGGTATATTAACTTTGGTCCGATGTTTGTAACGTTTAGAAATATAAGAGATAGACCCACCATTAAGTATACCAAATTGATCAGCACGATGAACTGAGTTGATACAGCCATGTCCGTCTGTCCGTCCGTCCGTCTGTTTGAACGCAAACTAGTCCCTCAATTTTTTAAAAATATCTCGATGAAATTTGGCACACGGATGTATTTTTGTATTATATTAGACATTTGTCGGATCCGGTATAATCGGGTCAATATAGCATATATCTCCCATACATCCGATCGTTCAGATAAGAGGATTATGGCCATTTATCCCTCATTTTGGAAGATTAAAACTTGAAACTTGGTGAGATATTTGCCTACAGATAGTAAAAAATTTGGTAAAAAAATCGCTAAGATCGGAGCTATATATAGTATATATCCCATACAACCGATCGTTCAGATAAGAGGATTATGGCCATTTCTCCCTCATTTTAAAAGATTAAAACTTGAAACTTGGTGAGATATTTTCTTATGGATAGTAAAAGATTCCGTAAAAAAGTCAGCAAGATCGGAGCTATATATAGTATATATCCCATACAACCGATCGTTCAGATAAGAGGATTATGGCCATTTATCCCTCATTTTGGAAGATTAAAACTTGAAACTTGGTGAGATATTTGCTTACAGATAATAAAAAATTTAAAAAAAAAATCGCTAAGATCGGAGCTATATATAGTATATATCCCATACATCCGATCGTTCAGATAAGAGGATTATGGCCATTTATCCCCCATTTTGCAATATTAGAACTTGAAACTTGGTGAGATATTTGCTTATAGATGGTAAAAGAAAATTAAATGTATTGCTGGCAAAGTTTTAGAGAACTTTAAACAATGCGTATTAAAGTTTGCACGTATTCATGAAAGGCATAAAGCCTTCGGCACAGCCGAAGACACCGCCGTCCTTACTTGTTTCATTTAAGTTTCATCTCTAAATCACAATAAATTGCATATTGTTGTAGGTGATTGAAAGGTTTGCATTTTATTACAAAAAAGTTTAAACATTTCTTAAACCAACGAATGGTTTAAAATTTAAGCTCAAATTTTTAGCCGTGTAGTTAAATATGACGTGTCACTTTGTTCAGTACGGGAAAATCAACGAAACCGTTGAACGGTTTTGAATGAAATTTTGTCAGCCTGCTTTGACAAAGTCTACTCGACAGATCAAAGACTAAGAGTTTGAGTTCAAATTTTAAGCAACTTGTCTCATATTTATAATTTATTACTCCGTGTTTTAATTCTATTCCTTAAATTTATAGCTCACAAACTTTCACTGCTATATCTGTGGTTGTATATGGCTTTGTTGTGCTAGAGACAAGGTAAACCATTTTCAAAAATTTTTTAAAAAATTTATTTTGTGCTTCAATCTCAATGTATTCACCAAATTTTATCCTTATAGGTGTGTTATGTACTGAGTAATCACTTTTTTTGTGTTTTCGAAAATATTCTATACATAAAAAGTGGGCGTGGTTATTATCCGATTACGATAAATAGCGCTCGGAGATGAGTGCCAAGGAACCCGCATACCAAATTTTATTAAGATATCTCAAAATTTACTCAAGTTATCGTGTTCACAGACGGACGGACGGACGGACATTTCTTATTCAATTTATCTTTTCGTCCTGAACAATTTGATATATATAAGTCAATATGTATCTCGATCCTGTGTGTCCTTTATAGGCGCCCAAAGTACTCTTCTGATTTTTATAAAATTTTCACAGTATATTCTTGGGATCATGGGTTAAAGCATAGGCTATATATAGTTTTGGAAAAGTAGGCGGTGCCATGTCCCCAAGCTATATACAATTTCAATTCGTCATAACTCTGAACTTATTTGGTCTACATTAATGATATTTGATGTATGAATGTTTAGTCAAGATTTACATAACTTTATAAAAGTGTGCGGTGCCACGCCTACATTTTTTGTGTTTTGTTCGTGCTTCATTAATGTCCAAAGTTTATAATCGATCTTTATGAAACCTTTAGGATAGGTTCGGAAAAGCCCCCAGAGTATTTTGAATAGCAATTCCGCATAGCTAGGAATTTATTTGGTTCAAGTTAATGATATTTTATATATAGATGTCGTTCTACACATCAAAAAACCCTGGCAGCAGAAAGCGGTGCCAGGAGCGAATAAAAAAAATAGTTCGATATATCTTCGAAGCTATAGACATATCAGTGCCCGCAGAGAAAATGGGAGAAGAAGGGAAGTAGGAATAGAAACTTGAAATATAGGTGGTGTAAGAGAAAAATGAAGAGAATAAAGAAGAGTAACGGTATATGGGGTTGGGGGAAAAGCAAAAGCAGAAAGAAAAAGGAAGATACACGGATAAATGTAGAAGAAGAGCCAAGTGGGGAGGTAAAAGAGTACAATTTATTAAATGTACGAAAGTCAAATTTTAGGCAGAAGAACGTTTGCCGGGTCCGCTTGTAATAACTAAAAATAATAATTAACTGAAAATAGTTATTAAAAAATAAAAACAATAATAATTTTCATAAATAAATATAAAAAGTATTATTATTGGCCTTGAGCTCGTTTATAATCATGGTATTTTGCAAATGTGCAGGCCGTAAAAACAACAATTCAATTGAATTGTTGGTATACAAAATACATTTTGTTAAAGTTTTTTTGATTGACGGCACTGCAGTTTGGCTATACCTATCCATACATAGATAATTGTTAATAACAATTTCTCTCAAATTGCACATTCATATTATAGATTTGCTAGTTTTGCTACACAGCTGTGAACATCTTTACCTCGAATCATACCAGTGAAAGCTGTAACAAAAGTGGACTTTATTTTGTCCTTGATCGTTTCCTATATTTTCCTTTTATGAACTAGCGAAAGCAAAGCACATTTTTACTTTGGTTCAAGCATCCCTGTCGCCTAGTTTACAGTTTGTAAATTTACGATTGGCATAGTAGTTTATGACTGTTATGTCTGCGTTAGGTTGATGTGCTTGTTTGCTATTTGACTTGCCGTTTATTGCGCACACGAAAAATGCATTTTATTATCCACCTACGATGATTTAATGTTGTGCGTTCGCATTGCAGTGATTTTATCTCTGATGAATTTTAGAACAAAAACGTTCACGGATACTTTTTTCTAGAAGTCTTTTGTGCTCGTTAATGGCTACAATACAAGAACACCCCTAGCTGGGCTTAACCACGCTGTTCGCGTTTTCGCCTTTGAACACGTGTACTCAGCACATTTTGTACCAGTTACCTTTACAACGGAAGTGTCAAAACCTCCTCATTTGCTGAGCGTCAGTGTTGCTGCATACAAATTCAGCATTAAGAGGGATTTGCTTCTGCGAATATTTCTCTATTATGTGCTCCAGTCTATAAATAACTAAATACGGTCAATTCAACAATTTCTTGAAAAATTACTAAAGCTCGTGACAATAATCCCTCTGTAAACGAAATAATTTAATTTCAACGAGACCATCTTCGAAACAGAAAATCATTTGTACTGGAAGCAGTTGTACGGTAGAAGAAGGTCAATTAACAAATTTGTGAAAATAATGGTTATTTCAAAATGAAAATTTCGTTTTAGAGTTGATAAGTGGGATTTTTGCAAGTCGGAATTAAAGGTTGATGTGATGTTCACTAGACTTTCCCAAAAAAGGTCCAACTGAAACATTGAACATACACAAGTTTACTCCTTAAATTGAGAAATATGTTGACTTGAGTATTAGCTAGATGCGAGTTATAAAAAGTGTGCAGGCTAAAGGTGTAGAATTCTAGGGGCATTTTTACTACAGGTTTTCTCATGTACGATCTCGTTAGTAATTATATTATAGTCGACCTAACTTCTTTATTCCAGAGTAAATATGAAACATATATTTTTTACGGTTGCAGTATATATCTATTATTTTGCAGTTGGCAGTATACTTTGTTTTCTTCCTTCAAATATTGAGTAGGTTTCGGTTTATATTCAATAAATTCATATGAGTGCCAACCCTGAGAAAAACAGCTCAAAAGTTGAAATACTTTTCTTGAAAAAATAAGTACAACACCGTTCTCACTTAACTAAAACCAATTGAATAAGTGGCAACTGTGTGAAACATCTTAGGTGTTGCCACTCTTTAGAAAGTCTCTAAGTGTTGCACACTATCGACGTGCCAAATGCCATCGACATATGTGTAGCTATTTCCGAGATAGTAGTGGATATACAAGAAAATCATATTTCAAGCTATAAACAAGTAAAGTATATGCCGAAGGGTTTATACCTTTCATAAATACGCATCCATCCATCTTTCATAAGTGTCCAATACTTACTTAAAATAAGTACAAACCCTGCAAAAATTTGATAGTTTTACCCTGTTAATTTAGAGATACAGAGCCCAAGCCCCGTATATCGGAAAAATGTCTTGTGTGGGGTCTATACGATATATTGGTCAAATCTTTCACACATTTCATATGTAATAAGTACTGTAGTTGCCAAATTGTGTGTTCCTCGCTTTTAAATTGCAACAGTTACAGCCCAAACCCCATTTATCGGAATAGTAGATTGCATGGGAGCTATGTGTTATGTTCGTCTGATCTGGCTGATTTTCATTCGTCACATTACGTATATAATATGTACCAAACCTGAAAAAGCTTACGTTCCTGGCTCCTTAATTGCGAGATTTATAGGTCAAAAACCGTTTACTGTAACAATCGATTGTATGGGAGCTATGCGTTGCATTTGTCCGATTATTGGTTGATTGATTTATCTATTACAAAATAGCGGCCTCATCGCTAAAACTTAGGGACCAGACGGACAGAAGAAATGGGTAAAACGTCTAAGCTCATCCCACTGATCATTTCGGTATACTTATTGGTGGGTCTACCTTTTCTTCTCTCATACTTACACACATCGAACCAAAGTTATAATACCATCTTATGTTCATGAAACGTATAACAGCTAAATAAGTATCAACTGTGTAAAATATATTAGGTGTTGACACTGTTTAGAAATTCTATAAATATAGCACACTATCTGCGTGCCAAATGACATCAAATCAATTGAAACGTTGAGGAGAATGTAGTGGATATACTAGAAAAATTCAATTACAGTTATAAAAAAATTAATACTCATACAAAGGAGCTTAAAAGTAGTCTATAAAATGTGCGTTAAATTTACCCTCCAATGTAGATACTGCTATTTCAATGCAGTCAAACCAGCTAGTTGCAAACTACTTTAAAACTAGTATATGCACGAAGCCAACTATTCAGCCAACTGTCATATTTTCATTTAAGCAACTGGAATTTTTAACATGGCGATGTCCTACGAGATGCTGATTGTCAGATTTCGACCAGAACATACACGGTTAAAAACTTGAGCTTAAATTTTAAACCATTTGGAGGTTTAAGCAATTTTTTAAACTTTTGTGTAAAAAATTTCAAACCTTTCAATTACCTACATCGGTTTTCAATTTTCTGCAGTTTAGAATTAAAGCTGAACTGAAAAAAACGAATAATTTTTTTTTTAAATTTTTTTATATTATTTTTGAAAGTTTTTTCAAGTCATTGAATTTTAATCTAAATAGTTTTACCTGCTGCGTAGCTCGGTGGGTGAAGCAGACGACTCTGATGCGGGGAGGGTCGGTTCTAGTCCTGGCAACTGATACAAATGTTTCTTATGTTTTTAAATTTTCAAGACATTTCTGGAAACTCTAACTGAAACTCTTTTCTTCACTTCATTTTCTCGAAAACTGCCACACTTTAAATTCTAAACTAAGTTTGGTTTGGGCATATATGTAGTACAGAAAAGTTTAAAATTTAGGCTCAAATTTTTAGCCGTGTTCCAGTCAACTACTACTCATTAAATACTAGTTTGTGTATAGCGGAATATATTAGTATCATACTGGTCGTAAAATACCATTTTCATAATATTTCAAAATGAAGGAAATGTACTAGTAAAATTTCAGTCTTATCATACCAGTACAATACTAGTTCGAAAAAGATAAAATAATACTATTCCAAATGTGGACCGAAACCTCTAGCAGGGATTAAAATAAGAAAATGGACTCATCAATCATCATTTTAATTTTTGATCATTGAAAAACCCCGATTTGGGATTGCAAAACATAAACTATATCTTTGGAATATTTCATAAGCTGGTTGCAAATTACAATAGAATGCAATGCGAATGAAATAGACGAAAAAAATGTTTACAGCTTATGTCGCTTAAACACATACTATGAAAATTGTAGTCGCATACTAGTATCATTTCAACCAGAAAATTATAGTTGGATACTAGTATGTTTACTGACTAGTTTGATATTTCACTGCAGAATTCCGTTGCAATACTAAAAAGTGTCGTACTACAAGAAACCTTCAAATTATACGCCTTGTTTAACCTTAGCAACAACACCTTAGTGGTAAGCTTACGACTTTTGGGTAAATACTGAAGAAGTCTCAGATCTTTAAACTAACGTTTTGAGGTCTATAATTAATAATTCGGATTTTGTAAGAATTATATAATTTTTGCTGTTAAAGCTGCCTACAAATTCAAGGAAAAAATTAAGTTGCCCAAAGTTTTGTAGGCAATTGAATTCCGCTCAGAAAATTTGTTATGCTTTTCTAAAAAAAAAAATCAAAAATCAATACAAAAAAAGACAAACAGAAATACTTTTTTGAGAAAAAAAGGTTTGAAAGCTGGAAATCATTATCAGCCACCCGCTCAATTTATTTCATAGCTATTGATTGAAAGTATTTTTTATAAGTTAATAAATTGTTATATGGAGGATTGTTGGAAAGACCAATCGAAATCGATTTTTTCTAACAATTTCAATAAATATTTTATTTAATTATCGAACCAGAAGGAGTATAGTGGGGTTGAAGTGCTCCTGGTTAAGGCCACAGTATTGTGACCATATCGTCTCTGTTGTTATAACAGTACTTCATCCTGTCTAGTCGTCACGCCTATTATAGTAACTTGTCAAAAATATTTCCATAGAAAGTCCCAGGAAACCGGCATGTTCAATAGGGGTTGCCCATACAGATTTAGAGGATTCTGTTAAGATAATGTATGACATGGCGGTTGTATCAACGCATTCCAGATGTATATTTAGGATATCGGGGTTAAGTTTAACGTGATAGAAATGCCCACTGAAGTTGAGTGATACGAGTCTTTCTAACTATAGCATGCATTCTGTAGTCACAGGTGTTGGGGGACGACATTACCGATATTATTTGCAAGCTATTGAGGATAAACCGGTGCACCTTGGGATCAAACAGCTGAACGACATTATGCCTAATCACATGTCAGTGCTTATAGAAGTTAAAGAAATTTAACAAAACCTGCATGTTGTGGACTGCATTATGCTCTTATCTCTATGAATTTCGCCTATAAGGAGGCATCCCGTAGCAGTCCAGTGTATGTCCGTTAAATATGTGACCATATTGGAAACGTATCCTTCAGGACCTGCTGGGCGCTTCAAGTTCGGTTGGTTTGCCATGACTGTGTAGTCGCCTGAGTAGGAAACTATAGAAAATTTTCTTTCGTTCATATATCGCTAAGACTGAGGAAAGAGAACGAACGTGTGATCAAGGATTCCTTTGCTACACTTGTGATGAGTTTTTACAGTGCTTTCATCAACACTTATGTTTGCTGTGCATAAGAAAGGTAGTGTTGTGCTACAGCATACAAAATTCTATCTATCTCTGAGCTGAAAATAATGAAGTCCTTTTCGGTGTGGTTGCTAGGTTAAAGACCGGTCTGATAAATACTGAACCAAATCTCTAGACAAATAATTACAAAGATCTATTAAATTTTTGAGAGAAAAATAACGACCAGGTACAGCGGGTGTGCAATCGGACAGCTTTTCGATGATACCATGACCTATATATTCAAAGGCTTTTCATGGGAATGGGATTCGCACCCGCATTCCTGCGTTCTCAAACATATACTTACATACCGAACGGAACTTTTCGATTTACTTTGTATTAAGCTATTAAAAAATAGGCTGTTACATTCCGTACATTAAAGAGCTGAGATTAGAATACATTACTGGAGTAGCGAATATTTTTTAGTTTTCCCAAATTTTACAACTCTCGGTCAACCTGAAACCAATTTTGCGTTGCTTCAATGTAGCGTGACACTTCAATTTAGCGAAAGGGTTGTACATATAATAACAAAAATATATAACCATGGTTATTCGTCAAAGCTGCTCAAAATTTTTTTTTATACCTTTCATGAATATGAAATGGTATTATAACTTTGGTCGGATGTTTGTAAGCATGAGAAGAAGAAGAGATAGACCCACCAATAAGTATCCCAAAATGATCAAGGCGATGAACTGAGTTGAACCCTGACATGCCAAATGATAAATCGCTACCACAACAGTCGAGCAGTACCGCAAGGGAGTACCGGACCGTACCGGGTTCAAATCCGGCCAAGGACTGTTAATTCGACAACACTCCCCAAAACCTTCGGGGAGTGTTTTTGTCGTTGCCACAACAACAGAAACAACATACAGCTGTGCTAAATATAATAGTAGTGAAATAAAAATGGAGATCGTTCGACGAAATAAGAAAAAAATGTGATTTTCATAATTTTCATTCAAAATATAGCGAATATGGCTATATCTTATAACATATTATAAAACAAAGTCACTTTTTCTGTCTGTATTTCCCCTTGAATGCTTAAATCTTGAAAACTAAGCAACGGATATTGATGCGGTTTTTTTTAATACATAGATTGGTTGAAGAGGAAGGTTTATGTCATTATAATGTGGAGAAATATATAAAGGGGGCGTGGCAATCGGACAAAATGTGGTAAAAAACCATAAATTTTTTGTTTACACAGCCATAAATCATAAAAGAATCCACCGATTAAAATGAAACTTACTTGAAGTTAAACTTTGAAATATTTACTTTCGTTCTGCATCAAAAAAAATAGTTGATTCATATCTTATTTAACCAAGATTCTTTAAACAAAAGCAGCACTTTTTCCAAAAAAAGCTGTTTGTGTGTTTGTTCGCTGTCAACCGAATGAAACATTAGAAGCTATGCGGGAATCTCACCCCAATTAGATCGTATGGTGAAAGAACTCGGTACGTATGCATGTAAGTACATATGTACGAATCTCGCATAATTAAATTTATTATTTCCGTTCGAAGCCGGGGCGGGTTGCTAGTTTTAAATAAAAATGATTAAAAACACAACTTATTTACAGCTTTAATTTTACTGCTATTATATTTTTAAATGTTTGGAAAATATATAATTTAATAGAAAAAATATATGAAGTGTCTTTCACTTACCGCTGATACTAATATAGTGATTTTAGTTTCAGAAATGATTTCAAATGTCAAGGTCTAGAGAAGACAACCTAGGAGGAAGTACACAAGCTACGTACAGCGTCGCTTGTACATCGGCATGAAAAAGAATAAAATAATCAATGTATTAAAAGAAATGTCACATTTCGTTTACCTAAGAACTTAATTTTTCATAGTCCTCTAATTTATTAAACTGTAACAAATTTTATTAGTACTATATAATCAAAACTTTTTTGCATATTATTAACATATAAAGAAGGTACTCACCTTCTGGCTATGAGAGGATTTGTTTTCCTTTGTTTTACGTTTAGGAGTCTCTAGTAAAAATTCATTCAAAATAGGAATATTTTCATTAAAAGCTGGTATTATAAAATTGTTTGACGAATTTTGGTTTTTCTTGCCTTTTGAAAAATTCAGCTAGTTCGTGTACTTGCTGGCATTGTACATATATTTATGTATAACTGCATGCTTAGTATATATAGACGCATTTTTACGAAAAATATATATTTGTTTGTATTGGTTTAACTTTAACTTGCTTAAATTTACTCAATTCCAAGCTTTCAAAGGAGCGTTGAACACAAGACGCTTCGATTTTTTGCACGCACACGCAGGCAAACACAAACACACTTACATATATTTATATATATACGTAGACGATATACATTTACGCACGCAATGCATGTTACACTAACAATTTCGCCACACTTCAATTAATATTTGTGATAAGATTAGACATTTAAATGTGCTGAAACTTTGCAACCTTCACTCGCTGCATACAACAATTTTCAAAAATTGATTTTTCCTTTGATATTTTTCACGTTGCTCACAAAACAAAATGTAAATTTTATGAAATACTCTCTGTGTGCACGAATAGTTTATGAAAACACATAAATTTACTTAGTATACATGGATATGTACAACCGAAAGCGAATGTCCGTCCAAGCGACCATACTATTTATGTGGCTTGCGGCAAAATTTTCTTGGTACTTTATTCACCTCAACTCGCGCCGAACATCAAGCTAACTACTCGACTTCTCAATTCAACTGTGCCGCATTGTGCTGTTGGTGTTTTCATTGTATGCTTTGATAGTGGATGTTGTTGAGCAAAAAGTCATTGTATGGACAAAATGACAGCTACACATACACACGTACACACACGCGTATATGTACACACTGCATTTCTACTTATGCTCAGCTGTTTTGGTTTTGTAGAGTTGTGTTGTTGGCGCAGTCGTAGAAGTACGGAAATCTCTTCAACTCCAATGAGTGAATTGGGGACGCTTGAGAGATTTTCGCAATAATCTTTTCTCTTTCATTGTTTAGTGCTCTCTTAGAGCAATATTGTAGAATGTAAACAAATATACCTTTCGAAAACTCCACTATTTTGTTAGAAGAGCATTTGTTGCGTGCCAACTTGCGAAACTTTTCATTTCAATAATCATTCTTGGCTTGTCACTATCCCTTTTTGAGTGAAACGAAGTGCGGATGATATCTGTTTGAATATAATATCAAGAATACGTTCTTTGTGATACTATATTTTCTCACTTATGTATATTAGATCCGGTCGATTTTTTGTCCATACAATCGCCAGTTCGAAAAATGTTCTACTAATCAGGAAGCTGTAAAAATACTGAATACAAGGAACATCAACTCCGGTGATGCTTAAATTTTTTCATGTAGCCAAGCAGCTCTAAAAGCGCTTTAAGATATCAGATGTAGCTCCAGGAAAACGTAGAGCTGCCGAAAATTTCTCGATGCGATAGTTGAACAACTATTGATTCTTCTGGGATGCGTGGCTGAATAACGCATTATTCCAGGAAAAGAGACAAAAGACGAGGCGACTGGACAGAGCATATTCACTTCGCTTTCACAGTCTTGTAATTGTTCAAGTAAGCCGGTAGCGAGCAGTCCCATTTTAGTGAGGAATACCATCCTAAAACATAAAAGTGATGTATGGAAACATTACAGCACTTGAACTAAACTGGTATGGCCATAGACTATGGCGAAAAAGTCGGAAGTCTTGCTTACACTAGGAAAGGATGGGAAGTGGAGAGCGGGACAAATACGCTGAACGGATTGATACTTTGTTTTGTGATTTTTGCAGATGCTCTAAAGATGAAGGGAAGACTGAAACAGTGAAGCTCTCATTTGTGAAGGCCCTGTACCATGGCGCCAAATACTGAAATACATGTAGCCTGGTTATTTCAATGACCTCGGCAAACCATCTAGGTTAAAGCGAAATAATATACTACAGTTTTGCGGAATCCGCAAGATGATTTGAGTAGGGGATCATCAAATTCACGTGGTATCACAACGGATAACCTTGCAGCCATAGTATGCTGGTGTGAAAAATAACAGTCACCACACTCTATCCTAACCTATATGCCAGCTGCATGTATACTGCAACTTTTGCATTCGATATTCTGCGAAACCTAAGCGAAGCCTTAGCATGCCAGATTCTCATGCAGCATGAATAAAACGAATGATAAATTACATTGAAAAAAAAAAAAAATTGCTGCCAAAACAGCAATAATTAAGAATAAGTGTTGGCAAACCAAGAAAATACTCTTCCCGGAGCAGAGATGGATTCGAAAAATATGCACATAAAGTACACTGGAGCTTAGACTTGCATTATCTATGTAGTTTTATGAACCTTTTTATGCTAGGTTCTCGTATCTAAACAGATGTGAGGCAGGTTCGAATTTAGTCAGCCTTTCTCTTTTGAGAGCACCACCTCGAATAAACAACAATCATAATTTTTTGCAGTTTTTCTATGAAAGCCATTTTATGATTCTGAAGTATAGTTGACAGTTATAGATAATATATGTGGGATCCATAAATTAAACACGATAAATTCGGGTGTTTTTTATAACATTTAATATCAACTTTTCAAGTACAACGATTCACTTATACATATACTAAGTGCGAGTTTGAAAATACAGTACGGAAAACATCTTCGCTTGGTGGCGGTTTTACAAATTATGATTTATGATCGTCCTTCGTTAGTCTTGTCAAAGTATGGCGTGGTGTGTTCAGTGCGATCTATTCTATGTTTCATTCCATGTTTGTCAGGGTTGTATTATCGTTAGTATTAGTCCTAGTTCCTACTGCTAAGTTAGTTGCGTATGTCAATCCCACATATATTTCAAGGTTTCTGTAGTAAAATTACAGTTCGGAACTTAAAATAATAAATAAATAAATCTATGGCACGATATACAAAAAGTATGGCATCATAAGCCTCCTAAGAGATTTTTGCGCCAAGTTTCTCTTCCAATTTGTAGTGTGCGAATTTGAATTTTTTTTTCTACAAATTGGTGAGATCTACAGTTTTTTGCCGACTCCGAACGGCATCTACAAAGGAGATGAGTATTTTATAAGAAGCCTTCCATGGCAGAAATAGACTCGGAGAGTTTGCCAAACCACTGCTGAGGGCCAACCCCGTTTTGAAAAAAAATTTTTTCAAACCACTTTTGTTGTTATCTGTCCCAGGACTCGAACCTTGGGCCTTCGGTGTGGTAGGCCGGCAACACTACCGCCACGCCACGGCGGCTGAACCTAAAATAGGGAAATAAAAAGAAAAAATATACGCCACCTCATCCCTGACACCAATATTTTCTTTGCTTTTAAGAAGAAATTGAAAACGTCTAACAGCACCGAATTATTGGGAGCTAGAAGAAGTTTTGTGCAAATGCTTCGATTGCAATCAATTGCATGAACGATATAAAATAGGCTCATAAACTGCTACAAAGTATACAAATCGAGGCACATGCGGGATGTCTGCTTAATAAATAAAATATAATTTCTAGGTTTACTTGAATCAAGCCGTTCGTGGTGATTTGTTGTAGTTGTTGCTGTTGTTGGGGAGTCTTGTCGAATTGGCGGTCCTTGACGGGATATGAATCTGTTTTACAGCATACAAAGCAATGATAACATGAAAACTTAGAGAGATTCTAAATAAATTGCTCATAGGATCAAAATACATTTTCAGTAAGCTTGGGTATGATTGGCATTCACAACTCACATGCACACAATATACTTATAAGACATGTAGCTAGCTTAGATGCCTCGAAAAGAAGCGTGTTTATTCATCGATTGTGACAGTGTTTCATGATGCGTATCTACCTTTGGCTTTCATCGTAGTGAAAGTCGCAAAAATATGTGCTGTTTTACCGGTATGAAAGAGCTTCGTTCGTCAATATTCGAGACTCGCGGTTAAAATAAATTGGTCTTGATACTTATCAGTAAAGAATAAAATAAGTTGGCGAGCTTGCCATGAAGCAAATTACCTATCTTCAAAAGTTCAGCCGAATGCATCAAGTCGTCTTCGCGATAATAGATCGGATATAAAAAAGAATAAATGTGATAGGATTAGGTGACAACTCTAGGAGGTACCCCTAACTAGAAATATTTTAGTTGAAATTCGACGTGAAATACCCTTCGTTTTATACCCATATTTCGGATACGTGCCAACTATGTCCAAACATTCTTAGAAGTATCACTTAAGTCGGACAGGTTAGTTTGTAGCAAATAACCTACATATACAGTTTTGTAGAAATGCGTCAAGTTGTTTTCGAGATAATAGCAGAAATGCTAAAAAATAAATATGATCGGATTAGATGGCAATCCCAAATGATAACACTGAGTAAAAATATTTTTGTTAATTTCTTGTATTTTCGTTCATTTGTTACCCATATTAGCATAATTAGTTTTATTAAAAAAACTTAAAAAAATAGGTGACAACCCTGAAAAAATATCCTTAGTTACAGAACTTAAGTAGTAAAGCTTCAAAAAAAGCGTATTAGCTATAAGCAAAAGTGGTGACTGGTAACAAGATCACATTTGAATTGGAAAATAACGTCAATGACTATATTTCCAGATTTTGTTTGACTTTATTTCTCATTGACGTTATTTCCACTTGCGATACGAAACAAAGTCAACTAGAGTTATTTTCGTCGACCTTGTTACCTATCACCGCGAAATGCACCCAAATAATAAATCAGTATAAAAGGATTAACTGGCAACAAAATACAGGAAAATTTGAAGTCCCCGCCTAAAGGCGGTCCTGCCGTTTAGAGGGTTAATATTTTTTTAAACGAAAGAAGTAAACGAAGACTTTGATCTTCGAACGAATAATCCGCGGGTTATGCGGATGCGCCCCTCGCGCCGGTCGGGGGGGATATGGTGGGTAATCCGTTTGGGAATTATTATTATTATTTAAGAGGTTGATAATAGTAGAAATACTTGAAATTGACTTTGTCTAATTTGCAGCCTAAGGTCCCAAGTGAAATCGCAACATTACTTTTGAAGACACTCGCGCGCATGATAAGAGGACAAGTTGATATTATTTCTTTGTTGCATCTTTTACTCACTGTACGTCGA
The DNA here is from genome assembly GCA_949987695.1 of Merzomyia westermanni. NCBI lineage: Eukaryota > Metazoa > Arthropoda > Insecta > Diptera > Tephritidae > Merzomyia > Merzomyia westermanni. Next base: position 70,967,750 of record OX465293.1, read on the forward strand.
TTTAACGTGCCTTGTGTTTATTAAATACTACCAGAAATGGTAGACGTTGTCCTGCGTGAAAGCTAAGTTGCCTACATTTAAAAAGTTGTACTCTCTTCCCTCCTCACTTATCGATTCCTCGTAAACTATTCCTACAACTTAGTTTTTATACCTAGTAGTGCCTAACGGCAGTACGTAACGGCATAAACGGATCGAGATAGATATTGACTTATATACATCGAAATGTTCAGGACGAAAAGAGAAATTGATTAAGCCATGTCCGTCCGTCCGTCCGTCCGTCTGTGAACACGATAACTTCAGTAAATTTTGAGATATCTTAATGAAATTTGGCATGCGGGTTCCTTGGCACTCATCTCCGAGCGCTATTTAAAATGGGCTAAATCGGATGATAGCCACGCCCACTTTTTATATATAGAATATTTTCGAAAACACAAAAAAACTCAGTACATAATACACTTATAAGGATAAAATTTGGTGAATACATTGAGATTGAGGCAGTAAATACATTTTTAAAGAAATTTTTGAAAATAGGCGTGGCACCGCCCACTTTTGATTAAGTTAAAATTAGAAATAATATTAATCATAAATCAAAAACCGTTCAAGATGTCGAAACGAAATTCAGCACACAGATTTCCAGGTATGCAAGGAAAGTTCCAGAAAAAAATGGGTGGGATCGGTTAAGGTCTACGCCTACTTTTATATGAAAGATTTTGAAGAGGACCGTCGATATATTGAATAGGCAATAACTTTGCGTAAAATAGCTTCACATCATTTATATTTCACTTTTAAAGTTTCCGTAAACAAAAAAGTGCAAAAACTTAAAATTTTCGAAAATGGTTATAGTGGACTATTCCACAAAACTGTTTATGTCATAACTCTGCCAAAAATTGATTTGTCGAAACGAAATTTGGTGATAATGTTCAATATATAAAGGCAACTGTTTGCTGTAAAAATGGGCGAAATCGGTTAATGTCCACGCCCAGTTTTTTAACATACGAGGTGGGTTCAAAAAGTATAGCGAATTTTGTGTTTTTTCAAAAATTATTTATTTATTCATGAATATCTATTTTGTCCCCTTCAAAGTAATCCCCATGAGATATTATACACTTGTGCCAACGGTTTTTCCAATCTTCGAAGCACTTTAAAAAATATTTTTTTTGTATCTTGTTCAGCTCCTCCTTCGATGCCGTCTTTATCTCGTCAAGAGAAGCGTAACGTCGTCCTTTCATAAGCCTCTTCAGTTTAGGGAACAAAAAAAAGTCACAGGGGGCCAGATCTGGGGAATACGGTGGCTACGGCATCATTAGTGTGTTGTTTTTGGCCAAAAAGTCGCGCACAAGCAACGATGCGTGAGCAGGGGCGTTATCGTGGTGCAAAAGCCAATTTTTGTTCTTCCACAAATCCGGGCGTTTCTGGCGGATTGCTTCGCGCAAATTGCGCATAACTTGCAGGTAATATTCCTTATTGACCGTTCTTCCCTGTGGCAAGAACTCATGATGCACCACGCTCCTGCAATCGAAGAAAACTGTCAGCAAAACTTTCACATTCGACCGAACTTGGCGCGCTTTTTTCGGTCTTGGTTCGTGCGGCAGCTTCCATTGAGATGATTGAGCTTTGGTTTCCACGTCATAACCATAAACCCACGATTCGTCACCAGTTATGACCCTCTGGAGCAAATTTGGGTCGTCGCGGACAGAGTTTAACATCTCATTAGCAATGTTCATGCGATGCTGTTTTTGGTCACAATTGAGCAATTTTGGTACGAATTTCGCGGCGACCCGTCTCATGCCCAAATCATTGATAAAAATCGAATGGCACAAGCCAATCAATATGTTAAGGTCCTCAGCAACTTCTCTAACGGTGATTCGACGATTGGCCAATACCATTTTCTCCACTTCATTAATTTTTTCGTCTGTTGTTGAAGTGCTCGGGCGTCCGGCACGCTCTTCGTCGTTCACATCTTCTCGGCCTTCTGAGAACATTTTGTACCACCGATAAACGTTGCTTCGGTCCAAGGTGGCTTCTCCGTATGCCACAGTCAACATTCGGAATGCATCCGCGCACTTAATTTCGTTTTTCACACAAAATTTGATACAGGTTCTTTGATCCATTTTTTTGAATAGGTAAAAATCGAAGACGATCCAAAACACGTGCAAGCAAAGCAGCTCTCAACAATTAACTGAACATTCAAAATGGCCGAGCTTGTCGGCATAAGTGAGAGACATGAGTACCAACATAACGATACAAAAAATTCGAATATACGTAACCAGCGAAAATTCAAAATTCGCGATACTTTTTGAACACACCTCGTAGTCCTGAAAAATTTTTTTGTAAAGTTTAAAAAGCGATATTTCTACAACCAAGCAAGTTATATCAATCAGATTTTGCACACATAATAAGCTTTCTAAGAAAAACTCGGCCGCAAAACAATTTTGTCAATTTTGAAGAAGTATTCTGTTATTTTCAAAGGCAATATCTTATAATTCAATATTGATATTTCAATGAAAATTTGTCAGCTGCTTCTCAGTAGTATGTATTATACTCCTGCCAAAAGTTTGCGAAATCGTAAAACACACAAGTAAAATATTCGGGCACGTAGTTAATAGTCCACTGCAATAGCGAAGTTATATATCTTTTTTGATTTTCATACCTTTCATAAACATTAAATGTATGTAAGTATGAGAAGAAGAAGAGAAAAAATCATTAAAATGATCAGAGCGATGAGCGGAGTCCGTCTCTAGGTCCGTCTGTCTGTCTGTCTGTCTTTCTATTTGAACGCAAAACAGTCTCTCAGTTTTACAAAAGAATGCTGAAATTCGTTGTTTGCTTTCGCCATTTTATAATATACTAGCAAACCCGGTATACGTTGTTTTGACGTTTTGATACATAGAACACATCTATACATAAAATGTCATTAACTTGAACCAAATAAACTCCTAGGTATACCGAACTGCAGATTTATATAGCCTGGGGGCTTTTCCAAAAGCTATATAAAGACTGTGTGGTGCCAAGCGAACTCCTGAACCTATCGTTAAAGTTCAAGAGCAAAGCAAAACACAAAATATGTGGGCATGGCACCTCCCACTTTTAAAAAATTATGTAGATACTGACTAAGTGACTCATATATCCAAATTTCATTAATTTAGACCAAAAAAGTTCGGAGTTATGACGAATTGAAACTTTATATAGCCTGGGGGAGTGGCTCCGCCTACTTTTCCACAACTATATATTGTCTATACTGTACTCAGTGAACCCAAGCATATATTGTGAAAATTTCATAAAGATCGGTTAAGTTCTTTGGCGCCTATAAAAGACACACATATTTTATATCTATTTTTGTTACGCACACAAGGTATATTACTTCAATCGGCATAAACGAATCGAGATATATATTTATTAATGTATATCAAAACGTTCAGGATGAAAAGTAAAATATCCGGGCAAGTAGTTAATACCCCACTGCAAAAGCGAAGTTGTATATCTTTTTTGATTTTCATACCTTTCATGAACATGAAATGTTTGTACGTATACTGAAATGATCAGGAGGATGAGCTGAGTCGATATAGCCATATCCGTCTCTCGATAAGTCTATCTGTCTGTCCGTCTGTCTATGTGAGCGGAAATACGAACGGAAAGTATTAAAATAAGCCTGCGTAAATTGGGATGACATAATAGATCACTACTAGGTATATAATGTTCGGTTCCACCCGCACTTAGACTTTCCTACTTGTTCTTTATAGTTTTGCCTTTTCTTCACCCCCATATTCCGTTAGTATATTTTACGCTCTTTATTTTCCTCATAAAACATCGCCTTTATATCTCAAATTTTCTATTCCTACCTAATTTTCTATTCCTCCCCTCCTTTTCTATTCCTCCCTTTTCCTCTGCGGCTACTGATAGGTACATAGTTTCGAAGATATAGCGGTTTAACTTTTTTTGGTCTTGATACCGCTTACTTTTTCCAAGGTTTTGTTGAGATATAGAACACATATCTTTACGTAAAATTTCATTAACTTGCACCAAATAACTCCTAGCTATACCGAAACGCAGCTTTATATAATCTAGGGGGTTTTCCAAAAACTATGTACAGCCTGTAGGTTCCCACCGAACTCCTGAACCTACCGTGAGAGTTTCAGAGATATCGACAATAAACTGTGGATATAATTGAAGCACAAAGAAAACGCAAAATATGTGGGCTCGGTACTTTTTAAAACTTATGTAAATCTTAACTAAAAGATACATATATCCGAATATCATTAATTTAGACCAAATACTTTCAGATTTATCACGAATTGAAATTTTATATGGCCTAGGGCAACGCCCACTTTTATAAAACTATATAACGCCTATGCTGTGAACCCAGGAATATACTGTGATACTTTAATTAAGATCGGTTTAGTACTTTGGACGCCTATAAAGGACAAACAGACATAAATTTATCTTTATTTATTAGATTTCCGCAATAACTTTACTTCACGCTTATAGTTATGCCTATTATTAGTTTGGTAGATAATAATCATCAATCAAAAAGTAACCAATATGAAATACAAATAAATAATTGTATGTGGTGGCATGTAAATTAGATATATATACATATGCACACAAATGTATTATTTTTATATATATCACGCACTTATAATTTTGCACAGATACTATTGATCCAACTAATGATGAACCAACTCAAACCATGTTATGCGGAAAAAGTTAAAACTGACTTACTCTTCAATGCGGTCAAGGAAGCTAAAGTTTTTGCTACGGCTTTTTGCGTAGGGGTGTTCGGCCATAATGGAGTAAATTTGTGTATATTTTGTTAGTAAATATATTTACTTATTTTGATTATTTGCTTTTATTTACATATGTGCACACCTACAAACAACCAGATTTTGGAATTAGCTGCTTTTAGTTTGAATTTTGTGCAAAACGGTTACACCCTGAAACAAAATTAATGCATCAGAAATTAGCTCTTCTCTAAATACCTTTTTGTATCCAAGTTCATTTCTCCGTTTAAAAAACCAAGCAACCAAAAATAAAATTATTTAAATTTTCAGAGAAATGCTAAACTTTGGCCGCGTCATAAGTATCGTAATTTGGGGTTGTACAAAATTGTAGCTCTTTCTGAGTTGTAACCATGCAAATTCTGTTTACAAGTGTAGCGTATCTCTTTTTGGGATTTGGCATAATTTGCAAATTTACTGCCCTTCATAACGCCATAATAAATTTTTGTCGAAGTTATCACTATTATTGTCAATGAAATTGACAACTATGGGTAAAATAATATTCGTAAATGTGTTTACACATTATAAAAGATTTCTATAAGTATTGGCAATAAACAACCAGGCTGAGCAAAGGGGAGATAAGAGAATTTTATCTTGTTACATAGATCGTTTTCTAGCATATGTCGTAGAGTTAGTCTTTTGGTTCAGTTATGAGCACAAGATTATAAGCAAAAGACCACCTTGTTCATCGTCTCGTCCCTCCTTTTTAAAAAAATGTCCTGCTCTCATTGAGCCTTTGCAACTTATTTTTAATAGATCTCTCGCTACAGGCATTCTCTTTGGTGATTGGAAAGTAGCTTTTATAGTTCCTACCTTAAAATCTGGTAGGAAAAACGATGTCCGCAACTATAGGCCCATATCGAAGCTCTTTACTATTTCTAAGCTCTTTGAGTGCATTGTAGAACCTAAGATCTACTTTGCAACTAATTCGCTTATTTGTCACAATCCACATGGGTTTGTGTCTGGTCCGTCAACAGCCACCAATTTAGCTGTATTCGCAGATTACTGCAATACTTTCTTCTCGGCTGGATCCCCGGTCGACTGTGTGTATACATGACTTAATGAAAGCCTTTGATAAAGTTTGTCATAAAGTTATACTCGAAAAACTAGAACGACTGCGCTTCCATTCATGGTTTCCGGAGTAGATCAAATCGTACCTATCTATAAGATGTTGTGTTGTTACTATCGATTGTATATTCTCAGAACCCTTCATTGATTCATCTGGTGCTCCACAAGGCAGTGTCTACTATTTGTTCTTTTTTATCAATAATATTAGTAGCTGCTTTCTTTTGGCAAAAATTTTTAATGTACGCAGATGATCTTAAAATATTCGCAATAATCAAAGACAAATCTGATGACGTTAAGCTTCAACGGGACTTAGACGCGGTTCATACTGGGTGTGTACGTTCTCACCTCTCTTTAAATATTAAAAAAGGTTTTAAAATGACGTTTGCTAAAATCCTGAATTTCCGCAATTCTTGCTATCACATCCCGAATACAACGCTACAAAATGTTGCTGAAGTTAAAGACTTAGCGGTTATTTTTAATCCGAAGCTCTCCTTTAACAGTTATGTTGACTTCATCAGTGCCAAGTCTTACTCGGTACTTGATTTTGTCTGTCAGAATTCCACCAAGTTTTGCGAACCTTTTACTCTAAAAATGTTACAATAACATTTGTTCGTTCGCAACTCGAGCACGCTGTTTTCATTTGGAGGCCCTATAACCAAGCTTCAATTAAAAAAGTCGAACGTATTCAGAAAGTGTTAATTAAGTTTGCTAAAATTTGACGATCCTATGCATCTCGTCTCATGACCTACAATCTTTGGAGACTCGCAGAACAATTCGGTCATTGTCCTTTATGCTCAATATCATTCAAGGGGTTATAAATTGTCCTTATCTTTTGGAAAGCATTACTTTTAATGCCCCTTAGCGAATCTTCGCGTCACTTACCATTTTTATTGCAAAAAGGTTAAAACAAAATTTTACAGCAACGCACCGCTTTCAAGATCTTTGCGAGAATTTAATATTCTATCTTCCATTCATATCATTGATTTTTCAATAACCATAAACACTTTTTTGATTCTTTTACGATCATTATATATTGATATGTAGAGTATGAATATACCATTATAATTTTATCAATTTTAGTACGTACTATCTATAATATTTATATGCAAATTTACAAATTGTTATTAGTCTGTAAGAAATGTTGTATCATAGACCGTTTTAAATAAATAAATAAATAAGTAAAATTATCCCAAAAAAACCTAGTAGTCCCGACAAACACCTTATTTTGTCCAGCATTATGCCGAACTTGAGTCAAATCAACTCAGTGATTCTCAAGTTACACAGAAATAACAAAAAAAAAATCTTGGCTATATGCACTTATGCGTATAATTTTTCTGTAACTCGATGTGCTTTCCTTTTATTTTCAAAAGCTTCAATAATAATTAAAATGTTATTCTTTATTCAAAATTTTTTTTAATAATCAATAAAATTTCACTCATCACTAAAATGTTTTTGAATAACAAATTAAATTTCATTTGTTATTTTTTTGTCACTCTTCACTCAATTTTTTAAAACGCCCATTCCCGGTGAGGAGTCACTCGATTGTAGAAAAACATATTTTAACAGAAATAAGTTCAACAGTTTTTGTAGATTTTTAGAAAAATTCCTTCTCACCGATGAATTCAGGTCAGGTGTATTGAAATCACCTTGAATACTGATTATGTATTCCCGATGCAGTGGTGTAGCCAGGGGGGATTGGGGGGATAGATCCACCCCCTTCGTCAATGAACTAGTACTTTTATACTTTCGATTGGATAACACAATACCATTGCATGCTTCTGATTTATAATTTTCTTATTTTAGACTAATGACAAAGTGCATTTTTATGAATATATAAAATTATCGGTTAGTGGAATACTAAGCCTATATGTATGTAAAGCATGTATGTATATAAGGCATCGTTCACTCTAAATCTGTATATATAAAGCATCGTTTATCGTTCCTCAAACTGTATTTGACCATCGCCCAGAATTTTTCTATTGGTCAGAGCTGGGGGCAATTAAGTGGATTCATGCTTTTTGGAATAACATTCACTCCCTTGCTTTGAGACCAATTCATGGCAACGGTGGAGTAGTGAATGCTAACTAAGTCTGGTCAGAATATAGTAAAAGAGTTGTGATGTCTAATGAAAGGATATAATCTTTTCTTAAGGCATTTTTTTATATAAATATGCGAGGTCATTGTGGACGCTGTTGCAAATGCATGCCTTTTAAGGCCATAGGAACATATTTCTTGCCAAATCATAACTTTTTGACCAGGTAATTGAGTGCAGTCAAGTTTAACATAAGTTTAATCATCCATAACGACACAAAAAAAAAACCTGATCATGTAGCAATCGCATACGTCTTTTCGCTTAACAGTTCTGCTTATCTTACCTATTTGGGTATTTTATTGCGCGGTAGGTCTTGAGGCCCGCATCTGATCGTATACGTCTAGCTTTACTTATATTGGTACCAGAGTTTCTCGCTCGATCCTTGTCTGACAATTCTGGGTTATTTTTTATTGAGGGAAGTATCTTCTTCACTAATTCTAGGTTACGAGTTCTTCTTGTTACGTTTTTATTTTTAGCTCTTGCTATGCTCAATGTTCTTTTATATCTATTTATTACACTACATACAGTGGTTTTTGGCAATTTCAATTTTTTCGCGATTTTTGAACCCGACTAAGTTTAATTTGATACAAATTTGTTCAGAATTAATTTCGTATTCCATCGCCCAATAAAACTGTAATTGATGAACAATCAAACTGAAAACGCGAACACATCATTTTCAGTAAATTCCAAAGCCATTTGTACTAAGCTCATTTAGAACCTTGGACGAGTATCTATATAACGGCCTATATATCGCACGCGGATGTAGTGACCGATGCTTCAGGGAAAATGTGGACCAAAACCTCTAGCAGGGATTAAAATAAGAAAATGGACTCATCAATGCATCATTTTAATTTTTCATTTCGCTGTGAAAAACCCCGATTTGGGATCGCAAAACATAAACGATAATTTTTGGAATATTTCATAAGCTGGTTGCGAATTACAATATCATGCAAAGCAAATGAAATAAACGAGAAAAATAATTACAGCTTATGTCGCTTAAACACATACTATGAAAATTGTAGTCGATTACTAGTATGGATTGAACTTTTTCTGACTAGTATGATTCCAACCAGAGAATTATATTAGTTCGATACTAGTATGTTTACTGACTAGTTTGATATTTCACTGCAGGGAAGCAACAAAGAGCAGCAAACTGTGATCAATTTATTATATAACAATTATATTTACAAACCGAACTCAACTGATAGCTACTTGATTATATCTACTAGAACGTTTTGATATTTCATAGCATTTCAATTTGAAGGGGAAGATAAAAGCAGCAGCAGCGATAAAGTTACCCAGTTTTGTGTTCACATCAAACAACGTTTTGACTCTTTTATCATAGTTGAAGCGTGCAAAATAATACGTCACATAAATAATTTTAAGAAATGCTTAGATTTTTAAACTAAATTTTGATACTTTTTGCAGACCGTAATTTTCAAGCGATTTGAAAATATATGTGGCGGCCGCCATAATGTGGCTATAGTGTTCCCGGCCTACTACACCGAAGGTCGAAGGTTCGAGTCCTAGGACAGGTTTCATCAAAGTGGTTTGAAAATGATTTTTCAAAATGGGGTCGCCCCTCGGCAGTGGTTTGGCGAACTCTCGAGTGTATTTCTGCCATGGAAGGTTTCTTAGCAAAAATTCATCTCCTTTGTAGATGCCGTTCGGAGTAACCAAAAACTATAGGTTCTGCCAATTCGTAGGATAAAATACAAAATCGGCATACCACAAATTGGAAGAGAAGGCCGTCGCAAAATTCTCTTAGGAGGTTTAGGACTATATACCTGTTGTATATCGCACCATACATTTCTATATAAATTTTTTTTAAATATGTTATCTTATGAGCCAAACTGTTCAGCCTGATTTTATAATTTTTTGTTTATATATAAATGTGAAAATTTTTAGGAAATCGATAGTCCTGTAGCTCGTTAATAAATATTAGATATTGTAAATGAACGTACACCATCTTTTTGTGGTTAATTATGTTAATGTGTTATTAACTGTTGCAATAAAATTTTTTTTTAATTTTCATTATCTTACAAATTTACGATCTTATGAATTCTTAAAAATCTTTATACGATTACTACTACTACAATTTCATCTAACTAGTGACAATGCTGATATATGTAGCTTAGGTCGTGATGCTGTTCGTCATTTAATTTAATTGCGTTGCTTTATATAGTGTAGACAATGTAAATACGCTCTATTCCATTCATGATTGTTGTACAATTAGATTTTGAATTAGCTGCACCTCGGATCTGCAGAGATATATTGATATAGTAGTCACATATATGTACGCGTATTAGGGTGTTTACTTCTTAGCTACACTTTTAGTCACATCGGACCTCTTACGCCACCTTTTCGGTCATCACTTGTTAAAAACCAAGCAAGGAAATCTAAGGTCGGGTAGAACCGAACATTATATACCTAGTAGTTATCTATCATGGCATACTAATTTACGCAGGTCTATTTTAATACTTTTCAGTTCGTATTATAAAGCCAACTGATTGTTTTTAATAAAAACACTTCTGTTATGAGTTTTGAGGGTTAAATTAATTTTAAAAAATTTAAAAGTATAGCGCGATATACAACACGTATATCATCATAAACCTCCTAAAAATTTTTTGCCCCGATCTTCCCTTCCAATTTGTGGTGTGCCAATTAGAATATTTGCCTACAAATTGGCGGGACCTATAGTTTTTTGACGACTTCGAAAGGCATCTACAAAGGAGATGAATTTTTTCTGAGAAGCTTTCTATGGCAGAAAGACACTCGGAGAGTTTGCCAAACCACTGCCCAGGGGCGACCCCATTTTGAAAAATCATTTTCAAACCACTTTGATGTAACCTGTCCCAGGACTCGAACCTTGGACCCTAGGTGTGGTAGGCCGGCAAGACTACCGCCACACCACGGCGGCCGCCATTAATTTATTTGTATATAAATAGCTTCCCTACCAACAACTGCAAAACACATCTTTTTAAATACCAATACATGCACATTTTATATTTGAAAAATTTGAGTTCAAATAGACAGACGGACAGACGGATATACGGACGGAGAGACGGATATTACTAAATCGACTGAGCTCATCGCCCTTATTATTTCAGTTTGCTTATTGATGGGGCCACCTCTTCTTCTTCTCATACTTACAAACCTTTAGGTATGAAATTCAAAAAAGGTATATAACTTTCCTTTTGCAGTGGGGTATTAAAAACTTGCCCGGATATTTTACTTATGTGTTATCCGATTTACCAAGTTTTTGGCAGGAGTATCCTAAATACTAGGGAGAAGCAGCTGACCGATTTTTATTGAAATATCTAGTTGAAACCACAAGCAATCGCCTTTAAAATAGCAGATTTTTTATGCTGAAAAGTGGGCAGCGGCACGCCTACTTCCTCAAAATCCACAAACATTTTTTTTGGTAGATTTATTATGTGTGTAAGATCTTATTGATATAGCTTGCATGGTTATAGAAATATCGTGTTTTACATTTTACAAACAAATTTTTGAGAACTATGTTAAAAAACTGGGCGTGGCCTTTACCCGATTTCGAACATTGTTACAACAAACATTAACATCTATATATGCAACATTTTCGAAAAATATCGTTGTGATAAATCGATTTTTGCCGGGGTTATGGCATAAGAAGTTTTGTGGAATAATCCACTATAAAAGGGGAGAGCCACGCCCATTTTCAAAAATGTGTATTTTTCGACTTTCTACGTTCACGCACACTTTGAAAGTGAAACGGAAATGATATAAAGCTATTGTACGCAAAGTTATTGCCAATTATGTATGTCTATGATCCTTTTCAAAATCTTTCGTATAAAAGTGGGCGTGGACCTTAACCGCTTTCGCCCATTTTTTCCGGAACATTCCTTGTGTTAATATAAATATGTGTGCTAAATTTCGATATCTTGAACGGTTTTTGATTTATGATAAGTATTATTTCTAAATTTCACTTCATCAAAAGTGGTCGGTAACACTCCCATTTTGAAAAATTTCTCGAAAAATGTATTTTCTGCATTAAGGTTAATGGACACAAAATTTTATCCGTATAAGTTTTTTGTGCACGGAATGATCACTTCTTTTGTATTTTCGAAAATATTCAATATATAAAAAGTGGGCGTGGCTATCATACGAGTTCGTCAATTTTAAATAGCGCTCAGAGATGAGCACCAATGAACCTTAATACCAAATTTCATTAAGATATCTCAAAAATTTACTCAAGTTATCGTGTTCACAGACGGACGGACGGACATGGCTTAATCAATTTCTCTTTTCGTCCTGAACATTTTGATATATATAAGTCAATATCTATCTCGATCCGTTTATGCCATTACATAACACCGTTGGGCGACTAAAGTTAATATACTTTGTGTGCGTAGTACTACTAGGTATAACTAGCTTTTCATCGTAATATGCGCTTGGATACCATTTGAATCCCATCATAACAACCAACCTCATCATCAGACTTTTCATTAGTACAGTTGAGTCCAAGTGGTTTTCGCTTGGTAACTGGCTATGCTAGTATCAACTGAATGATGTAATTAGTCGACAAAAGCTTAGTTTTATGATTATCCATTAAAAACATATTTACGACTTAAACGCCCACTCCAATGTGCTAATGTACAAACGTGTACCAACACACGAATGTTAAGCATTCCACTTCATCTTTCTAGTTACAGTTGTGCTTATCGTAATAATAATCATAAGTTAAAGCACACTACATTGTTAAGATGAAATTGTGCTTATAAAGAGGTTCTTGTTCAAAATGTATATATAACCCAAGCCCGATGCGTACGTACATATGTAAATTTTAATTTGGATAATGTTTGTGAAGCTAAACCAATCAAGCATTTCGGTTACACGCGTATATATACATATTCACATCTTCGCATATATGTTTGAATGTGTATCAAGTTACACCATTTGTCTGACATGTATATATAGATCCTTAGAAAATTCAAAGCCACCCACTCAAGAAGTGAGGTAGGCGCAAGGCATATACCCGCACTTGAGAATTTAATAATTCCAAATGCATAATTTTACAAAGAACTTATTACTGTTTGTAAAGCAAACACTGTAATCTGATTTTGATTTAAATTGCTAATAAAAAAATGTATACAAACATTGAAATCGATACTAAATGATTGATGAAAGCGCGCAGAATCCAATTACTCATACATATTTTTATTAAAAATAAAATTGAACGTAGCAATTGCGTGAAATTTATGAACACTGTACACCAAATGCATATGTTGCTTTCTAATTCCTTTAGGTACAGAAATAAAATTATCAAAAATAAATCGTTATTTTTATGGCGGAAAGTAATTGATAAATATTTACTACGGCAAAATTTTTCGTAAACACGAAAGCGCTGGGCGAAACACTTTGACAAGTGTCCCCACTTTTACTAATTTTTTATTGAGAAACTTTTAATTTTATTGAAGTGTACAGAAAATATTTAAATCATAATTAATTTTCCCAAACGTTACTATACTGGAAATCTTTTTTCTGAACTTTTTCATCCTTGCCATTCAAAAATTTTAGCTTCTCAAAAACTACAAATTAAATTTAAGAAATCGCAAAACTTTCGTTAGGCACAATATTTTATTTTTAAATGTTTGAAAGTAATTTATTTTTCTTATTTTGGTTAAATCTTCATATACCTATAGCACGTGTTTTTAAGAATGACGAAAAAAATACTGTAAAATATTCAGAGCTTAGTATTAATTTTAAGAGGTATCTCATTACTAGTTTAAATTATAAACTGGCAGTTGGGCCTTTCCATAGCTTTAAAGGTTGGTATGGTTTTCTGTTTCTTTGTTTCCATTTTAAAAATAGGGTATAAGCTCAAAAATCAAATTAAATGCTGAAAACGAATCCGCAAAAAGAATTTTATAACGGGTTGAGGTGCGAATTCAACCATGCAAAAAGCCAGTTACTTGCTTTGACTTTTTTGAGATTAAAGCCGAATCAACAACCATTTTTACGGCGGATGGGTTAATTTTAAGAAGTAAAAGTACTTTCTGGATAAAGTAAACAGCTTATTTATTGCAAAATTCGTATATTTTCATTATAATATTGATAAGGTTATGACCAGGGCTGCGCAGTCCCTATACACTTGAAGCACCTTTGTTTTTGTTTTGCCCTCCATTATAGGCACAGATACAAATTTACACTTTGAATACAAAAAAAATTTTTCATTTGCACTTCGATATGCCCTCTCATGTAAATACAATTCATATGAAAGTGCCTGAGTTTCTTATAAAAGTGCAAAACAAAAACAATTTGGTATGAAGCTCAGGCACTTCCATATGAAATAGAAATTTACACTAACAAATTGACAATAAAAAATTTTTAAAACTATTGAGGCGCTAAGAAAAATGTATGTTCAGAATTGAATGTACTCGAATTTAGTTGAACAAAAAAGGAAAACATATGGGACACAAGAAGGTCTAAATGAAACTAAACTTGATTCAAAAAGCAATTAAAATTAAGGAAAGGTTGGTTTGAAACGGTCCGAAACATAGATGATCGCAACCGTAATTTGTGCAGCTGGGTATAAAAATCGACTTCTGGTCACAGAAAAGTCGAAAGATATTAGCAAAGACTATTCTTTGATATACCAAAAAAATACCAGCTTTTTTCAAAAGGTAGCATTTAGATGAAGACAGAATCAAAAATGTTATACTAATTTCATAGGAAGTATTGTTACCGAAAATATGTGGGATCCACGCCTAACTTTTATATGTTTATAAAATATTTTATAAAAAGCTTTAATAGTTCTGAATTTAACTTGCAAATGGTGCTTTAAACTGAAACCTTTAGCGGTATAAATTTGTTTGAAATTGATTTTGTTACCGATACCATTTTCACGAGAATCTCCGCACACCCATTTTTGTTATAATTGTCGAAATTGTGCTGCTTGAGGTACTTAGCTAAAATTAGCAGGAAGAATGCCCGTAATTAAAAAACAACTAAATTCCTAAATACTGGAATGCATTAACTTTATGTAACCTATCACGACCTGGACTGATCCTGCTTGGAACCGGACTCATTGTTTAAAAAAAATTGTTTTTTGCGATATCTCCAAACCATTTTCGATAATTTTTTTTTTTTGCGCTTTGCTCAATTTCAAAAAGAAAATGTCAGTGTACACATATTTTTGTACATATATTGTGATTTATGCTCCCATATAAAATAATTTGAGCACCACTGGTTATGACTCTTGATAATGTGAGGTATATATTGATTGCCTTGAATGAAAAAAGAAAAAATTGGGACAAGCACAAAAACAAGAGAAAATTTTATTTTATAACTTCAAAAGTAAATAACGAAAAGTAAAAATATTTCGACACATGTTTTTAAACCATAAACTTCCCGAACTTGTGCGTAATTTTTTTTTACATTTTTTTTACATTTTTGTGGTCCAGTCTAGTTTACAAGATGTTCTCTAATTTTTCCATTTTATTCAGTGTTTATTGGTAAATTTTTCTATTTCGAAATCGTGGCTGCACGCTCAATTGAAATAGTGTTCTAGCGTGGTTAAGTTCTGTGACTTGTATTATTTTCTCCAGCCACACCAAAATTAGAAGACTGATTAGGGGCATGCGGTCTGAAACCTCGATTTATTTCAAACTTCGCTGCGAAACTCTTCCCAATTCCGACTCAGTTGGTGGTGTTGCTCACATGTGACTCTGCGACCCTTAAAGCAGTAAATTACAACAACTATGCCCTCAGAATCCATTAAATATAACACTAAAAATCCTAATTTATATACCAATTAATTGCCTCTTGAATAGATTGTTTTAGCGAATAACCCTAGTATGCCGGATATAAGAACTAGCAATCAAAAGTAACAAACGATTAAAATAAGAAAAATAAGAATTTTCAATACTAAGCGGTAAATAATTTTTATATTCAAATATCGACAGCCGGGTAGTATATCACCTTATTTCCAAAAAATTATACAAAACGCCGTATATCAAAACAAATTTTGATAATGAACTGTCTTAACGACAATTCAACACATTTTCAATTGCAATGCTTGTTGAACAAAATAATTTAGTATCTATATTAACGCACGGAAATATTGTACTCTCGCTTTGACCTAGTTATTTTCTTACTTGTCTCAAATATGGGAAATATTTATATATCATATGCTTAGCTTATTATATTAAACACCTCTTTTCATGCTTATAGCTGTTTTCATTTGATTGATTTGCTTGCTTCGTCATTGATTTTTAAGCTATTAAAAAAATTTAAAAAAAAAAATAAAAAATATTTGTAATCCGATTTTGTTTAATCCCATTTAAATGTAATTCGATGCTTACCTTTTTTGCTCGTCAATCGCAATATTACTTTACATATTGTATATGTTTCTATTTATTTGTAGCCACAAAAACCAGCCTTTGAAACAGTAACGAATTGAATATTTGATTGCAACATTTAAAGCGCTTTTCAAATAACGAATTCAATTAAAAGGATGTGTGAAAAATTAAACTACTGACTATTAGAATTCTTTTTACATACATAAAATTTCAAATATAAAGATGTGAGTACTAGTTGTTACGACCGTGCAGTAAAAACTAAAATTGTCAAAAACTACGGTTCACTACATTATTTTATTCCAAATTTGCGCCTGCGCATCCGTTTTAAATAATTTCGAAAATCACACTATTGAATGCTCTATAATCATGTTTTATAACATGAAAACTTCGAAATAAAAATCGTTTGAATTGTTATTCCGCTTTATTTAAAAATTTCGTAAGTCACACTAGTGTATATTTTTTGAAATCATATCATATTTAAAATGAAAGCTTGGAATAAAAATTCGTGTGATTATTCCTTCGACATGCTGTAGCAAGTGTTGACGCTATTTCCATTTGAATTAGGAAATAACATGAATAACTATATTTCCAAATTTTTGTTGACTTTATTTTTTATCTTTTGAAAAAAGAAATAGCGTAAACTGACTTTATTTTTATTTGCGATGCGAAATAACGTCAATTGACGTTATTTTTATTCACCTTGTTATCTGGCATCTGATCAAAGTAAAATAAAATTGATATAAAATAGTTTTTCTCAGAGATGTATCCTTTAAAAAATCATTTGTTTAGAAGTGAATTGAATGATATTTTTGTCTTTTTCTAAATATTAATAGATGAGTACCACGGGAGGTGCGTCAGAAAATTTAAATAAGATATCTTAAAATTCGTGTTTAAGGACGGAGAGATGGAAGGACGGGAAATTTATTGTTTATGCTCAGCTGAGTATGTGGCTAATTGCTTATAAATAAAAATCGGCATAAATGCAAAATACCACAAACTCTCAAATTGAAAAAAAAAAATACTAAAGTGATAAAGTTAAGGCGAGTTTAACTGTGTTTTTTTTTGGGGGTGGAAAAACAAAAACAACAATAGCTATTAGAGTTCAAACTTCATATTGAGGTTTTTTTTAAATTAAAATTACTCAAAACAACCGAACCGATTTTAATATTTGTAAGGTAGTAATAAATAAAAAAAATATATATATCTAATTAGTGTAAAAATGTTGCGTATACGCCATGTCACACATAATAGTTAGCTTAATAACTAATTTATACTGATCTAAAATGCGTGATTTCAGGCCCGTAATTTGCATGTGTTTATATCGGCTTTGAGTGCGTTCCTTCCTTTGTTATGAAGTATCAGTAAAACAAGTTCGAAACAAACTTGTATGAATTCATCGCATTTGCTGTGTAATTGTTTTGAATGCAAGATTTTGTAAATGCGATTTGTATGGAGAAATGTGCCGCATTTCGATCTTTTCTATGAAAATCACGCATTTCATTCAGTGGAAATGTGGTATAAGACTGGGATATAAGACGAGGCTTCAATGTTGATTCGGAACTTAGAAAAGACGTGGACTGCTGACTAAGATTTTTGGGTTATAGCGAAAAGCTTTATGCAGTACTTACTCAAGTTTTTTATTTCAATTATTATATATCAGTCACATCATGCTTAACAGAATAGCTTAAATATTTGCTTCACTTTAGATTCCGCTTGTGGGCCCGCTAAAAAAAATTTGAAAGCTAAGCTGATTTGGTTAAGCAGACTAAACTCTTATGGAGAGCCAATGCAATGGTGGTAATCGTTGGCATACGTCTATGGTCTTTTGGTCAAGTGAGTGACCTAAGACAAATCGCGGAGAGTAGCTGTTCGTCATCCATTGGTCATAAAGGCTGGTATTTACTACACGCTAGAATGCATAGACTGCGAAATTTTCCACTGCAAATGTCATAGTAAGAAAAAAATAGGAGGGCACAAAAATATTAGGAGTGCTATCCTCGACTAATCTCTACATACTTATAATAAAATTGTAAAAGGTGTATGTCTGTATATTGCAGATATTTAAGAAAAATCGATATCATTGATCACTATGAAGCCAATAGAAGCAAAAACAAATGTTTATAGAATTTTTGTCTGTCTGTCTGTCTGTGTGTATATTTGGGCGTGCATCACTCAAAAACTGCTGAATGCAATTGAATGGAACTATTACTATTATATTGTCAGGCGTTTAAATTTAAGTTATCAACTGTTCCGATAGCTCGACCAGTTTTGGCGATATCGACCGATATGTGGACCGAGGTGACCAAAAATGTACAAAATGGGTATCAAACGAAAGTGCTGCAATAAGCGATGTAATTAAGTTTTATATATTATCTGGTATGGGATATAATGATTAAAATCGGACTCCGTCCATTATTATTCATAAATAAATTTTAAAATGCAAGTACGTACACAGATGCATGTATTGTATTTATATAACATATATGTTTCAAAAAGTGTTCGCTTTCATTCTTATGATGAGCACGTGTCTCTCACATTGCAAATATAAACTTAATAAGAAGATGAAGCTTCAACTGATTCATTTCATATCCTTTCAATTGTCTAATTTATTTACATTAACTTTGTGTAGATGTTGAGCCAGCAATAGAACTCGCTATTTTTAAAATTGTTAGTCCATCATCATCATTTTAAAATTTGTAAAAGCAAAATCATCAGCAATATCCATCCACGATGCACGAGATATAAAAGTTAAACTGCTTTTAGCTATCGCCAATGTCTATAACTTCGAAAAAAAGTATTATGAGATTAGAATTTTTATGTCAGCCAAACATTTTTAAAATATCTATCCACCTATCATATATTAAAAAAAGAGGAAACCAAAGTTAGCAGAGGAAATCAAAATTTAAAAGTCAGAAAATGAAGAGAATATGATTAGAAGGAGGAGCTGGTAGAGCAAAAAGGGAAGAGTTTGAACTAGATGAAATTTATATAACGAGAAAAAGAAAAACAAGGGGAAGAATTGTTAAATGATGATGAAGGGAAAAAAGAAGAGAAAGGTAGAGACACGGAGGAAAGGGAGACAGAAGGATAGGATCTGCTGGGTCATCTAGTCACTGTTAAAGATTCTAGCTCTAGACAAATAGTATTGCAAGAGTATATCCATTTAACCAATTTATCTTGGACGAAGTTGACGTGAAAGGCAAAATATTGTATTTGAGTATATTACAAGTCGGAGCGAATTATGCCTATTTTATAGTTTGGTTGTGATCACAGGTAATACATAATGATATTTAACCAGGAACGCCAATAGGCCAATACTTCATTAAGTAATACTCGTATAAACATTATGTGTAAACAAATAGGTACAGCGTCGTTGACTGTGGTTTACAACTCCGAAAACGACGAACAGTTCCTTTTTGATGTAAATTGAAAAATTTTATATGGACATTTTTTGTTTAATGTTGAGATCAAGCCTCACTATAGACTTTGACGGATGCCTAAAGTTTGGTTAATCCGACAACGAGCAAATAATAGGCCGATACCGATGCCGATTCCTTAAAAAAAACAACCTTGCAAAAATGTTTTTGATAAACTTTTTAATAATAGCAAAAAGCTATAAACAATTAACGAAGTAGCATCACAAAACAACTAAACATTCAAAAAAGGTCGTTGCCGATGCTGATTCTTTTTAACGATTCCAGCCGATGCCGATAGCGTCTGACACTACTAAAGACATCGTATTCTTTGTAACATTAAGATACCGAATACCATGTTAAAATAAACTTTACTATATACATTCCCATTGCCGTTGTGTGACGATAGTGTTGCTGGCCTATCACACTAGAGGTCCAAGGTTGGAGCCCTGGTACAGGTAACATCAACGTATTGAATCGGCAAAAAACTGTAGGTCTCGCCAATTTGTAGAAAAAAATAGAAGCAGCACACCACAAATTGGTAGAGAAGCTCGGCCGTAATCTCCGCATCGTATATATCGCGCCAATTTTTTGTTTATATACATTCCAACCAGACATGTTAAATTTTATTAGTAATTTGTAATCAAATTATTAGACGGCTCTTTTAATTCATAATGATTATTTTAATTGTTTTTCAAGAAGAGGCTTTATTAATAGATAACGATTAGAAAAAATCAAAATAAAATGAAAAAGAATTAAACATAATCAAAAAAAGTTGTTTTGATTACTTTTGAATAATTTAGATTTTTGTTTGATTATTTTCGATTTTTTTCAGTATTATTGTGTATATTTATGTGCTTGTTGTGTATATTTATGTGCTTCTACAGCACTACTGAAAAAATCAAAATAATCTAAAGTATTCAAAAAAACTTTTTTTTAATTTTTTGTAATAGTTAAGTGTAAAAAAATCATGATTTTTTCTTATTCTCTCTCTCTTTATGGCGCGATATACAACAGGTATATCATCATAAACCTCCTAAGAGATTTTTGCGCCAAGCTTCTCTTCCAATTTGTGGTGTGCCGATTTGAATTTTCCCTACAAATTGGTGGGACCTACAGTTTTTTGCCGACTCCGAACGGCATCTACAAAGGAGACGAATTTTAGCTGAGAAGCCTGTCATGGCAGAAATACACTCGGAGAGTTTGCCAAACCACTGCCGAGGGGCGACCCCGTTTTGAAAAACTTTTTTCAAATCACTTTTGATGTTACCTGTACCAGTGCTCGAACCATGGACCTTCGGTGTGGTAGGCCGGCAACACTACCTCCACACCACGGCGGCCGCCGTTGGAAAATAATCATTAAAAATTCAAAGTAATGATAATCAATTATAAATAGATTATCAAGAAAATAATTATCAAAATCGGGAGTCACTACGATTAGTGATCATTATTTAACAGGTCTGATTAAAACAAGCAACAACATAGTTACTCCAGCTAGAACGAAAGCGAGTTATTATTTGCAATGTATCTTCCATACAGAGATCAGTGTCCAAACAAATGTTCATAACTTTTGTTCAAAGAAGTGAATTTTCTTGTTTAATTTGTAATAACAAACCAACTCAATATTTATTGAGAAAGAAATCGTAAGTTATGTCACGAATTATAATATTTTTGCAATGACAAGCAAAATACAATTTTGTTTCAAATTCATATTTTTTCAAACCAAAATGTAGTATGAGAAATATTATTCCCATTTAAATTTAGCTTTAAATACTTTCGATTACAAGCCTATTCCTATATATACTTTATTTCAAGAAAATGGGAATTTGGTGCTTATGTATTTTCGTGATATTGTGGTACACTAGTATTCGTTAGCTGATGCGTAAACCACTCATCAAAAGAAAAGCGTCAAGACTATTTTGTTACGAAGGATACAATTAAATTTATCACTACGGTAATCGACATGAAGCAGAAGTGGTGAGAGTTAGATATCGGAAGTGTGGATCCTGGGGAATAGAGATGAAAGGAGACGTGAGGCAGTAGAAAGAAGAAGAAAATAAAGCAGAATGATTAGAGGTAGCAACAAAGCGCTTCTCTTATTTTTACCTACTCAAGCGTACGCTTCATTAAACCTTATAATTGAAAACAGTATAAATACGTAGACTGTACTCAAGAGTCGTCAGGAATATTTCCACTGACGGAATAAATAACTTGAATTTTACTATTTACTAAAAAGTACCAACCTCTTGTTTTGTCTTTTAATTATGTCTTCGCTATATCATATTTCAAAATTTCAAGCGCACATTCCCCACAACATATTAACCAAAAATACTTGAATAAAAATATTTCAACAAAACTTTGTCACATTATTCCTTTGCAAATAGAAATTCTTTGGGCGTATTCGTGTGTGTTTGTGAAAAAAGTACACAAATATGAAATGATGTTTGAGTGTGGGTCTGAATCATCTTTCTAAAGTTATACACCAAAAGCATCACAAGAATTTGTTACTTGCATGTCACTCTCATTAAATTCACACGAGAACACATTAGTCGACAAAAGTTTCTAAAACTTACTAGTACCAGACGGTGGAGAAGAAGGATGACAAACAGGAAAAGTGAAAAGATGTAGGGAAATTCTTCGAGAGTGCTGACGTTAGTATGTATGTATGTACTCGTGGGTACATATTAGTGAAAATCCATTAATTTCTAATTATTTTCAATACAAGACCAGGAAACTTAACATATTAGTAATATTGCCAGGCTTCATAACAGCATTATAATTTAATCCTTAAATTAAAACACTAAATTTTCCGATAGTTCAAAAAATATTTAATAATAAATATATAAGCATACGAAAACTAAGTTTTGTAAAAAATTGGTATCAGCATTGGCATTTCCGTTTATAGATAACACTTACTTGCCTTCGTATTCGAATCCACACATTTTCAAAAAAAGAGCGAAACTAAACACTGAGGATGGCGGAACGCCAAAACGGGTTTGTTACAAAACCAAATTTGACAAGGGATGACGGAAAATCGTTCCAATATACATCATATTCGGTACATATACCCAGTAAAAATGCTGTATAGCGATTGCTTTGCTACAAACCATATGTATATAGCACTGCTTCGAAATCCATACACACTTGTACTTGTTTTGCCCTGACTTATTAGCACATATAAAAATGTATATTTCAAATACAAAAAAAAAAATTAAGAAAGTGCGCACGTTAAATATTAAAGTGAAAAGCAAAATCCTTTCGGTGTGATATAGAAAGCAACACCAACAAATTGACCATGACAATTATTTTAAAAATTTTGAAGCACTGAGAAAAATTTGTGTTCAAAATGGAATAAATGTGCTACGTGTACTTGAGCTTAACTGAACGAAAAAATACAGGCGCGTAGTTTTGGTGAATACGTTAAAGTATGGAACCGTTTTGAGGTCTTACAAGAAATGCAAAATTGTGTAAACGAACATAAATTTTGGTGTGATAGCAGTTTAAGGAAGCAAGATCCGAAATATATCATAAATAAAATCACTCGGTCGCGCAGACGAAAATCCTTACCATATGGTCTAATAAAAATTGACATACCATACAAAGGAAGTTAAAACTGAAAATGTGCCTAATCGAGAATAACCTTCGACTAATTTTTATACAAGGTGGCGCAAAAGTAATCCTCCTATCAGAAAGTGCTATAAATTTTGCGATTGGCCCCTAAAGTCAGTTCTGTTTTGACATTTGTGTAGTAAACACATGCGAAATACACGTTAATAAACAATGTTACGCTACACTGCTCCAGAACGCGGAATATTGCTGACTATTTATTTGACCAATAATCGGTCGGGGCCAAACGGTTACTGTGAATGGTGAGCGCTACAGAGCAATGATCAACGAGTTCTTTTTGCCGCAACTTGATGAATTGGGATTGGAAAACATGTGGTTCCAACAAGACGGTGCAACAGCACACACTGCACGTGCCAAAACCGATATGCTGAACATCGGAAGCTTACTTTTGCGCCACCTTGTATATGAAAATTTATAAAAATCAAAATATCTGTTAATTCACTATTTACATTAAAATAGTACTCAAACTATTGAATCATTTATTTGTTTTATATTTGGTTTATCTATAACCAAAACTATTTGAAAATAAATCAAGAAGTATATTCATCCTCATCATTTATTGGCGCTTAACCGCCTAAGCGATTCCGGCCGCTACGCATCAAAGTATATGTATTAGATCGGGTCCATTTATTAAAAGATATCGCGCCATCGATTTTTCGATAGGTTTTGGGATCAGGAAAAAAGTTCCACTATGCATACCCAAAAAAAATAATTTTGGATCCTGCGAAGTTTAATTCGTTTAACCTTTTTCGACTTTGATTTTCAAGGTTTTTTTTCATGACTTACTAAAAAAATTTTCATTTGATTTTAAAATTTTCGTGTATACCCTGTCCGACCCAAAAATGTCCGCTAAAAACGTTGGCGATAACAGTTTTTTAAAAAAAAAAATTTTTTTTTTGGGTTTTGGGGAGTGTTTTGGTCAAAAACTTTACCCTTTCGCCATTTTTTTAAGGGTTTTTTCAGCATACATGCAAAAATGTTTTCGATGAATACGAATTTGTCTCATATTTCCTGTCCCACTTAAAATTATGCGCTAAAAACGTTGGCGATAACGTTTTTTTGAACAAAAATTTTATTTTCGGGTTTTGGGACTTGTTTTGGTCGAAAAATCGACTTTTCCAAAACCCGAAAATTAATTTTTTTTTTCAAAATCGCCAACGTTTTTAGCGGACATTTTTGTTGCTGTTCGTCAAAGTCCCTAAAAAATAACCAAAAACCGATTTTCAAACCAAATTAGGTTTTCTAAGAATGCATTTTATTGAACAAATTTATCATATACAGTAAATATATCTTTCTACATTTTTCATAGATTTATAATATATTTTCATTCAAAGACAAGACAAATTATGTCTCTTAACTGTAAGTGAAATAATAGCAACCAAAAAAAAAATCATAAATGCACTTTTAAAACAAATTGGTTTCTCGCATGCTAGAAATGTTTAAACTCTCACATGTATGTGTGGGGGGCGGGGAGGGGAAGAAACCAAAGAGACAACAAAAATTTTTAGATCAGCAATTTATGAGAAGGAAGACTTTGGTATTCTCATTCTTTCAATCTACCACATGATAGTAAATAATTTTACAAAAAAAACTGGATTTTGAATGCCTAAATTAATAAATTTATTAGTTGTTTTACGATTGTTACGTTGTTAACCGAATAACGAAACTAAAAGTGTTTTTTTACAACAAAATGAGCAAATAGGAAAATCACCAAAAAAAAAAGGTGTTAATACTTACAGCGATACTGGATCTTTTGAAGGCCTTTGTAGATTCCGCTCACTGTATATGTACTACTTTTGCCCAATTAAAAATTTAAGCATCTTGATCGATTTGAGATGTTGTTTAGAATACTTTGATTTTATTAATTTATATAATACTAGCTTATACCCGTAGGATTCACTAATATTTCTATAAAAGATATGCAATGGACCAAGAAAAATTCCAGTTGTATGGTAGGTGCCACACCCTCTTTTTCATTATCCCAATTTTTTTTTGAATACATTTTTTGATTAATCTCATATAACCCCTTACCAAATTTCAGTGGTCTAGCGTAAATACTTCCAGAGATACGGACTATGAAAAATTCCATTTGTATGGGAATAGCCACGCCCCCTATACATATAAAAATATTTTTTGGCCCATTACCATTCCTGGAAGATATCCAGTGCGTGTTTCAAATTTGGTGACGATAGGTGTATACGTTTAGGACACAAGTTGGTCTATAGATACACACATAATTTAAATTTTATATACTCGTATATAGATAATTTACGTCCAATTAAACTACTCGGGCACTTTCAGCAGAACAAAAAAACAAAAACCCACACACCTACTTTCACTTTTTTTCTGCTTTAACTTCCTCTTGTGTTGATTTTTCTTCCTCTTTTTCTTTCTACCACCTCACGTTTTGTATTTATTTTTATTATGGGATTTCTTTGACTTTATGATTTTTTTTTTGTAAATAAACTAAATTGATTTTTGCATTAATGGCCATAGTTGAGATTTCTCTACTTTTTTTCGAATACTAGCAATTATTATTTATTCTTTCTTTAAATGGTCCAACATAGCTCGCCAGTCGTTTCTTCGTTGCGCCAACTGGCGGCAATTGGAAACACCGCGGGATCGCAAATCGGTCTCCACTTGGTCTTTCCATCGGAGTGGTGGTCTCCCTCTTCCTCTGCTTCCACCGGCGGGTGCCGATAAGAATACCTTCTGGGCTGGAGCATCTTCGCTCATTCGCACTACGTGGCCTAGCCAGCGAAGCTGCTGTGTTTTAATTCGCTGAACTATGTCGGCGTCTGTATAAAGTTCATACAGATCATCATTAAATCTTCTTCGGTACTCGCCGTCGCCAACGCGTAGAGGTCCACAAATCTTTCGAAGAACCTTTCTCTCGAATACTCCTAGAGCCGCCTCATCGAATGTTGTTAGTGTCCACGCGTCTGCGACGTATAGCAAGTGCGATGAGTGACTTATAAAGTATTATTATCTTACGTCGAGAGAGAACTTTACTTTAGAATTGACTACTCAGTCCGAAGTAGCATTTGTTTGCAAGAGTAATTCTTCGTCAGATTTCTAGGCTTACATTATTGTTGGTGTTAATGCTGGTTCCCAGGTAAACGAAGTCCTTTACTATTTCAAAATTATTGCTGCCAACAGTGCCAAGGGGCGAATGCGCTGACCCTTTGCATGATGACACAAGGTACTTCGTTTTACCCTCGTTCACCACCAAACCCATTTTTCCGCTTCCTTTTTTAATTTGGAGAAAGCAGAAGTTACGGCGCGGTTGTTAAGGCCAATGATATCAATGTCGTCAGCATACGCCAACAGTTGCACGCTTTTATAAAATATTGTTCCAGCGCGGTTAAGTTCTGCAGGTTGTATTATTTTCTCCAGCAATAAATTAAAGAAATCGCACGATAGAGGGGCACCCTGTCTGAAACCTCGTTTAGTTTCGAACGGCTCGGAGAGTTGCGAGGAAACCAAATTCAGACATAGTGGCATATAGGCAGCTCCCTTTCGTGCTATCGAAAGCGGCTTTAAAATCAACAAAGAGATGATGTGTGTCGATTCTTTTTCCTTTTTCACGGGGTTTTTCCAAGATTTGGCGTATTGTAAAAATTTGGTCGATGGTAAATTTACCAGGTCTGAAGCCACACTGATAAGTTCACATCAGTCTGTTCACATCAGGCTTCAGTCTTTCGCACAATACGCTTGATAGGACCTTATATGGATATTCAAAACGCTGATTCCGCGATAATTGGCGCAGTTTGCAGGATCGCCTTTCTTGTGGATTGGGCAGAGAACACTTAGATTCCAATCTTCAGGCATGCATTCATCCAACCATATTCTGCATAGAAGCTGATGCATGCACCTTACCAGCTCCTCGCCTCCGTGTTTGAATAGCTCAGCAGGCAAACCATCAGCGTCAGCTGCTTTATTGTTTTTCAATCGGGATATTGCTATTCGCACCTCATTATAGTCGGGTTGTGGAAACTCAATTCCATCTTCTTCGATTGTGGGCTCGGGTTCGGCATCTTCTCTGGTTTCTTGCTCAGTTTCTCCATTTAAAAGGGCAGAGAAGTGATCTCTCCATATTCTGAGTGCTCTCTGAACATCGGCCACCAGGTCGCCGTTCTCATTCTTACAGGAGTTTGCCCCGGGTTTAAAACCTTCTGTGATTCGCCGAATTTTTTGATAGAATTTTCGGGCATTATTCCCGTTGGCCAGCATCTCAAGCTCCTTTATTTCACGCTTCTCTGCCTCTCTTTTTTTCGCCCGGAAAGCCGCCTCGCTTCCCTCTTCAACTCGCGGTAGTGTTCACACACACTCCTCGTTGCACTCGATCTCAGCAATTATTATTTACATTTTTCTATTTTCTAACTTTTTTCTTCTAAAGTTATTGCTAATAAGCTAAATAATGTTTGCTGCTGTTTTCTTCCGTAGCAAAATAAATTTGTTTCCGCTGGAAATAGGTTGGAAAGTAAGTGTAAAGTAGTTCAATCCTCTACCTGCACCATCGAATATGAAGGCTGCGAAATTTCATTTTTTGTTTCAATAATTAGTTTTTTTTATGAAAATTGGATACTATATTTAACTTTGTTAGAGATTGAACTTTTAATCGGAAACTTTACGGCAGAGATATACTTATAAATGCACTGCTCCTGATGATCGCCAAATCCAAAAAGAACTTTTCGAGCTAAGGAAAATGGCTGCAAGCCAAAGCATATACTACTTTATGTCTTTCCAACTAATATGAATGAGTGAGGATGAGTGAGAGATGGAGTTGTTTTTTTTTTGCTTTAAGTAATTAAGATATTTTTAGGTTGCGCAAAATTATTATTAAAGACAAGCTGACCCGGCAGACGTTGTCCTGACCGAGAAATTTCACATGAAAATTGTTCACCCTTCCCAACCTTCTTTTTTTCACTTACAAACTCTTTACATTCCTTACCTTCTTGATCGAAAAGATGGCTTTTACATATTTTAAAAATGTAACTTCCTTGCCTCGATATACTTTGGGTGTTCCTTTCAATTTTTCTCAAAAGTGGTATTGATTTTTATATTCATATGATGCCCGCCCATCTTGGAAAATATGATAAGATACCCCTTCATTGCGTCACGCACAGCAAATGCATTTTTGCGTTGATTTTCAACCAACCTTCGTGACGACAACGACAATAGATATTCTAAGAGTTGACAGTATCAATTAAAGTGAAAGAACGCAGCAGATTTTTACAGTCCGGTAGAGGTGGTCATAACCGAACATCAGCTATCGAATTGCCCATCACTTCCTTTGCGACATTTACTATGGTATTCGCGCTTTCATGCTCGTCAATATTTTACCTCCACCAAATGTTTTGCTAACATTAAAGTATTCAATTCCTAAAACCCATTCAATCTTCCTTCTAAATGTAATTTTTTCCTTGGTTTGTGTTGTTTTTGCTTAACTTTTTTTTTTTGCATTGTATCTGTTGTAGTTTTTCTTATTTTGATTTTAGGTGTACTTGAGTGTGGCATTTCCACTTGACCCTTAAAGAATTTTCAACGTATTTACAAAACTCTTACACAAAACGAAGCTTCGGTTCTCTAAGCTGTACACCAGGGTGTATCTTGTTTGTACAGAAAAGGATGTTTGTTGATCGAAAATTATTATTAATTCCAAGGAATGTGCGATTGGTTTTCAATAAAAATGGTAACTGAAATTTGAGAAAACCGGATACCGAGAAGATCCTCCTATCAGCGTTAAACATTTTTTTGTCGCTATAAATGACGATTGTTGACATTCAATCTCGACATCATTCATTTAGTATGTGCTCGTTAATTTAAAAAAAAACCCATTCTTACTTTTTTTAAATGTCCGCATGATTTTCCGACCTTTCTAAAGCCTAACTGATAGTCGGGAAAACGACCTACTACGGACCGAGTTACACTTTATTTAGTGCAATGTAAAGACCAAATGCAACCAGAAGATACGTTGAAAGTTACAACCCGTTTAATTAGGAACGAGAAGATTGTTCCGTAATAAATGCTTAAGGCCGTGACTTCGAACAGCTTGAGCTACTATCTAACACGAAGTGTACCTACCATCGCTCCTTCTGCCCCACATAATGTTCTGTCGAGCGTATAATTTGGCTGAACCCAACGTCACATTTCTTAGTGACCAGATTTTTACAATTTGGCAAAGCTTGCAAACACGCCGTAATTTTAATTTCTTAATAAGACTTACCCATCCCGTTTTATGGTGTCCACATGTTGTCAGGCGTTCCGGGGGCATTCAAGAAAAAAAATTCTTTGAAAAATTACTCATTTTACAGACGGCGAATGACGAAGACATTTTAATAAATAGTTGTATATGCCACTACGGTCAATGGGCAGATGTTATGCATTCTTACCCTGAAATAAATGCGATTAGTCTAAGATGCGTCCGGGATGCGACTAATGCCAATTATGAACACTTTAAATGTTCACATTTGTTTGAGTATGTCCTATGGAGGTTGGCGAAAATCCTCAGACTGAACCCTCCAAAAGGGTACCGACTGGTAATGTATACTACAGTTGTTCTGGCCAGGTTCAATAGCTCTGGCATATTGATATGATTCTTGACCATGGTGGCTAGGTAAAGGGCTGGATCAAGGTGTCATGCGTCATGAACCGTGCCGAGGATAAGCCTGGCGGGGGCCCATTTTAAACAGCCCCGTCTTTAACGGAGCCCTCTGGGATTATGGCCCTCTGGGAACCCCTTTCCCCGGTATTCGTGGGCACATGTCCAATTACACAATAAATAATAATAGCAACAAACATAAGGAGGCCGACACTCCAAAAATGTCGGAGGGGATAGCCCCCGTAGCTTATGGCGCTCCTGCGATGCAGGTCGTCTCTACCAGTTGCGCTGCAGCTAAAAGGGATTCTGCATGTAGTCCTCAGGCGATGCCGGGGTCAGGTGTAGCGTATCAGGTAGCAGTGGGTGAGGGAGGGCTAACAAACGGAGTTGTGTCTGCCGGCGGCGTCGTACCTACTAAGCGGCTCGATACTCGATACTGGGGTCAACGTCGAAGCCGGTGCGTTCGCCCCGTGGAACCCCTTCCCTACGCCTACGGCGTTTAGTATGGCCTACGATAGGCCAACCTGGAAAGAAGTGGGGTGGTTTCAGGTTCATGCAAAACTGGTATGGCCAGCGATTAGTGCGAGTAGGTCGGCAGATCTACTCAAACTCAGAAGGCAGGAACTCTCTTTACTCATGGGGCTTTTAACGGGGCATAAAGCGTTAGGTAGTCATGGAGAAAGGTTGGGTATTCCCTTTAATGACTTCTGCAGAAGCTGCAGCGGGGAGCAGGAGCCTGAAACTATGAGGCATCTCCTATGTGAATGTCCCGCGCTGTGGGGCATTAGTTTGAAATATCTGGGGCTGGTATTCTCTATCATCTCGGAGAATTAGCAACAATTAAGCCAAAGGACATTCTGCGCTTCGCGGAATCCACAAAATGGTTCGAGTAGGGGTATCACAACGGGACCTCAGTGGTCTATGTGTGCCATTTGCTAGTAGCCACTGAAACCTACCTACCTACCATGTGCTATGGAGAGGCCAATTGTACTTCATATTTATACCCGAACGGGTATCAAAGGACTAATTCACTTTCTATCCAAACAGGAACTTTAACTTCTATGAATATCCTAAAAAAATTAAAATTTAATTACGTATACTGAATTATACCCAACATTAGGCTAAAGGGATTAATCAGGGATCACTCTCTTTATAGATTAGCCGCACTATATTTTTTTCAGGGTATGCTTCGGCCCAGAAATGTAGCTTATCGGTACTTATACATGGAATAAGAAGAAGAATAATACCATCACTCCAATGGAAGTACCAATTGGTGAATGATTTGAGATTGGTAGTGCTCCCGATGGGCACTACGAGCAAGGCGAAGAAGCGTTTTGACAGAATCAAAATTGCTGTAAGCATTGACAACTTTTCAAAAACCAAAGTACAAAAGCTTTAATTAAAGCAATAAAATTACGGACAACCCTAGCATTCGTATACAGCGAACTATGCACTTTTTCATACTCACACTAGCGTAAGTATCAACAACTGAAGTATTAGTGGAAGAATGTGCTTTAAGTGCGTCAATAAATTCTTAGCGAGCTCGTTACTATTTGGCATTTATTCATTAACCTTGAATAGACGATGAATAAATAGAGTCTGGTCGGCCGCTTATTCCTTACAGGGATCGCATCATCGAAGTGAACCTTGGGAATCAACACAAAATTATTTTAGGTTCAAATAAAGCTATGGCTACGTAGCTTCAGAAACCAGCTTTTCTAAATAAGGTCTTCTCTTGCTGAATGTGTTTGGAACATTAATTTATGGTTGACCCCAGTTTCAAAGATTGATTGGGCTTAAAACACGTCAGTGGTATTATATAATAAGAATGACCCTGCCAATGTAGCACTAACGCACTAACGAAGTGTTTGTATGGAGATGGAGATGAAGACAATGCTGAGTACACATTCTTGTCAATGTCATAAAAAAAAATTGAGTGTGGAAACAAATCACCAACTTTGTAGAAACTACACCCAGATCAAAACAGCAGAACCTGGACGAAGGTACAATAGAAGGCTCTTAAGGAATTATAGAACACCACCCTGAAGCAATACGAAAGTGATCCCGGGAGTGTGCGAAGGTTTCTAAATTTTGGGGAATTTTTTTTCAGTCCCCGGAAACACGGCTGATGCGTTTCATCCCCATTCCACAAGAAAAAAAAATAATTGCACTAACACAGTGACTGGGCAACCGAAAGCTTTGATTTGTTATATTAAAAGCATTGAAATCAACCTGAAAGGGAGCATAGGGCTACGTATCTCGACATTTACTCCTTTTCGTCTACTATTGGTAAGATTTTGAGGATATTTTCCCTGAAACGCTCAGACAAAAGTAGATTCCATGCCAAACTTTGGCTTTATAAAGACTTGGGTATGTAGTTCTTAGGGAACTTAAGGTAAACACATGTTAAATATCTATGAACATAGCAAAGGGAAGTTATTAACTTTTGGTAGATAAGTGACCATCTTCCCGGGGGGCGAAAAATTTTAAAAGGAAAGGGTGCCTGGGAGGCCATGCCGACTCTTCGACTCATACAGTATCTTCCAAGCGTTAGGTTTCAAAATAGTAAGCAAGCAATGCAAAGATCTGCTTTGATAGCAAGCTGCCTTAAAAGCATAAGATTTAAACATTTATATCTGCTGCCTCTGTACGACCATTATTGCGAAATCTTCTGAAGATAATCTAAGAAAAAACTTTTAAGGCAACGATTTTAATACGGATTGAGCGAAATGAGTCTGAAGCTCCTTATGGCCATATACAGATAAGAAATGAACAAACTTCCTTCTCAAACTAACCAAATCAGCGATCGCATCACCTTACGGCATTGTGCTATCATATAGATGCCTCTACTACTTCCTCCTTCGTAAGCTGCCACGATGAGCAAATAGAGAAGTCAAACATTTTCTACAGTCTGGCAGAGGTGTGGGAAGTGAATTATTCGCTCCTTCATGCACTGTCTTAAACTAAAGCTGAAGTATTTTCTAAGCTACATATGAACAGCAGTATTGGTAAGCTATTGGTGGATTTCTTTTAGGGTGCCATCTTTTGAACATTTGCCAATGATTATCGCGTGTTACTTGTTTTATTGTTGTATACGTCCTTTGAAAAATTAGTGACTTATGCTTGTTGACTTCTGGTATGCGGATTGAAGGCGACACAGGTCAAAGGTAAATAGTTTTGTATTCGGTTACTGCTATAAATTTAGCGCGGCTCATTAAACTTTCATTTATTTTGAACTTTTTTGTGGTCGCTGGTGAGCTTCAGGGCTCTGTTCGTTTTTCAATCCATATTCAACTCGATTTTGTTAATCCAATGGAATGGCGATTCAATTTTTATGGCAGGTGGATAAAGAAAAAATGAAAAGTTTATAAGTTAAATTGAATGGAGAGAAATAAAGAAAATATCTGGTCAAATGGCGCATATTGCTTTAGCAAATAAGTAAAAAGTAGGCACATACTTTGCAGATGGAAGCTATTGTAATCCCACACCGGGGGCTACAGCTTTCATTGTTAGTCCCCGGTTTAGGTATCATATTGTTGAGACACACAAGAGGAGAAAATCTCATATTTGATGCACTTCCCGAGTGGGGCATAATGTGAGTATTGCTGCAACAACAAATCCCAAGGCCAAAATAGACGTTTAGTGTGTATTCCTTCATACACGTCTAAAGTACTGAATCTTTTTGAAATTTTCTCATTATGAAGTCAGTTTTGGAAAACTGGACGCTATACGGTGAATGGAAAATCGAAGAAAGTGAGCAATAGGACATATTGTGTGCAAGGTTGAAAGATGTGAAAGGTAGATTGAAGTACAGAGTGCAAGAAAGATGAAAAAAGAGAGTTAGACGGATATGATAAAGGAGACGGAGTTTTGAATAAAGTACAGGCATAGCAATTAAAAAAGGAATACGAAAAGAAATGTAAATATGAATTTTTATTTGTTGAGGAAGAAGGAAAGGTAGGATATATGGGGTATAGCAAGGAAGGGTTGAAGGAAGGTATTAATATTAATGATGCAGGAAAAGAAAAAAAGAGATAGAGCGAAATAAAAAAGGGTGAGAGTATAATTCTGAAAGTTACTTTCCGGAGAGAACAAGAGCTGCGGATCGTTAGCTTCAAAAACCTTTATGGAATGGAAAAACAGTGACTTTAAGCAAATTGACTGCCTTAGCAAGTTGACTGCCTGTGTATGACCGGTGGTCACATCAAAAAACTACCCCGAGGTGCCAAGTACAAAAGTATATCTTGCGCTCTTACTAATAGCGGGATTATTGTACCAGGAACAAAAGTAGTGCTGTGCACACGTTTGGGTATACTTTATTGCTGTGATCACTGGTGAGCATTAACTGTTATTTTGAGAAAGTTATGCTATTTTTAAGGGTCTTATCGTGATCCCCGGTGATACATTGGGTAGTTTATTGCTGTGATCACCCCGTGATACACTGGCAGTCAACGTGTTAAGACTTGTACATTTTAAATTCTAATATTTCACTGCAGGAAATGTAGGTAAAAGTCAAGTTGAGTCCAAGACGAATCACTTAATGGATTTCCCTATTAAAACTAAATTTAGAGCACAAACTGGAAACTTTTAGGGATGGTCAACGGCTGAAAATTATTTCTTAGAAGTAGTCCCTCCATTCCTTAATTTTTTTTCCTATATATAATAATCATAAGGCGAAGTCAACAAGAGCGCAACAACGTCCCCTGAGACCTTCCGCTTTAAAAATAAGCTGTTTTAATTTTGGAATTAAAACAACTCGACAAAATTAAAATTAGTTGTTTTTTAATAAGTTGCCATGTTGTTGTTGTATTAGCGATACTTCGGCCTTCCTAGTCGTCACTTTCTTTACCTAGCATTGTCATCAAGATCTTCTAACGAAAGTTGCAGGAACCTCGCGCCTTCATTGTTGTTAGATAAGACGACTCAGTTGAGCAGATAAATAGAGAGTTGGAGTCATGGGAAAATACGTCGTATGCCGGGCAGACATTTGACATATCAGTGTTCAGTTTGGAGAGGTAAGAGTTTAATTTATTACAATATCCAGAACGAAGTTGGGCCATCGTTACTTTCATGTTTTTCTTCGACAACAGGTGGAGCTGGTGCCTGAAAGACGGCATTTACTGAGCTGGCAAATCAGTTTACCGACTCTGTGTGGATGTTGTTGAGGATCTGTCGGAGCAGTTTTGATCAAACAGAGGAGATATGTGGTGGCGGACTTAATCATAATGCTTACCGAGATGTTTTCCTGGGAGGCGGATTTTCGTCAAGCCGGCGCCTGTTTGAATGTTGTGGTGTTAAACAGTGAACAGGAATTCCCAGGGGATATGACACCACCCTGTGGCACCCCTTGTTTGATTATACGTGGTTTTGATCGTTCGCCTCTGAGTTCCACCGATGACTGCCGACCATTCAGAAGTGTTAACTCGTCGAGGTCATTAATAAGCTTTCGACAAGTCAAGCCCAACCAACACAGGCAGGACTGTAGGCGATTTTGGTTGAGACCGACATTTATCTGAGTGGTGATGGCGTTTAGCGCGGTGGTCGTGCTATGTATTTTACGGAAACTTTGCTGATGTTCGACAAGCCGCAAGTTAACAGTGTAGTAAGGGAGCAAGACTGTCTCCAAGGTCTTCACTACTGGCGAGAGGGGCGATATGACTGACCAACGTGAGCTCGTTTTCCAGGATTTAGTAGCCGCACCACTTTTACCTGTTTCCATTTTTCTGGAATGACAAAGGTGGTCATAAACAGATTGAAGGTTGTTAGGTAACTTACTCCCTCATCAACGAGATGGTTCAATATCAACATGGATATTCTGTCTATGCCTATAGATTTTGAACCTTTGTAGTGGTGATGGCGATAGTCGCTTGACTTTTTTTTCCATTTGTGCGCTTCCCTGGTAGCGCGTCTGATTTCCTTGTACAGGAGGATGCAATACAAATTGGCGACAGAAAGCGGTCGAGCATATCCCCGGTATCGACTGAACCTTATCGCGGAGATTTATGGATATTTTGTCGTTAGGGTTAGACGGATTGGACAAAGATTTTACAGTGAGACATAATTTGCCAACACCAGCAGAGAGGTTGCAGGACCATAGAAGCTCCTACTACTTGGCGCTCTTGTGTCGATAAACCAGCCGTCTAACTTCTGCATTGAGATCCTTAAATTGACGATACGTAGGGACCAAGCATCGCACATGATCAGGTTCGTTTGCCAGGGCCGCTGCCTCTGCGGGGATGTACTGACTAGCCTTTGACATAAATCCTCTGCCAACCAATGTAGCAGATCCAGTCTCTTGGCCCCGGTTGGTCTCCACAACCGGCCGGAGCAAGAGAATACTGAGAAGCCTTGCTGCAAGTAGCTGCTTGTAAGATGACAGTTTTAGTGGAAAATGTGACGAGTTAGACACCTCTTGGTCGGGTTCAACCCAAGTCTTTCTGGTACTATAGAACCGGCTGTGTCATCTTTGATGTGTGCTCATATTTGACTCTTTTGATATTTGAAAATACTGATGCTTTAAGATGAACGCTTATGCATTCAATTTTAGAGGAGGTTCTTTAAATAACTCCAAAAAAAAGCTGTCGTCAGCATTAGATAAATCTACTATGTGCTTCTCGGCTATAGCATACTACACAGCTAAAACTTTGAGCGTAAATTTTAAACTTTTTTGGGGCTATATGTGCAAACCAAACTTGGTTTGGAATTAGAAAGATGAAGAGGGTTTAAATTTTAATTCAGAAATGTTTTGAATAAAAATTTAAAAAACTAAAAAACCATTGCATAAATTGCCACGACTCGACGCCCCGCATCAGAGTGCAATACTCTACCCACTGAGCTACCGCGCACACACATTTGAGCTGTCTATACGGGTTTTGTTATGTATACGTTTTTTCCAGTTTAGTTTTAAATCTAAACCGTAAGAAACTTAAAGTTGGTTTAGGTAACTGAAAGGTTTGGAATTTACTACAAAAAATGGTTTCAAATGTAGGCGCAAATTATTTACCGTCTAACGTCCGACCTAACCCATCGACTTTTTAATTAACTTAGCAATAAAAATATATTTCTAAATTTTGCAGCTTCATTATTTTAAATATTCAAATTAGAATGTCGTAAGCCTCGTAGTATTTAGTTAAAAGTTTTCGTATTTCAAAGAAAAAACTTAAATTAGTTGCGTCCTCATGTAAACCGAAAGAACACAAACGTTCATAAGTTCATGCCAGTGACGAGAGGCAAATGCGGAAAACTTGTGCATATTGATAGCAAAATGTCAGCACCACAATTCGCTTTCATCATATACTCGCCTCTACGTGGCCTACCCAAGCTTGCCAAAATACACACTGTATCTCGTCACAAACATACCAACCCTGGTCGACTTTTAGGTTGACGTGTCACCATTACTGTTCTACGTCTCGTCGGAAGCAAAAATGAAAAACATAGAAAAAACAGAAACATGTCATTTGCACAAAAATTGCTCAAATCCTCGCCGTAAGTCAAATGAGCACATCATTGACTTTTTTTGCCCACGTTTTTATACCAAGTAGTGCTACGCACACAAGGTATATTAACTTTAGTCGCATAACGGCACTACGTAACGGCATAAACGGATCGAGATAGATATTGACTTATATATATCAAAATATTCAGGAGAAAAAAAGAAATTGATTGACTGTGAACAAGATAACTTGAGTAAGTTTTGAGATATCTTAATGAAATTTGGTATGCGGGTTTCTTGGCACTCATCTCTGAGCGCTATTTAAAATAGGCGAAATCGAATGATAGGCACGCCCACTTTTTATATATTGAATATTTTCAAAAATACAAAGAAGTGATTATTCAGTGCAAAATACACTTATAAGGATAAAGTTTGGTGTGTACATTAACTTTAAGGTAGAAAATACATATTTCAAGAAATTTTTGAAAATGGGGGTGGTAGCGCCCACTTTTGATTAAGTCAAATTTAGAAATAATATTAATAATAAATCACACATATTTATATTAATACGAGGTATGTTCCAGAAAAAAGTGGGCGAAATCGGGTAAGGTCCACACCCACTTTTTTACGAAAGATTTTGAAAAGTATCATAGATATATTTAATGGGCAACAACTTTGCGTACAAAAACTTTATATCAATTCTATTTCACTTTCAAAGTGTTGGTGAAGGAAGAAAGTCGAAAAATATACATGAACGTGGCCCCGCCCTTTTATAGCGGATTATTCCACAAACATTTAATGCCATAACTCCGGCATATCGAAACGATATTTTTCGAAAATGTTGCATAAATAGAGATTAATGCTTGTTGTGAAAATGGGCGAAATCAGTGAAGATCCACGCCCA
This sequence comes from Merzomyia westermanni, assembly GCA_949987695.1. Lineage (NCBI taxonomy): Eukaryota > Metazoa > Arthropoda > Insecta > Diptera > Tephritidae > Merzomyia > Merzomyia westermanni. The sequence goes on from OX465293.1 coordinate 71,006,004, forward strand.
GTTTTTTACCATAGTTCTGAAAATTTTGTTTGCAAAATGTAAAACGCGGTATTTTTATAAATCTGCCAGCTATGTAAATAAGATAATAAGCTTCTCGACCGAAAAAAAGTTTGTGGATTTTGGAAAAGTAAGCGCGGGCCCGCCCACTTTTCAGCATAAAAATTCTGTTATTTTCAAAGGGGATTGCTTGTAGTTTGAAGTAGACATTTCAATCAAAGTTGGTCACCTGCTTCTCAATGGTATGTGGAATACTCCTGCCAAAAATTAAGCAAATCGGATAACACACAAGTAAAATATCCGGGCAAGTTGTTAATACCCCACTGCAATAGGAAAGTTATATACCTTTTTTGATTTTCATACCTTTAATGAACATGCAATGTCTGTAAGTATGAGAAGAAGAAAAGATGAGAAAATCAATAAGTAAACTGAAATAATAAGGATGATGAGCGGAGTCGCTTTAGCAATGTCCGTCTCTCCGTCCGTCTGTCTATTTGAGCGCAAATTTTTCAAACATAAAATGTGGATGTATTGGTATGTCGAAAAAATGTGGTTAGCAGTTGTTGGCAAGAAATCTATTTATATACAAATATATTAATGGCGGCCGCCGCGGTTTGGCGGTGTTGTTCCCGGCCTACCACACCCAAGGTCTAAGGTTCGTGCCCTGGTCCAGGTAATATCAAAAGTTGTTTGGAAAAGTTTTTTCAAAACGGGGTCGCCCCTCGGCAGGATCCGAGTGTCTTTCTTGTATGGAAGGCTTCTCAGCAAAAATTTATCTCCTTTCTAGATGCCGTTCGAAGTCGCCAATTTGTAGGAAAAAATTCCAAACGGCAGACCTCAAATTGGAAGGGAAGCTCGGCGCAAACATCTCTCAGGAGGTTTATGATGATATACCTGTTGAATAATAAATTAATTTACCGCTCAAAACTCATGACAGAAGTGTTTTTATTGAAAACAATCAGCTAGCTTTATAATGCGAACTGAAAAGTATTAAAATAAACCTGCGAAAATTGGTATGCCATAATATATCACTACTAGGTATATAATGTTCGTTCCACCCGAACTTAGGCTTCCTTACTTGTTTTTGTAAGTTTTCGTAGAAATTTTGTTGTTTAATTTATAAATCACATATGCATAGATCTATTATGTACAATAGGTGGAATACATTTTTTCAAGCTGGCCGCTAGCAGGCTTGCATTTTGCGTGCAATTCCAGGAACGAACATTTTTTTAAACCTAGAGCTATTTTCGAGCCATCAAACATTTTGTAGTAACATTTATATATGCATGCAAACAATATAAAATGATATTGGGGCGAGTATATATTGGAGTGATATGAATGTTATATATTTTAGAGCTCTTGATATTCGAATATTCGAACTATTAGAATAAGACAGTACAGTAAAATTCGAATACCTTACGAATAATCGTTCGTGGAATATTCGAATATTCGTTTCTGTTCGATTATTCGAATATTTGCCGGGTATAATATTTCCGGCTACTAAAAAAGGAAGACAATATTTGCGGCTATTGAAAAAGTTCTCTAGCTGATATGCACAAATATTGCTTAGTTAGCCGAAGTAGTTCGAGATAAATTTCACACTGATTTTTTTACCATCTCAAGGGATGTATATCATTAAATGTGACAGGTGTTCCACAACCAACGCAAATATTTAAATTTAGAAATATAACAAGTATTAGAATAATCCTACTTCTTCGTATATTCGTATAATAGAAGCTCTTGCAGTATTCGAATAGTAACATTCGATTTTCTGTATCAAAAAAAGCGACAATAAAAGCTCCGAATATTCGAGCTATTCGAATAATTTTAAGAGCCCTAATATCTTTTTAATGAAAACTTGTATGTAAGACTTTAGGTTTTGTAACAGAGACTCTGTATAACTTTCAAACAGATGAGATAAAGGACAATATTCAATGTATATTGGAACGATTGCCACCATTCCTAGTTAAATTTTGCTTTATGACAAAACGGTTTCGGAGTTCGGTTAATGTCAGCGTTTCATTTCCAACTTGTTTTAATAAACAATGTGCCCACTCCCACTTCCAAGCACTGATAATATCGGCTCTCCCACCCATTTGCTGAGACTAATGGCCCAACATTAATTTCAATCATTATGTACCTTAAAGTTTTTGAAACTTGAAAGTCACAAATTACGATAAGGGTGGCTGACGTTTTGGGGACCTACATTGTCCCGTGAAAGTAAGTGGTGAAAGAAAGGTCTCCATTATCTGCAGAGCTGGACATCATTATCAACGTCTGCTGCAAAGGGGTGTCACGTCAGCATGACATTAGTTGTACCATCTAGTCCCCAGTATTAATAAACTTTCTTTCTGCTCAGCATTATGTGTTTATCATTTATTATTTAAGCGAAGAATTTTTGATTTGTAAACATCTTTGGGCTCGGTAGGGGATGTCCAGAAAAGTTACGCGTTCCTGCCTGTATGCGTGCCTCTGCCGCTGCTTGTAAATAATAGAAGCTCTTGTAGTATTCGAATAGTAATTTGTTTTGTTTGTGTAATCTATGTGGTTATACTTATGGAATGAAATGCTTAACCAAAAACTAATATAACTTAAACTAAAATTAATAAAAATAAAAACACATTTAACATTAAATAAAATAAAATAAACTTAAAAAAAAAAATGGAATGAAATAAAATAAAACAAAATAAAATAAATGTAATTAAATTAATTGAAAGGAACTATGATAACGGGGAGGAAAGGGAAGGATAGGAAAGGATAGGAAAGGAAAGGAAAGAAAAGGAAAGGAAAGGAAAGGAAAGGAAAGAAAAAAAAATGAAAAGAAAGGAAAGGAAAGGAAAGGAAAGGAAAGGAAGCGAAGGAAATCACATTTTTTACAGGGTACATATCGTCGTAAGTTACATTTGTGTCGAAAACTATTATAGGCCCTTGCCATCAAGATCTATCTTTTTATTCTCAAGAAAACCACTTGTTGGTTTGGAAAACAATTAAGAGAACCGATGTTGATGCGCACTTTTCGTACAAAGTCATTATTCGTCTTTAAATTAAGATATCACTTACGCGGGTTTGCAGAATCACCGACAATATATTTACACATCAAACTCCATGTTCCAAAAAAGTTGTAAGATATATTTTAGAATTTCGCACTGTTATTAATTTTTTTTTCATAATTTTCATGGAAATCAACGAAGTAAAGTGTATCTTAAAACTTTTTGTTTTGGAATTTTTTTAGAAAAATTTTATTTTATTGTGCATTAAACGTTTAGAAAACCTTCTATATTTTCGAATATTGAACTGATAACTAACTATAGAGTAATTTAGGGTATTGAGATGTAGGCATACCTTTTCGATTGGAAGACGTTTGCCTCGTTGATAGCAACCTAGGTGACAAATGCTAATAGTTACTTTGCCAAACAAACAAGTTGAAGGTGGTACAGTGAGTTGGCAACGGAAACGATTAACATGAAATTTCTTGTAGCCATGATTTTAAAGTAACGGTAAAGTGACATTTTGCACTTTATAGTGAATCTTACTTTAAAGTTAAACATTTTTAGTTGAAAACACTGTCGTTAAGTATTAAATAATTAAAAGTTCCGCTTTTTGGTAAATTCTAGATCAAAGCTACCTTCTTTAAGATATTTTATGCCGGCTTTAAATTAGTTGAATAATTAAGACCAAATTATGGTAATTTATGCATCCGAGTAAATATATTAATGTATTTTATTTATTTTTAAATACCAAAGAACGGTAGAAACGCATTCCGATAACTATTCTATCACCAAATTAATTATAATTGGGATGTGTTTTTCTTGCATGAAATCAGACACCTAAAAAAACAAATTTTATTAAAATATAAGAATTTTAAGGGCGCTTAGAAATATCGATACGTATATAAGTATTATCATTATGGTTGACAGTACATTTTCATTCATATAAGTTTTTTCATCGCAGGCTATTGAAGAAGATTATTAAAATTATTCTTATTGCTATAATGAAACCAGCATGAAATAACTAAACTTACTTTGTAACCAACACGTTAAAATTAGAAGTTAAGTTTAAGCACAAATTTCTCTGAAATTCGCTGTTATCACGCTGCTACATAATTGCTACGTAAGCGCAACGTCAATGGAACGTTACCGTGAATAGTGGTTCAACAATTTAAGGTCACAACAATAGTCGCAACTCGGTTTCGGGGACTATTTGTGCTAGTTGAGATGACATTAGTGCTAAGGAACCTTCATATGAAATATCAACCAGATATCTCAAAATTTTTCCCAATGACGGGCATGCCAAACACTCCATGCCAAATACTCCTTTGACTTACTCTGTCAGCTATGCTTAGGTGAGCACGCTTAAAAGTTTCTCCTTTCTTATTACAAGGTGGCGCAAAAGTAAGCTTCCGATGTTCAGCATATCGGTTGTGGCACGTGCAGTGTGTGCTGTTGCACCGTCTTGTTGGAACTACATGTTTTCCAATCCCAATTCATCAAGTTGCGGCAAAAAGAACTCGTTGATCATTGCTCTGTAGCGCTCACCATTCACAGTAACCGTTTGGCCCCGACCGATTATTGGTCAAATAAATAGTCAGCAATATTCCGCGTTCTGGAGCAGTGTAGCGTAACATTGTTTATTAACGTGTATTTCGCATGTGTTTACTACACAAATGTCAAAACAGAACTGACTTTAGGGGCCAATCGCAAAATTTATAGCATTTTCTGATAGGAGGATTACTTTTGCGCCACCCTGTATAAGGGTGCTGCATATTTGAACGGGGCTCAAGAGCTTATGGTCTGAAAGCATGTTGTTTTTCGAATTGCATTTAGAATCTGAAGCGAGCAAAATCTTTCTGTAAAAAAAGTACACATACAAGTGTGACCACCGTATTGTAAAGATATATATACGTTCATATATACCGATAACTTTTTTTTGTTGTTGTACCTATCAGTTATATAGTCATAGAGGTATGCAGCTTGCGGTTTCTTTGTGAATCGTAAATTGGTTATTTTTATTGCCAAAACGTGACAGTTGACACATTTGGACACACAAATTAGCATTGCAGCATTTGGTTTTTCCCTATTTGGCATTCTTATGCGTTTTGCCTAAGAAACTTGGAGAATTTCGTGGTATTCATTTTATACATAATCGTTTTGGGTTTTAATTTTAGCGTTAAATAAAAGAAAGTTATAACGACACGTCTGCCTTTGACACGAACTTCGAACGTTATTTGAGTGTGTTTAATCTATTGTGTGACATGGGATTAAACTGGCCCTAAATCGTATCTGCTGTCCCTGTAAATGGGAGAAATAAGTCTGTAATGGTTAACAGTGGCGTACCCAGGGGTGGGCGTACTAGATTCGTCAATGAACTACTATTTTTTTTACTTTCGATTCAATAACACAATACCATTTGCTGCTTCTGATTTATAATTTTCTTATTTTAGACTAATGACAAAGTGCATTTTTATGAATATATGAAATTACCTGTTAGTGGAGTATTAAGCCTTTATACATATACTGGTCTTTTCAGACTTTCTACAAAATTCACTAGGCTTCGAAGACATTGGTTCTGCTGAGCTAAAAACTCTGCTCCCTTGACTCTCACGTCTTTAAAAATTTCGAATTAAGGTGGTCTGAAAATACTAGTGTGGACAGGCTCATTAATTCAATGAGAGCAAACAACGCACAGCGGGCCAGAAGGCGGTCAAAAACGGCCAAAATTCCATGATGGAATTTTAATTTTTCGTGTTATTAGCCAAAATATATAATATCTAAAAAAAAAAAATAAAATATTATAGCAATTGCTCAGTTATTAAGGTCACAATTTTAGTCTGATTAAGAGTGTTGGATTTTAATTTTACAAATGGGGTGTATATTGAAACTGAATTTTTGATTGTCTAAAATAGTAAATATATAACGTTTTTCTTCATTTTCTTATTAACAAGGTGCATTACAATAAAAAATAGTGAAAAGCGATTCAAAGTAGTCCTTATTTCAAAATTTTAGCATATTTTATTGATTAAAATGTTCAATTTTTATGAGACGTGCTCTACGTCTTTTGAATGTACTCCTACGTACCACCTCCTATCACAAAAGCTAAACATAAAATATATTCTACATTTAATATTCTTTACGGTAATGTTGCACGTTTTTTCACTTTTTCATAAACTTTTTTTTTTTTTTTTTTACTGGCGCTGATCCCGTTTGAGCAATTTTGGTCGAGCCGATCCAAATTCAAATTCATTCATTCCTTGAATGCCATTATTGCCGTGCGTTTGTCGAAAATTTGATGGATAACTTTTAGTTCACCGACTTGCAGTAAAAATTAAATTAATATCAAGTTCACATTTCATTTAACTCAGCTTTTTTAGCATATTTTTTTAAATATTCGTGGTTTGCTTTCTTTCGATTAAGTACATTTACGTAAATATGGCAGAATTCACTAAAAGAGAAATTCTTCAACAGTTAGATGTTTCCAATCTGGACAATAAGTTTATTTCTAGACTGAAACTATCAATTAACTCTCTAAATGGTAAGCGGAATGTGAAATATAGCGCTGAATATATATAGAATGAAATCTCGATTCGAACAAAAGCATGCAGAATGGCTGAATTCTAGTTTTAATATCCCTGAACTGGAAATTGAAGATTGTGCAATAGAAGAGCAGGGTTATCGCCCTCGCCCTGGCCGTCCGAGTCTTAAATTTGATGACAAATCTTCCCGATCTAAACGACGTGAAGTTTAAAAAATTAACTCGCATCAAACACATAACCCAGAATCGTTGTTAATAGCATGTCGCCAGTCAGCAAGTAGAAGTGGAAACAAAGATTTTTATTCAGTCATAAGTTTTGTTTTAAAAAATATTGAGCAAACAAGAAAAGTTCGAAAATTGCTTGAAAGTTCAATCCAAACAAAAACCACTGAAGAAACTTTAGCATTTTTACTGAACAATTCTCTTACTTAAAGTACAGAAAAGTCGAAATAGCAAAAAAAAAATTTTAAAAATTTAAAAACCGAAAACTCTAAAAAATTAAAACCAAAAATTGAAAAATCTTAAGTTAGCAATTTGTGAGCTATTTTGATAAGTTTTGAATTATGGCCACTTTTGACCCCTTCCTGGCCCATAGTGCAACGGTGGAAAAATAGATAGCGACGAGAATTTTAGTCCATTTTCTAAAAAAAACATTACAGAACAAATTTTAAACTTTGTTCAAAACCTAGGAAAATTGACCCAAGTTTCATAAAAATTCCACACTTATTAATCCTAATTTTTATAAGAAATTTGGATAAGCAGTTTTTTGACCAATTAAATTTGGTATTTATAATAAAGTGTTAAGGTCAAGTTGGCAAAAAAGAGCGCCAATCATGTGCATTAATTGATAAATTTATGGTGTCAGTTTTGTTATGCGAAAGCTCAAAATTTAAAAAATTTCTGCATTTTCTCTATTGCTTAGTTTTATAAAATTCTTAGGTCAGCAATAAAAACTATTTTTTTTTTAAATAATAAACCAGTCTTTTAGCATCTTTGTTAACACAATGTGTTCTGTCTTTGTGTAATAAACTTCATCAAAAAAAGATAGACTAAGGGTTTGTAGTGGATTTCGCAAAAGACTGATTTGTAAAGACGTATTCGTTCTGACGAACATCACTTTGAAAAATTGTTTAGAATTTGTGATATGGATATTGAAATCAAATAGAACCGGCTCAAATCTAGTCAAAGTCTGAAAGCATGTAACTTGGATGTTTATTTCAAGATTTCTGTTTTTTCTCCATTTATGAAATAATAATGGAAATAGATAGTCGATTCACTAAACATAAAACTATCTTTAGAGATTTCGCTTCGGTTTTCCAACAAACCACAGTGCTGAATTTTATGAACCACTTGTTCAAAACCAAAATATAGTGGCCGAAACCGATTTATGGAGAAGGTTCTTAAAGTGAAATAAACTTTCGCCAAAAAGCATTTTTCGCACTTCAGATCTGCAACAAAAGATCACTTCATAACTTATACAAATTTGCTAAACAATTTTGCAACGCTCCCATTTCCACTTCCACAGTAGAACTCACCTTATCAACCCTTCTTCTTTAAATTCCGCCTAACCGTCTGAGCCATTTTGGCCTTTTACCATAGCTCGCCACTCGTTACGTCTTTGTGCCAATTGGAAACACCACGGGGTTACAAATCCGTCTCAACTTTGTCCTTAAGTCGGGGTGGTGGTCTCCCTCTCCCTCTGCTACCACCGGTGGGTTCCGATAAGAATACCTTCTGGGGCGGAACATCTTCATTCATTTGCACAACATGGCCTAGGTAATTACGACATTGGGTTTTAATTCGTTGGACTAAGTCGGTTTCTGCATATAGCTCATACGGCTCATCATTAAATTTTCTTCGGTACTCGTCGTCGCCAACGCGTAAGAGTCCGTAAATCTTTCAAAGAGTCTTTCTTTCGAACATTCCCAGAGCTGCCGCATCCGATGATATCAGTGTCCAAGTTTCTGCACCATATATACCCGGACGGGTACGAAAAGTAATCTATTTATTTCCGTCCTTCGAGAGAAGACTTTACTTCTCAACTGCCAACTCAGTTAGAAGTAGCACTTGGTTGCGTGAGTGATTCTTCGTTGCACTTATAGACCGACATTATTGTTTTTGTTAATGCTCTAAAAAGGTTGAAAAATTATCTACTTGACTCTACCGGACAGGTAATTATAATATTTATGTGTACATTATGCTTTACAATTGTTGAATATCCTATCTTATTTATTCCTTCTCTTTATACAAGAATATTAAAACTCGCTTTATAAGTACCAATATTTTCTTGGGACTTCTGTATTTTCCCCAATACAAGGTTATGAAAGCAATTTCTTTTATATGAAATCAATTTCTTTTTTATGAAAGAAAACGCTATATCTCTTCGAAAAAAAATTACCAAAAATCAGAAAAATGTGTCGCGATCTTAAGATGGACGCATTACTCTATTAAAATGTAATGAACTACAGAACTGCATAATCCAAAAAATTTCAAAACTCTGACAAAAATGGAAGGCTTTGATAAATTTGCTTTGAATTTTCGCGAACTTTGCGCACATTTTTAAAACAAAATTTATTGTGTGTCTCAAATTTTAGGTTTCGATTTTTTTCACCCAGATGCCCAAACAAATCTGCACTGCTCCACTCATATAAAGAGCTAAGAACTAGCATTAGTCGCATGCTGATTTGCGTGACATGCCTAATTCATTGCAGACTCATAACAGTATTTTTGGAGGCTATAACTTGAGTTCTTCAAACTTTGTTTCACACTTCATTATTGACGTTTTTGCGCTATAAAATAAAATTTTACTATTATCGGACGTTTTATACGCATTCAAGTGCTAGTCGTTATCGTTTGAAGTAATAAGTTGTACCAAGAACATTAAGCAATTGATGGCTTTTCGGTTGACGGAGCATGATATAAATATAAAAAAAAGTACGTTTAGATGAAGATAATGATGCTAAAGTAGAAAATATATTTTAAACTTTTCACATAAAAATTGACATTGAGAAGTTGCACAGTTTTTTAGCTGCCATCGGCCTTCTAACCAATCAATATCAAAGCAGATGTTAAGAAGTAGGGTAATTTTGGTTTCGCTGAAACTGCCTACTATATACCCAGTTAAGGTTTGAAATTAGTTCACTCAATTTAACTGAACTCATTGAAGTTGAGAGACTTCTAAACACTAAGTAGGTCTGCAATCGATGACACTATTGAGCCAGTGCGATTGCAACAGTTTATAAATCCAAGGGGCGCAAAATTCTTTTCCCTTTATGCCACAGCAAAAGTCTATCCAAGCCGAGCTAGATTTATGCCGCCTTTAAAAGTTCAGCAAACACTTTTTGACACACCTAATGACGCCCGATATTATTTATGCTGACCCAATAGATTTGGACTTGTCCACAAGCGGTGATACTGCTCCATTTCACACACTGTTTTGAATCTCTCAATGTAACCTTATATATCGACTTACTGTTCCAGCTCAACAACTTCAAAATCCTTGATAATAAAAAAGAAACTCTTTTAGCTGATCAAAGGCTAATTAATTTTTTTTATAATGTAGGGTTTTTTATAATTGATTAGAATCTCCCAAAACCGCAACCGAAAGCAAACCTGGATAGCTGTTTATCTAATAAAATGCTCGACTGTTGGTACAGCAGGTTCTGAACGTTCTTAGAGCTTTGTTTTTCAGGGCAGCAGTCCTCAGCTCCAATTCAGCCGCAAGTTGAAGATAGGTATTACAAGGTGTACCTGCAAGGTATTGACTACTATGGACATAATTGAATATCACTTTTTCTTCAAACCGTTTAACAACAAATTTCGCAATATTCAAAGTATTAAAGTCGATTGCAGTGAATTTAATTAAAATCGTTTTACTACAACTGGTTTTGATGTGATCTTGAATGATTACGTTATAGAGTGTGATATACGCTTCGTACCGCAATATGTTTACGAGGTGTGTTCAAAAAGTATCGCGAATTTTGAATTTTCGCTGGTTACGTATATTCGAATTTCGAATTTTTTTGTGGCGTTATGTTGGTACTCATGTCTCTCACTTATGCCGACCAGCTCGGCCATTTTGAATGTTCAGTTAATTGTTGACAGCTGCTTTGCTTGCACGTGTTTTGGATCGTCTTCGATTTTTACGCGAAATTCGTACCAACACTGCTCATTTGTGACCAAAAACAGCATCGCATGAACATTGCTAATGAGATGTTAAACTCTGTCCGCGACGACCCAAATTTGCTCCAGAGGGTCATAACTGGTGACGAATCGTGGGTTTATGGTTATGACGTGGAAACCAAAGCTCAATCATCTCAATGGAAGCTGCCGCACGAACCAAGACCGAAAAAAGCGCGCCAAGTTCGGTCGAATGTGAAAGTTTTGCTGACAGTTTTCTTCGATTGCAGGGGCGTGGTGCATCATGAGTTCTTGCCACAGGGAAGACCGGTCAATAAGGAATATTACCTGGAAGTTATGCGCAATTTGCGCGAAGCAATCCGCCAGAAACGCCCGGATTTGTGGAAGAACAAAAATTGGCTTTTGCACCACGATAACGCCCCTGCTCACGCATCGTTGCTTGTGCGCGACTTTTTGGCCAAAAACAACACACTAATGATGCCGCAGCCACCGTATTCCCCGGATCCGGCCCCCTGTGACTTTTTCTTGTTCCCTGAACTGAAGAGGCCCATGAAAGGACGACGTTACGCTTCTCTTGACGAGATAAAGACGGCATCGAAGGAGGAGCTGAACAAGATACAAAAAAATGATTTTTTGAAGTGCTTCGAAGATTGGAAAAACCGTTGGCACAAGTGTATAATATCTCATGGGGATTACTTTGAAGGGGACAAAATAGATATTCATGAATAAATAAATAATTTTTGAAAAAACACAAAATTCGCGATACTTTTTGAACACACCTCGTACATGCAACTCTGTTGCAAATTAAGCTTCCTTCCATGAAGTGGTAGTATTTTGTTGTGTTTCAAATTACAATTTTCTAACTATATCTTGAATAAAATTAATTATCACTTTTCAAATGCAACATTTCTTTGTATTCCAACTACTTTCCCACGCTTTATGCAGCCAAGTTTCCACGGTTTTCATAACGAAATACCCTAGCCACCTTCATCCAACACACTCATAATGGCAGTCAAGATGAAAGCAAATGGGTAGTAATAAACATTACTGGTTTGGAACACTGACAGTGGATGCAATAAAATATTTCTATGCACAACAACCTAGCTGAAAGTTATGCTTGCTGCCAACCGAAAAATACTCCAATAACTGCAATAGTGTAAGTCTCAATGTTGTCCGTTGACGAACCCCAACGTTTGGATAAACCAAGCCATTTACTATGTTGTGCACTTCCCCTTTTGGGTAAAGAATAATTCGTTCAGCAGCTAAAACTCCACAGAGGAAACCGCAAACACAAAAGCACACGCACACATCCAAACAAACATTAACAAATTAATAGATATTTATGTAAGTTGTTGATAGTCTAATGAAAGCTTTACTACAAGTTTTATCCACTGTTTGGTAAGAATATAGACTGAAAGTTGCTAACTATGTTTCGAGTAAGCATGTTTCTCGTGCTTTTGTATGTATATAAAGTACGTTTTGTTTGTTAGTAAATATATTGTTGGCGGGCAACATTGTACAACGGGTAACATCTCAAAGAACTCGTAATAGTTTCCACTTATTTTGTGCTCTTGGCTCCATACTCGTGGTTAGTAGAAAGCTTACGACGCATTTGTCAGTTTGCCATTTGCAAACGTTGCTGACTGAAGTGCTGACTTTTTGGCGATGTAGCTGTTCAAAGTGTTGCTAATACTTAGTAGGTGTGTGGGTACTTGGGATGTAAATTTTTGGATACTTACATTTCAAGGATCACTGGATATAATTTTGCAATCCCACTTCGACCACTTTTTCAAAAGTTTTGAATTTTTGAAAAAAAAAAAAATGTCGGGTAGTGAAAGGATGTTGTTTACTTAGTCCTTAAATAGAACATCTTGATTTTGAATATTACAGTTTTGTGCTTATAATGGGTTTCTGTAACAATAAAAAATTATTTATACAAATATAGCATTCCTATATCAAATTACTTAGAATGAAAGAGGAATCGATTGAAAAATGTAAGTCCTTTCGTCCATGCACTCGATAACTTGAGAAAAATTTTAGCTATTTGAATGAAATTTGGCTCACAGTTCACTTTTCGGCCAAGGTGGGCTGCTATTTAAAATGGTAAAAATCAAAAGATAACCAAGTTCCTTTTTTCGACATCGACATTTTGAGAGATCTAAAAATGAGATAGCTCATTAACAGCAAGCAAAAATTCCGAAAAGGGCGTGTCACCGCCCACATATAAGTGAACAAATTTTCAAACACACTGCTAACAACTTTAGAAAATTTCTGCATATAATAAAATTTTAACATTTCGAAGTCTGTACATTGCAGATATTCGAGAGAAAAATGCATAGGAGGTATCAAATTCAAATTTATTTAACAATTAATTAGCACATTAAGATTTTAAGCCTTTTATTATTATTGAGAAAATACAAATCGAAATTTAGGTTATCCCTCATTTCGATATTTGACTTATTTCGAAGTTATCGATCAATATGTGGGCCATGGAGACCCAAAACGGTTTAGTACAGCATAAGTATCAAATAAAAGAAGCTAATGAGCGCTAAAATAAGCTATGTGATTAAGTTCCATATATAAACTGGTTTCGGAGATTAATTGATTAAAATCATACTCAGTCTATTATAAAATCCTAAACGCAGCATAGCGTCTCCGGATTTTCGAGTATATGTTAAAAAAAAAACTTGGTACGGGTCATTCTATTGTTGCAGCAAACACACCCACAGCAAATGAACGAAATCGCTTTTTAGCCACTAAAATTTTTTAAAAAAGTTTTCTGAAAATTAGGCAGAAAAACTGAACAAGCTTATTGATTGATGAAGCATAATTGTCAAATTTGGTACTTTCATCAACTTTGTCATGCTAGATACGTTTTTTGAAAATTTGTTTGGAAAATGGGTGTAGCAATGCTCACTTATGAGTCGAAAATTTTTTAAGTTCAGCGTGATAGAATGACGTTCAATAGAATGACGAAAGTTGGTACGATTTATACTGTACATTTACAGCTGTGTTCAATATAATAGTAGTGAAATTAAAATGAATATCGTTCGACGAAATTAGAATGAGTTGCGATTTTAATAATTTTTATTCACAAGATAGCAAACTCCATAACAGAAACCACATGAAAAGAAATTTCAAAGCTTATACAAAGTTCAGGAAAGTTTACAAGTAAGGAAATCTAAGTTCGGCTAGAACCGAACATTATATACCTAGTAGTTATCTATTATGGCATACTAATTTACGCAGGTCTATTTTAATACTTTTCAGTTCGTATTATAAAGCCAGCTGATTGTTTTCAATAAAAACACTTCTGTTATGAGTTTTTAGGGGTAAATTAATTTTAAAAATATATAAACGTATGACGCGATATACAACATGTATATCGTCATATACCTCCTGAGACGTTTTTGCGTTGAGCTTCCCTTCCAATTTTAATTTTTTCCTACAAATTGGTGGGACCTACAGACTTTTTCCGACTTCGAACGGCATCTACAAAGGAGATGCATTTTTGCTGAGAAGCCTTCCATGGCAGAAAGACACTCGGAGAGTTTGCCAAACCACTGCCGAGGGGCGACCCCGTTTTGAAAAAACTTTTTCAAGGCACTTTTGATGTTACCTGTCCCACGACTCGAACCTTGGACCTTCGGTGTGGTATGCCGGCAAGACTACCGCCACACCACGGCGGCCGCCATTAACTTATTTGTATATAAATAGCTTCCTTGCCAACAGCTGCTAACCACATTTTTTCGAAATACCAATACATGCACATTTTATGTTTGAAAAATTTGCGTTCAAATAGACAGATGGACGGAGAGACGGACGTTGCTAAATCGACTCCGCTCATCATCCTTATTATTTCAGTTTACTTATTGATGGGCCCACCTATTCTTCTTCTTATACTTACAGACATTTCATGTTTATTAAAGGTATGAAAATCAAAAAAGGTATATAACTTTTCTATTGCAGTGGAGTATTAACAACTTGCCCGGATATTTTACTTTTGTGTTATCTGAGTTGCTTAATTTTTGGCAGGAGTATTCTACATACCATTGAGAAGCAGCTGACCAATTTTGATTGTAGACATTTCAAACATTTCAGTTCAAACTACAAGCAATCGCCTTTGAAAATAGCAGAATATTTATGCTGAAAAGTGGGCGGCGCCACGCCTACTTCCTCAAAACCCACAACATTTTTTTTGGCCGAGTTTTGCTTAAGAAGCTAATGTTGTGTGCAAGATCTTTTATATAGCTATAGCTTGCATGGTTAAAAAAATATCGCGTTTTACATTTTACAAAAAAATTGTCAGAACTATGTTACAAAACTGGGCGTGACCGTTGACCGATTTCGCCCATTTTTACAACAAGCTTTTGCCTCTATATACCTAACATTTTCGAAAAATATCGTTTCGATAAATCACTTTTTGCGGAGTTATGGCATACAATTTTTGTGGAATAATTCAATATAAAGCGGGCGGGTCCACCTCCATCGTCGAAAATTTATATTTTTTGACTTCTTTCGTTTACGGACACTTTGAAAGTGAAATGGAAATGACATTAAGCTATTGTACGCAAAGTTAATGTCTATTAAATATATCTATGATCCTTTTCAAAATATTTCGTATAGAAGTGGGCGTGGTCCTTAACCGATTTCACCCATAAATCTGTGTGCTTAATTTCGTTTCAATATCGTGAACAGTTTTTGATTTATGATTAATATTATTTCTACGTTTGACTTAATCAAAAGTGGATGCTGCCACATCTATTTTGAACAATTTTTTTTTAAATTTATTTTCTGCCTTAATGGTAATGTACAGACCAAATTACATCCTTAAAGGTGTATTATGTGCTGCATAATCACATTTTTTGTATATTTGAAAATATTCTATACATAAAAAATGGGAGTGGCTAAAATGCGATTTCGCACATTTTAAATAGCGCTCGGAGATGAGAGCCAAGGAACCTGCATACCAAATTTCATTGAGTTATCTCAAAACTTACTCAAGTTATCGTGTTAACAGACGGACGGACGGACTGACGGACATAGCTTAGTCACTTTCTCTTTTTCTACTGAACATAAGTCAATATATATCTCGATCTGTTTGTTTCGTTACATACTACCATTAGGCGAATTAAGTTAATATACCTTGTGTGCGTAGCACTACAAGGTATAGAGAAGCATACTTTTTTCTGGAATTAAATCGGATTCGACAAATTTTAGATATATGTTATGAATTTGATTAAAAATAAATTTATCATTGGAACTTTTTGTATTTAAAAATCAAGTATGCCTCCTCTAAAAAATGTTTTTTCTTTTTATATTTTCGGTTTTTATGAATTACATATTCTACCCTGAATGAGAGCTTGGAATCTTGTAAATAACGAATTTTATTATTGAGTAACATATAAAGACAAGTTCGAGTTACAGCCCCCCATAAACTTATTTTTGAGAAGAGATAGCAGAGAATTTTTGGTTCGCCTTTTTACTTCGTAGTTTTATAACTAATTTTTTGTGTCATTGTGCACATATTCTAATAACCTCGTCGGCAAATTCAGGAATTGATAGGAAAACGTGCTGAACCGCAATTTCTTCCTCCATTTGCTTAACATGGCCTAGCCAGTGAAGACTTTGAACTTTATCTGGCTGATATGTGCTCATATCTGCAATAGATCTCGGAAAGCTCATTGCTAACTTTCTATCTACTTGGATAAAGTTTATCTCATTTCTACAGTATCCGTCATTCCAAACCCTACATTGAGACAAGATAATGAAAATGTGACACCACATAATCTCAAGTGGCATAAAGCGAAGTAAAAATAAGCCAAATTACCAAGCCAGGATATATATGTATAACCTCTATAACGTGATCCCAGGCTGGTCTCGCAATCCACAGTTTTTTAAATCGCGCGATAATAAATCTTAAAAAGTAACCCACTCAGAAAAGGAGAAATTAGCTTTCATGCTTTCACGAACTACACTTTCTTAAGGATTGTATGGAGCACATATATATACGAGTATATGGCTTAAAAATTGACATCGCAATCACAAATATTCTCATCAATCACTAAATATTAACAAATATATTAACATAACCAAACAGAGTTCAAATTTATCGTACGTTTTATTTCATACAAGAAAAAGCAACACGTGGCGTCATATCGCACTTAACATCTGTCCTCTTTATTTTCAATTCGTGTTAGTACGACCATGTGTTGAAAAAAGTTGAAAGATATTTTTTCCCAATCCGCCACCTCTCTCTTCGAACATCCTAGCCGGTAGTTCGTCATTTCCGTCACACCGCCTTGTTAGTTTTCAGACGTGATTATGACATTCTCAATTCATCATAGTCAGGTCGAGTAGCTAGATGGGTGTCTGTATTCCTAATTTAAATCGAATAACAAATTTCGCTTATTTTCTTTAGAGTGTTAGATGTTTGGCTTCCCACGTGCGTTTTGATTTCTTTGAATTTCTGCTAAGCAGACTAATTTTATGACATGTGCTAGCACAGAGGCAGAGAGCTAGACACTCTTGCAAGAAGAGTGTAGTAAATTTCGTATCTTTTTATACGCCGCTGAGATGTAGCATGTCTTAAATCTTAATTAATAAGTTTCTGTGCAATTATCGAAATGGTTTATTTACATCCATGGAAATTGTTGGACGTGTTTTTAGCACTTGTAGCAATTAAACTGTCAATCGATTGATAGTCATATAAAGCTTTTGTAATAAGGCTCTGTAATACAAATGAATTCAAGTAAACCAGATTATTAGTATAATAACAACAACCTCACATTAGATCTCAAAGTATTTGTATCCACAAAATAATTTTGTTCAGGCATGGGTTATACCATCTTACGACCCCCTGTATATATAGGTGTACCCTGATTTAAAAAACAATAAAAAATTAAAATAAAAAAAAAATAAAAGTAAATACTTTCTAATAGGCATGGGACTATTCGAATAAAAAATCCATTTATTCGAAGGCTATAACAAATTTGAATAGTATTTTCTTCGAATAGTATTATTCGAATAATTGACAACTATTCGAATAATAGGTACTAGAATAGTTAGACAAATATTACTACAGCTTATGCACACATTTGTACACGCAAACATGCTCATAGGTACAAGCGATGAAGACAGTGAATTTCGCTTCCGAAATCTCTCGTATTGCAATACAATTATTCGAATACCACTATTCGAGTAAACGGATAAATTATTCGAATAAATACTTTTCGAATTTTTTGAAACGAATATTTTTATTCGTTTATTCGAATAGTATTTACTTTTCGAATTTTTTGAAACGAATATTTTTATTCGTTTATTCGAATAGTATTTATTCGAATATTATTCAAAAATAGTCACACTACTACTTTCTATATATAAGTTAACGCACAGAGCAACATATTTTGGGGGTTTCAATTTCTAAATATATGTTGAAAATTAATTACAGAAGAATTGCACTTAAATAAGTGTATTTGAAATTTCACTACTAGGACGTAAATGCCAAGTTCCAAGCTACCTTCTTGCTTCTTTCTGATAGTACAAAATACCTAGGCGTTCTTTTGACACATAAGTTGAACTGGAAGCTTAATGTGGAACAAAGTGCTATGTACGTCTGTTAAAGAATGTTAGGCAGACCGTGGGGCTTGAGTTTAGAGCCCACAGCATGGATGTACAAAGCAGTTATTCGACCGATATTAGCCTGTAGGGCAGTCGAGGTGAACTACATTAGTTAATGCTAGGAACATTCAACGAGGAGCCTGTGGTACGATCACTGAGACGATTAGATCATGCCCCACAGAGGCTCTGAACGAGATAGGTTACATGCCACCGATCGATCTCTTTATCAAGAAAACAGCATCGGAGAGCACTTAGGCTTCGGAAGTTGGGACTCTGGAAAGAGCACACGTACGGCCACAGCCGTATTCTGCAGAATATTAACGACTCCTATATCAAAAATAAAACGGACTACATCTGTGCCAGGACAGTTTTAGACACAAACTTCAAGACTATATTCTCTTCCAAGCAGGACTGAAAAGAAGAAGAATACGCTTAGAAGTTTGCATTTCAGTTTTCACGGACGGATCAAACATGGCCTGTGGAGCAGGAGCGCATATTTTTGCCCCACTCTAACCTTTGCCGAAATCTATGCTATTCAGGAGGCATGCAGGGCATTACTGTGCACGGACATCACCGGTAATAGGATAGCAGTTTTCTTTGCCAGCCAGAATGCTCTTCGGACTCTCAGGCCAGCAACGATTACATCGAGCTTAGTCAGTCCAGAGAGTGGACCATGAACTTGGCAAGTCGTTGTATCGTTTCTCTAATGTGGGTGCTGAGGCATCGTAACATACAGGGATACGAGATGGCCGATGAGCTGGCACGGCGTGGATCGGCTCTTGATGTGTCAGAGGCGAAGGAGGTCCTTGCACCCCTGGAACTTACCAGTACTGGCTTAACTAGGCTAAGTATAGGTGGATGCGTGTGCTGTCCTGCAGAGTGGCAAGGAGTCTGTAGCCCTCCTACAACGAAGCACTATCTTCGAACAGAAAGGACCTTTTCAGGTTAGTTGCTGTGCTCAGTGGGTATTAGACTATCGGGACGCACGCAGCACGGATGGGTCTGGAATGTAATATATCGCGCCTCAGTTGCAACTTTGGAGTAGAAGAGACGGTGGAGCACCTGCTTTGCGATAGTCCAGCGCACTGCCGGAGCAGAACGAAATTTCTAGGAAAACCCCTCTTCAGGAGCCTCCCCGAGCTTGGAGATATAAAGCCCGGGGAGCTTTTACAATTTTTGAACTCAACGGGATTTACATATATAGAAGGACCAGATTGCCACCGCTGTCCTTGAGATCTTTCTTTTATAATTTTTTACAAGATGTGGTATCAAAACGGCGCATTAGCGCTAACTGAAGTCATATGGGACTCGCCACTCCAACCAACCAACCCACCATACCGACCATCAGTGGATAAAAACTCGCATAAAATTTGGGTCGTGCTACCCAAAAAGTCGTATTAAAAATTGGATCATTTCCCTTTTTAACGGTATTGAAATTGTTTTGACGTGCAGTTCTGGGAGCCTATGCAAATTAAGAAAATAAATGGATCTATTTAATGAAGTTATTTAAATTTTATGTCAATTTCCCTCTATTTCCCCCCGAAGGTATTTTGCTTGCGTTTTCTAGCCATTCTCAATCCCGGTGCCCTCTAATTGCAACTTATTATTTTCCACAAAACAAAACCATTTCAATGATTGGCTTGAATTTGTACCGATTGTCTACCTTCTTTTTTTTACAACCTTGTCATTCTGATGCGAAACAGGATCCTGTCGCTCTTTTTTTTTGTTACTATTTTCGTAGTTACACACGAATTTTCTAAGTGGTGGTATTTAATTTCGCTATATTGGTAAAATTTTTCTGTGGTTTTTTTTACAATTCTTGATCGGCCGTTCAACAAACTTTCGCATTCTTTATTCTCTGTTTTAGTACACTCAGTTTTAGTTTTAAAAAGCATACAAAACTTCCAAAATGACCTATTTACTGCTTGGTAATATCAAATCCAGCACCACTCTGCCAGAAAAAACAATTCTTTCTAATGGAGTCCACAACTTGTCCAAAGACCCTACGTTTTTCTCATAATTTACATCTCCTTTCAGGAAATTCCAAATATCATAGAATTTTCTGGAGCCCTCGTTTTCTGTGCCGGCACAAGGATCTTCTGTAATTTCAACATAAGATGGAGCCGCAATTATGTGTAAATCCGCCAACCACAAATTATTCGCAGAGGTGCACTTTTAAACCATTTAAAATTGCATATCGGTATTGGTGTGATGACTGAAAGACTGCATACTGGTAGGCACTTTTTGGTCGCCGCACAAATTCCATAAATATGCGTTTTTGTTGATAAAAATGTGTGATTGTGTTGGGATCCGAGTTTCCACCACATAGGAGTTGGTTAGCCATGGTTGGTAGGGAACGTAGCTTTAAAGTTTCGGAATTAACAACTTGTCTAATGTCAGTTTTGATCTTTTCATACGGGTTGAAGAAATCTTTTTTTTTTGTGAGAATGTCCTATGAAAATACTAATTTTACTCTTTTATATCTGAACGGGTAGTATAAAATAGAACAAAGTTGTTCCCGTACGGTTACGGTAGGACAACTTTACTTTCAATACCTAAAAGTAGGCTACGAAAATTAAAAAACACATCTGACCACCAGCAACGACGACAAGAACAACTATTTTTCGTTAGACTATACCTTCATAAGTGCAAACACCGTGAAGAGCTTTAAACCCATGTTTAGTCTATGCTCGATTCTTAAGACGATATGAAAGCGAAAATACCTATAACTTTGTTGCTATAGCTCACAGCTGAGTATGCAACGTTCCGTTACATCCGAACTTTAACGCACTTGCTTTATCTATGTAATTTAATATTTACATGAAGTAGCGCAGAAACTTTCCTTCTGCGATGAGCTCATTTATACGCCAAAGCCGAAGAACTTCAGTCAATATGGATAGAAAGTTTTTAATAATTTATTTACGACACTGTTCACATCATCCGAAATGCAACCTTCATTACTATTTATATTTCGACGCATGTTTGTAATTGTGGAAAAAAATTCATTTATAGAATTTATACAGAAATCTGCTTTCAGGACTTTCACAAATTTAGAAAGTTTGCTATAAATCACTTTGAAAGAAAATAAATACAAAGCCATAGTCCCTAAGTAGCTATGCACATATTCACACCTTTTTAACTTTTGTTATGTGCTAGTTCATTTTCTCCTTAAAACAATTTTTAAAATCCCGAGAATTCGGGATTTAAAATACTGTTGTTTGGAACTTCCTTGTGAAAACATTTGTTATTTGTCATAAACCAAAAAAGTAATAATTATGAAGTTAAATGTTGCCATATTTCTTTGCTGGTATCTTCAAAATATTTCAATTTTATTAGAATTTAAAACTTAACTGAAAAAATGTGAAAGTTTTTTTTCTTCATTTCTTAAAGATTTTTCAAGACATCCCAGCAAACCGTCGGAGTCATAAATGAGTCAAAAAGGAGTCCTAAATGGCAGCGTTTACGCTCTTCATGAGCTCATTTGTGAGTCCGAAATAAGGGTATTTCCCTTCTTGCGATGGTGGTCCGATATGAGCCTAATTTCATATATATATATAGCTTTATTTATGATACCTTTTGTTCTCATAATCGGCACTTATTTTACTCAAAAAACACTCACTTACGAAGCATTTTTATAGTCAAATTCAAAAAATGCACATTTTCGGTTCTTAAATTACGTCTTTTTGGCGTTGAAATTTTTCCACTAGATCGAACGCTACTCCATAGGTAGGGAAAGTTTATAAGGCAATTGGATTGCCTTTAAAATGAATTTAGCGAGAAAGAATTCTAAAAGCGAAGCCCAAAACAATGCAATTCATTAACAGTTTCGATGACTAATTAATTTTTAACTAAAATAAAAACTTTTTCCAAACAATATATGAATATTTGGTCCAAACCTGCTTCGCTAAATGAACGAGTGGCTCATTAGTTTGATCACACCGGAGTCATAAAACACACATATATGATTATATTTTTGTGGCTAACATTTCTTACATGCTCATTTTCAAATTATGAATGCTCCGAAAATGTTTGAGGGGATTGCATTTTTTTCACAACACTTTTGTGTGCGCTGTAGCTTAATGGGTAGAACTGTAGCCTCTGATGTGAAGCGCGTCGGTTTCAATTCATCCAACGTGAACAAATATTTTTGGTTATTTATTTCCAAATTTTTTGTCGTATAATATTTTAAAAAAATCTACAGTTATATGGTTTTAAATGTAATTTCTTATCATTTTTGTAGAAAAGTACAAAGTTCGGGATACAGTAGCTACATTTCTATAATTTCGGAATACGGGATAGCTTATGGGTTGCCCAAATACATACACATATAAACGATTTGAGAAACAGAAACAAGTAAATAAAAGAAACAGAAATTTACTTGATGTTTGGTTTGAAAAAGCGAAAAACCCCATGCATTTTGTGACATTGGCAATGTCATCACTGCCGTCATTGACCTATAATTTTCAAAAGAGACATAATGGATTATTTTTTCAAATCAATGGCAACATCAATATTAGTGAAAGTGATCACTTCTCATTGCAATAAAAAATTTTTAGTTTACGTTCAAAAAAAATTTGCTAGAAAACAAAATTTCTTATGACAACACGCTAAATCCTGGCCTTAGTCACACGTGTCTAACTCTAAACTTTGCGTAAAAGTTATGAGAATTTACTACCGTTATATTAAGTCTCTTTATCAGGGACTGAACAAAATTGTTATTTGTTTTTGTTGCACCAGAAGGTTACATATAAATGACCTTTATACTATTTTGGGAACTTTTAACCAGAAATATCTTGATAACCAAAAAAAAATATTTCCTATGATAAAGTTAATTATAACCACTATTTGCATTTATCAACGTTAATGGTTAAATACTACGTTAACCACATTTCTATAATAACCGTTATGTCAGTGCTCTGTATTGATTGTTTGTAAATTTTTATTATCAGGTTGTTTTTTTAATTTATATATTTTTTTTCCACAAAAAAAAGTTTATTAGCAGACATAATTTGAATCTCTAATTCAGATAAAATCAAATCGTCATTATAAACAGTGCGCTGATACCACCGCCTACTTTTCTGTACACACATTTTTCAAAACTTTATTCTCAAGTTATACTTTTTAATTTAACATAATTATTTACTTCTTGCTATAAGTTAGGGAAATAAACCTCATATCCATTAAAGATAAAATACTTTTGCTTAAATGTAATGTTATAAAGATTTATAAAATTTTTTTATCGCGCTTTTTCATTGCGAATTTTCATTTAGATCCTAGAAATGTACCCTATCACTATTCTTACCCTTTTCGCTACCGTATTCTTATCCCGCTCCATCCTTTATGTAAAAGAGCAAATTTTTTATAAGTCGTAGAAATAGTTGGCGAGTTATATTAATTTATATAATATCAAGGGGATTCACGCCTCCTTTTCTCTTACCGACCTCTTTCTTTCGTAGAGATTGACCTCATATTACACTGAGCCAAATTTCAACATTCTATCATGAATACTTGGAAAGATATGCAGTAAGAAAAAAATCTTATTAGTATGGGAGGTGTCACGCCCTCTTCTCGCTTGCACCCCTTTTTCCTGAGGTGTTAGAAATTAATTTCATATAACTCTGTACCAGTTTCCAGTATTCCGCCACGAATAATTCCAAAGACATGCAATACGGAAAATCTCATTTGTGTGGGAGGTGCCACGTCAACTTTTCCCTTCCTCCCATTTTTTCTTGAGGTATTAGAGATTGTTCTTCTTTAACTCCTTAAAAATTTTCTACCATAAATACTTCCAAAGATATGGGGTAGGGAAAATCGAATTTGTAGTGGAGGTGCCACGCCCACTTCATCTAATTTAAACCATCATCGAACCCACTTTAGTATACACATTTCATCAATATTGGTCCAGGCGTTTACAAAGAGTTTAGTGACAACGGACGCACAGAAGATTTTTATATATTAAGATATATATTTTTTAAACTTTGTTTTTACTTAAGCTTAAGCATTTCTCCTTTACTTCTCAATCAGTTGCTCCCTTCATTAGCGCACGCAGTGTGTTTAATTTCCGCTCAGAGTGGCTGGGCGGGAAGCACAACGAGTAATGGTGTTTCTGTAATCATATTAGCGCCGTAACTTGAAAATTTCTGCGTGCATCCATGCATTCGGTTATGTATGTGTATTAGGGTGTTTCATTAATAGACGATCTTTTTTTTTATAGTGCCCGAAAACATGATTGTTAGTGAAAATTAATTATTGTGATGTTTAAAGAGTTTAATGTGCTTCATACGATTTCCTTATTCGAGAATTTGATTTGCCATGCAAAATTACGCTACCAGAATTAGGTTTTTACTACTTTTGGGCTACGTTTCAAAAATGTTTCTTCCATACACAGCAGAGCCCTGCATGAATTGATTCAAGCTTTCAGCTTCATAGAATATACATAATATAATTGAATACTCCAATTTAAATACAAAACGCTCAGTTATCAAAATATTTGATATAATGAATATTCACTTTGTTTAAAGTTTTAAAAATTCAAATAAAAAAATTTTAATGTATGAAAAACAAATTTCATTCATTCTGATTCAAAACCTACGTATTGGCTTTACATGTTACAATTTTGTGTATTTTTTTATAAAGATTACAAAAATGTAAGGTTTAGAAGAAAGCGTTAGTAATATTAGCCCTATAATATATGAATCAGTGTATTTCTTGTATATTAATGTTAGTACGTAATTATCAGAGCTCGGAATTTTATGTTTTTGTAATATACTAAAGCATGAAGAAAATATCCAAAATTTATGAACGTAAGAAATAATAGAAAGATTTTTTCTTTTGTTTTTGTGACATCTTACCGTGTCAATTTGAGCTAGGATATCGCTTAGCCACCGGGGAGGCTAATTACCGTTTTCGACCGGAAAAAGTGTTGTCAGGCCCATCATGTTATGCTACCTACTGGAAAGCCAACGAAGTTGTGTAATTTGTTTTGAGGCGAAATCAAAGGTTTTACTTACCAATCTTGAGATTTTAAGGTTAGGTAAGGTTAGGTTAAGATGTACGCCTCTCTACACAGCCGAGAGGCACATTTAGGAAGATGAACCATCCTGTCCGCCTAATATAGCGCAGAATATCTCTTATTTTAGCAGAGCCTAGCTCCGCTAAACTAATGAATAAGCACTTGTTTAGCTATTTCAAACGAGTCCTAGCCAGTGAAGGGCAGCTGCAGAAGAAGTGTGCAACTCTTTTTATTTCTCTCGTCATTACAGCTGCCACAGTAGTCATTCGTAGGGGCCCTATGCGTTCACCATGTATTCCTATTAAAGGGAAGGGCCGCACAGTTTTTAAAGAGCAGCCAGCTCCGCCTCCTCTTTAGTTTAATGCCTAAGGAGAGTTGTATATCCTGCGAGTAGACTCCGCTACCCACCTCAAAGTTAAGCTTAGAGCCATCCGTGAAAATGCAGGTTGACTGTGAGTTTAGAATATGCACGTCCTCCCATGCGTAGCTCTTAGGGATTCAAGTGGATAACTTGTTGTCCGACTCAGAAAAGGTCGGTGTAGTGTACTCTACTACCTGCAGATTTCTGGGTATAGTCTCCAGGCTGCTAGCATTTTCAAACATACTGTCGCTCTCGCGCTGAACGCTATTCAGTAGAACTGCGGTATAGCTTGCTTGGAGTTTTCCACACAGGTTAACCGGTAGTAGGTTAAGTATAACCTCCAAAGCTTTTGTGGGCGTGGATGGAAGTTCCCGCGTTATAAGCACCGCCGCCGATAGCTGTACTCTGCTCATTTTGCCTATGTTATTGCTGAGCTCGAGCCGGTCACCACACGACAATAGCATAGAAGAGGATGGGTCTCATTACAGCGGTGTACAGCCAGTCTAAACGCAGGAGTTCAAGCCCAATATTTTACCTACGGCTGCTTTGTATGCATATAGGGCAGTGATTGCCTTCTTTGATATGTCCTCAATATGCTATTTCCAGTTGAGTTTACTATTTAGGATGACGCCGAGGTACTTGACCTCTCGAGAAAATGAGAGCCTCACTCCATTTAGGATTGGTTCTCTAAGTGCTGGTACTTTGTATTTTCTGGTGAAAGGAACCATTTCCGTTTTGGAGGGATTCATCTTAAGGCCACATTCCAGTGACCAGACCTCCACAAGCTTCAAGGCGCTTTGAAGTAGTTCGGCTAGGACCTGAAGATGCTTATCACCGTAAGAGCGATGTCGCCGGTATAGGTAATGACTTGGCACTTGGTATTTTCCAGCTTCAAAAGTAGAGCGCTAACTTTTAGGTTCTCTCCTTATGGAATGCCCCTGAATTGAGGCCTCTCCCAGATTACCTCGTTAGTTTTCTTTGTCGGAAGTTATCTCACGAATTCTACTAGCGGGATTTCCAGTCGTATTCGTAGAAGAGTTTAAGGTTATTCAATATCTAACACGAAGTTGGTCGATGTTGATTCGAGTTTAATAAAAGAATTTGCGGCTATTTTGTGAAATTGATTTCGTTGCTATTCAGAAAGCTCGGATCAAACGGTGTCTAGCATTGAGCATTTTTTCCTCGCTATATAAGTAATATTTAGTAGTCATAGGCATAGCGGTTCTTGGGAGAGTCTTTTGACAGACCCGCGTTACCCGTGACCCACTGGCCGACTGCTTTGTACATTTATGTGACTCTTTCTTAATGTATTTCGCAGATGGGAGCTAAATGTTATGACGATCCGATCTGGGTAATTTTCACTGCACATACTACATATATAATATTTACCAAACCTGCAAAATTTTACGTTCCTAGCTTTTTAATTGCAGTTATAGGCCAAAACCCGTTTATCGGAACAATCGATTGTATGGGAGCTATGCGTTGTATTGGTTCGATCTTGCTGGTTCCGACAGATGATTAATGCTTTACAAAATGGCGGCCTATACCAAATTTCATCCAGATATCTCTAAAACTGAATGACTAGTTTGCTAGACGGACATACGGACGGACGGACATACGGACATGGCTAAATCAACCCAGCTCTTCGTCGTGATCATTTCGGTATGCTTATTGGTGGATCTAGCTCTTCTTCTTCTCATACTTACAAACATCGGGCCCAAGTTATAATACCATTTCATGTTCGGGAAAGGTATAAAAACAATATTACGAAAAACTGTCAAAACGGTTAGAGGGCATTTCTCAATGTTAATAGCTTGTGCGCTCCGATCACACCAAACATACACTATGCTTCTCTTAGAAAGTTAGCAGTTTTTTAGCTCTTAACATTGTTATCGACCCTTGCAATAAAGTACGAATTTCTACGAAGATGCATTCAAAAATACTTCAGTTCCATTTAATTCCTATGACAGCAATTCAAGAAAAGGAATGCAATTCTCCTTCCAAAAAATATAGCAAATAATATTCCGTGTTGTTTTCAATTCAGACCTCTTAGGCAACCTGAAAAGACTAGCATCGAAGCTATAAAGAAAATACGGCTATCATTTCAAAATAGTATCTACTCTCAAAATTTTGTTTTAAACAGCTAGGAGACAAACCTAACTCAACTCAGCATATCATACTAATAATTTTCTGCTACCTACAAACATGGACAGAAAATTCAACACCCTAATGTAGATATGGTTTTGTCACATGTAGCACCAAATGAAACAGTAATGACTGAAACCGTTACACATCGACGATTCTCCTGCTCGACTACTCTTTTACTTACGCACGCACCAAAGTTACTGAAGTTGCAACAGAAATTAATTGCATCGCCACCATACCTACATATATATATATAGCTAAACAAGAACATGTGTAGAAACACCCAGACGATGAAGAAAATTAGATGATGGACGTAATGTGTGTGCATTTTACAAAATTACTGCAAACATTTCTTTCTAATTTAAAAAGCTCAAACAAAGTTTCTGCGACTTAAGCCTAATTGAACGAGAGGAAAATGAGAAACTACAAAAAGTAAGTCTATATACGTAACTCTGTCTACATTAAATATACATATATTCGAGCACGGATTTGTTGCTATATGCTATGAGCGGAGGGAAAAGTTTGGTCCAAATTTTTCAAAGTTTATTTTCATGGCTCGTCTTATAAGACAGATCTAGGTGTATCCTTGTATGTATGTTGGTATGTATACTCTATTTGTCAGGGAATGTTAAAAACAAACTTTCAGCGGTGTCTGCTCTGCGTAGAAGTGTTGGAAAAAGTATTAAGAAAAGTTGTAATATTAAGTGAGTTATAGCGCACATGACTTTCCTTTGACTGACGTCTTAATTGGTAGTTATTATTGTTGGTAGTGGAAATATTTTGTGGTTACCATACCTACATTAAAGCTTAATATTTTGAAAGTCTAATGATATTTTTATTTCCTTTTATTTGGTCACTTACCCTGTAATATAATTGACTAATATTAATCAGAAGTTTCAAGACTATATCGGTTGAGGAAACAAATTATTTTGATTAAAGTTGCTGCATAATATCTGTTGGTCTGTCCTTTGAAAAATTACGACATGCTTAAATTTACTGTCACTCAAATGTAAAGCGATTAGTCCATATGTTTTCAGTAATAACTTTCGTCTAAATGAGATATTGAAAAATTCGAAAAACTCAATATCTGCCATACTTCATTGAACAACAGCAGCCTCCGAGATGTAGTGATTGCTGTTAATATCAAAACCTCCAAATAAACATTTTATAACTTTACATGTAAATACCCAGTAGAACTTGAAGCATGATATCCCTAAGCGATGAATAAGAGAGTAATCTCCTTAACATCCTTGCAGATCAATAACAGAGATTTCTACACTCTGTGCTCCAATTTTACTAATTTTGGAGCAATAGGGGAGATCTCCTCAAGTTATTTATAAAAGATTACTCCCTTCCATATATTTTTGGAAAGTAGAAATTTCTCCAACTTCTACTCTAGCTAAGACTTTTTCGAGCAAGCCGAATCTCTCTGCCAACAAAAGATAACAAATTTTCAACAAAATCAAAAGCTCTATTTGTAGAAATACATTTAATTCACGTGCGATGTCATGTTTAATCAGCTAAGTGATCAGTTTAATGTTTGTTTTATAATGCTATGTAATATGCGCAATTAAAAAAACCATTTAGACAAAGATTTAATTTAAAATATAACTTGTTTTCATTATAAATCCCTTATTGCTGATATGGGAGGTATTTTTGAGCTATCTTCCATTTCTTGCATACGAGTTTTAAAATAGTACTCTTCATTTGCTTTCACAAAAGTCTTATTGATTCTTTAAAGATCTTTCATTGGTCGTTTGGAAGAAACGTGAAATGTTTCCCTCATTACTTTCTGGGAGGTTTTCTAATTCATAAAAAAGTAATAACAAAAACTCTATCATTGTTTATTGGGAGGTGAAAGAAAGTTTTTTTTTTATTCCTCCCCCCCTAGTACATGCAATGATAGAATATATAATACAATATAATATGGTAATACACAGAAGTATAGGGAGTAGTCCTATACCCACAAGGGAGCACTCCGGGACTAATATAACGATGATCCCCGGCTCTACTGGGTATATACACTAAAAAGAATGAAAAAATAAATAATTGTTCTTTTATAAAGAATGCGATTTCTTTAATTTGATGCTGGAGAAAATAATACAAGCTGCAGAACCTAACCGCCCTGGAACAATATTTAATATTTAATTGATATCATTGGCCTTAACAACCGCGCCGTAACTTCTGCTTACTCCAATTTAGAAAAAGAAGTGGAAAAAATTGGTTTGATGGTGAACGAGGGAAAAACGAAATACCTTCTGTCCTCATGCAAAGAGTCAGCTCAATTGCGTTTTGGCAACCATGCCACTGTTGACAGCAATAGTTTCGAAATAGTAAAGGACTTCGTTTACCTGGTAACCAGCATTAACACCAACAATAATGTCAGCCTAGAGATCCAACGAAGAATTACTCTTGAAAACAAATGCTACTTCGGACTGAGTAGTCAATTGAAAAGTAAAGTGCTCTCTTGACGTAAGAAAAGAATACTTTATAAGTCACTCATCGCACCTGTCTTGCGATGAGGCGGCTCTGGGAGTATTCGAAACTGGGAGTATCAAAGAATATTTGATTATGAGCTGTATGAACTTTAAGCAGACACTAATATAGTTCAACAAGTTAAAACCCAGCGAATTCGTTGGCTAGGCCAGGCGGGACATTAACACTCAAAAGTACGGGAAAACTTTAGTTTCATGTATTTTATTATACTCCAATATGTAAATTCGAAATTTGGTGTTATTATGTTTTCTTTTTGTGTTTGTTTGCAGATTTAAGTACTTCCATTTAAATATTAAAATGGAATATTTGTTTGGCCCGTCTTTTTAGGAAGCTATAACGCCATAACTAAATCTTGATTATGATTTATTTTTATGTTTAAATTGGTTTATTTGACAAATTTTTTTCTGATTTTCGTATTCTTTTGGTTCTTTGCGTTTGCAGTTTACTTATAGTTCCGTTATTCACAAAGTTTCGCTGTTCTTTTTGTTCTATAACTTTTGAATATTTCGTTTCCAATTTAATTTTTCACTGTCCCGTTTATTTCACAAATTTATTTTTTTCTTTTTCAAGCCATTTCAGCACTCTTTTCGCTCTTCCGTTTCGGGGAGCACAAAAGCTGTCTTTAAGACTAGCTCAAGGAAGCATTTTCAAGTCCAACCAAAACCCAGCCTATTATAAAATTGGTTGGACTACAAGTAAACCTTGCACGGAAGCCGTTTGCTTTTTTTATATCAAATGCAGATCAGCTGATCGGTTGACATTTTTACCAGGAGTAATCAAATATTTTCATCTAAAATTTGTAACTTGTGACTGAGAGTGAACCTCATTCATTTAGTTTTTCGAGCTCTTATTAGTCAGAAATGAATAATTGTATTGATTTCCCGCAGCCTCTGACTACTTCTCACTCATAGGGGATTACAACTAATGTTTTTAATAATATTGAGGAATATTCCGTTTTAATATAATATACGAAAGCCCAGTATTTTTGTTTGGAGTAGGCAAAGCAATGTAAACTTTATCATTTCATTGCTTTTTAAGTTTGTGATTCAATTTAATTTGGCTTGATTAAAACTATCACGGTTATGAATAACCAGAAGGAACCATGCAGTGACGCACCAAACTAGTCAGAAAACATACCAATACACAACTATAATTGCATGACTGGTACGGAACTATGCCAAAAAGGACTAACCTTGAGTAAAAATTCAAAATTAATCAGACTGCTAAAATGCCCATGGCTTAAAAAAATAAGAGAAGAGCTTTTTAATTAACCTTCGTATACCCGCGCGTTGGTCTGTGAGACCGAGTAAATGACTTTACGTACATTTTTTTTTTTCCAGAAACTCTTCAAAGTTGAATTTACTGCTAGCTTCCGCTTTTCTTGCAAGCTCTATATTAGTGTTGATTTGGCGTGTGCACTAGACAGGCGTGTTGGTGAATTTCATAAAAATTGGTCTGTGAGACCGACGCGGGTATATGTGTGCTACATGCCGACAGTATTTTTGTTTGGAACATGCTATTATGGTGTGTCCTGAGAGTTTCCGTTAGGATAATGAATAAGGTAGTTTGACGTTTTTTATTGCAAATAAATATTTTTTAAGCTAGAAAAGGCATTTTTTGTTTTTTTTTTTTTGAAGAAGTAAAAGCGTAAGTTTTCTTTTTAAGGCAGATTTTTACATGAATTGCGACATGCCCTGATTTTTTTTTTCCAAGACTAAAAACTAATATAATGTATAATTTATGTATTGTCCAAGAAGGTTTTGAGTTAGTATAACTTATTTTTATTTATTTGAATAAACAAATATGTTTTTGTTTTGTTTTTATAGTACTTAAGAAAAAATTCTCGATTTTGATGGCTTTTTTGTTAATCACTTAAAATCAATAAAATAAGTGAATACAAATCTAATGCGTAGTTTTATTTTTTTATTACATCTATGAGATTGAAAAATAATAATTTGTTTTTAGTTTTGTTTCAAAAAACTAATATTTTATGTGGTTTGAACTTTCGGTCTGTGAGACCGTGCGCGGGTATATGTGTTACAAAAATTAACGCGGGTATCGGAAGGTTAATATTTGTGTTTTTTGCTGCATTAGGACTCTAACCAGTGATCTCGGTGATATGAATCGGGTCCTTATCCACTGTGACAGACGGTATTTATATCATGTTCTCTTTTCAAGATTGAACTAAACTTTTTAAGTCGATTGGGAACTAGTTTGAGGATGACATATTTCTGTGTGATATCTGATATTAACATCTAGTAGAACTATACGAAAAAGAGTCATTTGACTATATGAAAAAAAGACAGAGGACTACATCGTTGGCTTGAAATTCAAACTGACTGTGAGCCAGTTAGTTTGGCTGCTGGGCAGTTGCACGTGCCTTGGCTCCGAAGCATTTTGAATCTGTGCCTACATACGAGGTGTGTTCAAAAAGTATCGCGAATTTTGTGTTTTTTCAAAAATTATTTATTTATTCATGAATATCTATTTTGTCCCCTTCAAAGTAATCCCCATGAGATATTATACACTTGTGCCAACGGTTTTTCCAATCTTCGAAGCACTTCAAAAAATAATTTTTTTGTATCTTGTTCAGCTCCTCCTTCGATGCCGTCTTTATCTCGTCAAGAGAAGCGTAACGTTGTCCTTTCATGGGCCTCTTCAGTTTAGGGAACAAGAAAAAGTCACAGGGGGCCAGATCTGGGGAATACGGTGGCTGCGGCATCATTAGTGTGTTGTTTTTGGCCAAAAAGTCGCGCACAAGCAACTATGCGTGAGCAGGGGCGTTATCGTGGTGCAAAAGCCAATTTTTGTTCTTCTTTGCACATCTTCTCGGCCTTCTGAGAACATTTTGTACCACCGATAAACGTTGCTTCGGTCCAAGGTAGCTTCTCCGTATGCCACAGTCAACATTCGGAATGCATCCGCGCACTTAATTTCGTTTTTCACACAAAATTTGATACAGGTTCTTTGATCCATTTTTTTGAATAGGTAAAAATCGAAGACGATCCAAAACACGCGCAAGCAAAGCAGCTGTCAACAATTAACTGAACATTCAAAATGGCCGAGCTTGTCGGCATAAGTGAGAGACATGAGTACCACCATAACGCCACAAAAAATTCGAAATTCGAATAGACGTAACCAGCGAAAATTCAAAATTCGCGATACGTTTTGAACACACCTCGTACATGCGCACAAATAAGTAATGCTTTCTCTATGCTACGCAGAATTACGCTAACATTTTCTTCACACCAAATTAAATTTTCATTATTTGAAAATCTCACGAATCCGGATCGTTGCCGCAATTGTAATAATGCAAATAACAATAAATTATGAATGAGAAAGTGTAACAATTCGTGCGCCGTCAATCTCCACTGCGTTACAAAAACGAGCATTAGTTCTGTCCTATGAACCAAATATACTTTTTCGGAAAGGGGAGAAAAAATAAAAATACCCGTGTATCGGCGATTTTCATGTACACGTCAGAATTTTTTTTTTATGTGTCCGTCTGTCTGCCTGTGTGAAAGACTTTGGGTCGATTTTTAACCCTGTTTCTGTGATCCAATCGAGCTGAATTTTTGCAGCAGACTCGTGGAAATGTCTGTATCACGTCAAATTTAAAAAAAATAGATTTTTGTCAATTCTCAGATTTTCCTGATTTTTTTTTTCACTTTTTTCGGCATAACTTGAAGGGACTCAAAATTTTTAAACTACTAAAGCGTTCCGAAAAAAAAATTTTTTTTTTCGACCCATCCAGTCCATATATTTGTAGTTTATCAATAGTAAGTTTCTAACACTAAACTGTTTATGACTTTTACAACACTTACAACTGGTATGACAGATGAAACATTGAATTGCACAATCAATATTGCATCATTTAAATTCGTTTAATTTATTGTTTGATGCAACACATCTCTGCCGTTTGTGTGTTTGTTCCGATCAGCTGACAGTTGCGCTACTAGGATACGTATACTTTGACAATTGTTTTAAGTTCTGTTGTGCGAACTCGAAATAACTTTTGTTACGTTTGTGGCTTATTCGCACCAAGTAAAAGTCACAGGCGGACAGACTGACACTACGAGCTTTATACTTTATACATAAAAAAAAAATTCTGACGTGTGCATGAAAATCGCCGATACACGGGTATTTTTATTTTTTCTCCACTTTCCGAAAAAGTATATTTGGTTCCAAGGACAGAATATGTGTAGCGCGGTGTAAGGAAAGGCAATTATTGTTTAATCCATGTAAGCATTTTAAGGTTTGTCAGCCTTGCCATCAGCAAATAAATGAACCAAGTAAATCAAAAGGAAATAAAATGTTATGCCCAGTTTGTCAGACAATAATAAAGGATGTTCTGTTAATTTTTTCTTAAAAGTTATATATAATTCATTTAATTAACTACATTACTACTTTGTTTTTGTTAACATTCTGTTAAAGGAAAAATTGTATTTTACTTTTTGTTGTTAATTTCATTGATAAGAATTATGCTTAAGTTCCAAAAACAATAATAAAAAAAATTATATAATCTTAAAGCTTATGTAGGTTAAGGTGGCTGCCTCTCTGCATCACCGAGAAGCGCACTTAGGCCCAATGGCCCATTGTGATAAAGCTAATGTACATTGCTCTTTATATTTTATTTTACATAAGTAAACATTCTGTAAAAGGGAAAATTATAGTGGAAAACTTTTAAATTTTCCTTTTATAAAATGTTTGCAGCTTTAGTTCCTGGAGCCTGGAAATTAATTAGATAAATCGGCATATTAAGTGAAATAAAGCATTTATAGCGCAAAACATCAAATTGGACGTATAATAGCTTTATGTCCCATTCCACTAAAATTGATATGAGACTAAAGGCCATATCGAAATTATGGCTTTATGTCCGTTTGAATTGAGATATAAAGCCATTATGACTTTATGTCCTATGACTTTATGACACCTCACCGTGCGTAGCACTACTAGGTATAAGAATTGTTAGCTGTTTATCTATATGACATTTCTACGAAGTATTATTTGTCTAAATGGAGTATACTCATAAGTATAACAAATAAATACATTTCAAAAGGTTATTGTTCCTGGCAAGCCGCTGCCCAATTTTTCCAAAACACACAGCAGACCCCTCCTTCTAGGCTATTAGTAATCTGCGTACTAAATTGCATCTAAATCTATATAGCCGTTCTAGTGTGATCGATGGACAAACACAGACCTCTTGAAATCTTCCAAACGTCACATCTGCACATCCTAACATTCACATCTATCATATTAATAAAACTACCAATTCGGTTAGTATGAGAGCTACCTTTTTTAATATATAGACAGACACAATACAATAGATTGTTCCGCTTAATGAGGTTTCGGTTTTATCTCTTCGAATTATAGAGCTAGGAACTCGAAATTTTACATCTGTATTAAGCATGGTGACAATCTGAAAGATTAGACAAATATAACTTGTAATCGACTTTTCCAATAAACGGGGTGTGGGCTATATATATTGTTACAGATTTCAAGGATCGTTCTCTAAATCGCCAATCGAATAAAAGTTATTGCAATTTTGTACAGGAAAAATTACGTCTTTATTCAATGAATATTTTTCAAACTCAGAAAAATTTTATGAACAATAGCCACTCTTTAAATCAAGAGTTGAAAACCATTTTGTCCCGGTTAGCGAATCCAGTGTATCATCAATTCTCGGCAAGGGATAACTATCTTTCTTGGTTACGTCATTGAGTTTACGATAGTCTACGCAGAACCTCATCTTCCCGTCCTTTTTTTTTAACGAGTACTACTGGTGAACACCAGGGACTAGCTGATGGTTCAATAACACCACTCTCACTCATATCATTAATTATTTGGCTAACAACCTCACGTTTGGCTAATGGTATACTTCGTGGTCGCTGTCTAATGGGCGTTGCATCACCGGTGTCAATCCGGTGCTTTACGACGTTTGTTCTGCCTGGTTTTCCTTCCTCCTTATCAAATATACCACAATATTTGCATATCAGTTTTTCGGCTTTAATAACTTCCTGCAACTCTAGCCCTTTTGTCCAATCCTTCATCTCTTTACACAACTCTATTTCACCACTCACATTTTCGGAAACCCCATCACAACTAACTACAGCCTCTACCTCGTGGCATTCTGCCAACAAATCGCCTTTCAAAAGTTTTATTGGTGATTTAAATTGATTAAGAACTCTTACCGGAATACGCCCATTGCGGCTTGAATTCTCTAAAGTTTTCGCAACTAACACGTTCGGTTTAGAATCTTGTGTAGCTTCGATCATCCACAAATTGTTTTCTCCGCAATCGTCGTTAACTTTTGCCCAAACAACTGCTTCAGATATAGGTGGAATTTCCTGACCATCCACCA
Organism: Merzomyia westermanni; assembly: GCA_949987695.1. Lineage (NCBI taxonomy): Eukaryota > Metazoa > Arthropoda > Insecta > Diptera > Tephritidae > Merzomyia > Merzomyia westermanni. The sequence goes on from OX465293.1 coordinate 71,042,664, forward strand.
AAAGTACCTTTCGAACTCTGTGTGACCTATCGTATCCGGAACCAAGAGTCACTTCCATGTTGTTATACTTCATCGCCATGTTCTTCAAATCAAGATGGATGCCCTGGCCCATTCAGAAATCGACTCCAATTATAACTTCGTCAGCAATATCCGCCACAATAAAATCATGTGATACTTGCATATTCCCAATCGTCACACCGCAACTAAGTTGTCCTTTTAACAATGCTTCGTCACCAGTTGCCGTGCGCAGCTTTGCGCCAATAAGTGGCTTAACTTCCTTTATAGCTAACGCGGTCTTAATTATGGAATGCGACGCCCCAGTGTCTAATGTCAGCATACGTTCTACTCCGTCTATACATCCTTTCACAGTTATGTTAACGGTTCTCTACCGATTTGCGAAATTGTGATAGTGGGGTATCCAGGTACGGGAGCCAGCTTGCACCCCCTCCAGCTGGTTCTATTTAGTTTAACGAAATTTGTTCAGCGCTGTCTTTGTTTTGCTGAGGATTCGTTGACTGTTTTCCTCCAACAAAGCAGTTCCGTGCCATGTGTCCCTTTTTTCCGCACTTAAAACAATTACCTTCAAACTTCTTTTGATTCCCCGCCATTGGTAGCATTGATTTAAGTGTATTACACACTGTTTGCAAATCGCTTTCCTCAACATCTACACGATGTGCACGATACGAAGGTCTGCTCAACAATGTGGCTGTCTCCTGAGTCAATGCATGTGCAACAGTCTCAGCAAACGTTGGTTTCGGCATGGCGTAAGTTGCTCGCTTCGTGTCAACATCACGGATGCCATTCATGAATGCTTGAATTTTCATACGCTCGATAAGCTCACTGGAAGCATCCTCATTTGCTAAATGAGCTAACCGTTCAACTTCTGTCGCAAAATCCTGTAAAGTCTCACCATGCTTCTGCCACCGGTTCAGCAATTCCATCTGAAAAATTTTCTTTCGGTGTCCACTGCCAAATTTCCTCTCGAGTGCATTCATTATAACCTCAAAATTTCGCTGTGCACCCACAGCCACCGTGTTCAAGACCTCTGTCGCAGAACCTTTCAACGAAAGAATTAAAGCAGTTGCTTTATCCGCGTCGCTCCAATTATTGCTCATTGCAGCCGACCCAAACTGCTTCTCAAAAGTCTTAAAACTTATAGTTCCGTCATATGGAGGAACCTTAAATTTCATTGCACCAGAAACCACGGACGTAGCTGTGTGAGCATTATTTTGAATAAAGCTTTCTAAAGATCCAACTCTTTCTTCTATTGCTGGAAACTTCACGACGACATCTTCCTCGACAACTTTGACCTGCTCATTGATTTTTCTAACTTTCTCGCATATTTCCGCTGTATATTTGTCAAAAGATGCTAAAATATTCGAGGAACTCTCAGCCAATTTTAAACTTAGACTCCCAGCCAAACGGGTTTCTAAACTTCCAACCATTTCCTTGGAGTTTTCAGACATTTGCTTGATGTTCTCAGCCAGCTGACCTTGGATGGCTGTTAGAAAATCGTCGAAGTTCGTACTAACTGCAGCACTTGCGCCTTCTGCCTTTTCCAGTTTCGTTGCTACATCTGAAACGTGAAAATTATAAGCGTATGCATCTAACCCTTCGGCTTCTACAGATTTCCTTAACCGCGCCTGCAGCTCGAGCTTGTTCCCAGATGTTGACAGACCACGCAGCTCCAATTCTGCTTTAAGCTGTGGAATATTCAGCTCGTCCAATTTAACCATCTTCAAATTTTATTCGTTTAGCGAAGTCACTTCTGACACCAATTGTTACAGATTTCAAGGATCGTTCTCTAAATCGCCAATCGAATAAAAGTTATTACAATTTTGTACAGGAAAAATTACGTCTTTTTTCAATGAATAATTTTCAAACTCAGAAAAATTTTATGAAAAACAATGACCGTTTATACAATGCTAAGTTTCTTATATTTTTTTCGTCACAATAGTTCAATTTAAATTAATTGTAAGAAAATCGTGATTCGTATTCATGAAAAGTATAAAGATTTCATGACAGCCGAAGACAGCGATCTACTTAGTTGGTTTAGTAAAAAGTGATTTTAATGGAGTCTTAACAATTCTTTCAACATGCCATTCAAATAAAATTCTACCCTCACCTTAAACTCACTTTGAAATAATAGAGCATTAAATAAGATAATGATCCTTAAAAAAATTGACTTAAGAAGTCTGTGTCTTAAGCACACTTTTGTACAATTATATTTGTATTGTGTGTAATACAATATGAGCGTAAATGATTAAACAAACCAATTAACATTAGGCATTTAGGCTTTTAAAACTATAAGATAATTCAATTCCATGCAGCAAATGTAATTAAGATAAAGAAAATTAATTTAAATAGCCATGCGCTCTCATTTCCGCTGTTCTTGTAATGTATTCGTTTACATACATGCATACTACGAATGGCAATCTCAGGGTTGCTAGTACGTTTAAAACTACGAAATCCCGTATATTTTAAGTCTGACTCAAAATGTAATTAAATTATTTATAATTCTATTTATATGTAATAAAGAAAAAAATAAAAATTTCTGAAATATTTTAATATGTTTTGTTGACTGTGTTATTTAGGCCCGATTTTTCAAGACAAGCTCAGCTTATTTCTTTATGTAATTTAAGCTTTGATTGGAAGCTGAAGATTGGAATCTAAGTGTTCTCTGCCCAATCCACAAGAAGGGCGATCCTGCAAACTGCGCCAACTATCGCGGAATCAGCCTTTTGAATATCGCATATAAGGTCCTATCAAGCGTATTGTGCGAAAGACTGAAGTCTAATGTGAACATACTGATTAGACCTTATCAGTGTGGCTTCAGACCTGGTAAATCTACCATCGACCAGATTTATACACTACGCCAAATCTTGGAAAAAACCCATGAGAAAAGAATCGACACACATCATCTCTTTGTTGATTTTGAAGCCGCGTTCGATTGCACGAAAAGGAGCTGCCTATATGCCGCTATGTCTGAATTGGGTTTCCACGCAAATCTTATAAAGCTGTGCAAAATGACGTTGAGCAACACCACCAGCTATGGGAAGGACCTCTCCGAGCCGTTCGAGACTAAACGAGGTTTCAGACAGGGTGACCCCCTATCGTGCGATTTCTTTAATTTAATGCTGGAGAAAATAAGACAAGCTGCAGAACTTAACCGCGCTGGAACAATATTTTATATACGCGTGCAACTGTTGGCATATGCTGACGGTATTGATATCATTGGCCTTAACAACCGCGCCGTAACTTCTGCTTACTCTAAATTAGAAAAAGAAGCGGAAAAATGGGTTTGGTGGTGAACGAGGGCAAAACGAAGTACCTTCTGTCATCACGCAAAGAGTCAGCGCATGCGCGCCTTGAAATAGTAAAGGACTTCGTTTACCTGGGAACCAGCATTAACACCAACAATAATGTTAGCCTAGAAATCCGACGAAGAATTACTCTTGCAAACAAATGCTACTTCGGACTGAGTAGTCAATTCTAAAGTAAAGTTCTCTCTCGACGTAAGATAATAATACTTTATAAGTCACTCATCGCACTTGCTATACGTCGCAGACGCGTGGACACTAACAACATTCGATGAGGCTGCTCTGGGAGTATTCGAGAGAAAGGTTCTTGGAAAGATTTGTGGACCTCCATGCATTGGCGACTGCGAGTACCGAAGTAGATTTATTGATAAGCTGTATGAGCTTTACGCAGACGCCGACATAGTTCATCGGATTAAAACACAGCGGCTTCGCTGGCTAGGCCACGTTGTTCGAATGAGCGAATATGCTCCAGCCCAGAGGGTATTTTTATCGGCACCGGACGGTGGAAACAGAGGAAGAGGGAGACCACCACTCCGTTGGAAGGACCAAATCGAAACCGATTTACGGTCCCCCGTTTTTCCAATTGGCGCCAGTTGGCTCAACGAAGAAAGGACTGGCGAGCTATGTTGGACGGTCAAAATCGGCCAGGCAGTTATATGCCCATTTAAAAAAGAAAAAGAATTTAAGCTTTAAGTGATCCTTCAGTTTTTCAGCCAACTTTGAACGCAGTTAAAACAAAGTTTAAGTGGTTGATATTCCAGCTGACCAGTCAGCTGTTTGCACATTTCCTTGATTTGGTTGCAAAATACAAAAGTTATTTCAACCAATTGAAAATTAAAAGAAACTATATATCCAATTCAAATTGATAAACAAAAACGAAAAAAAATTGAAAATTTAAAAATCAGAAAACATTTACATTATGAAAGGCAACGTACAAGAAAGGCAAGCATAAGAGGGCCTTAAATGCACACTTAGTATAATAGACCGCGTGGTGTGAAGGTAGTGTTGCCGGCCTACCACACCGAAGGTCCATGGTTCGAGCCCTGGTACAGGTAACATCAAAAGTGATTTGAAAAAAGTTTTTCAAAACGGGGTCGCCCCTCGGCAGTGGTTTGGCAAACTCTCCGTCTGTATTTCTGCCATGACAGGCTTCTCAGCAAAAATTCGTCTCCTTTGTAGATGCCGTTCGGAGTCGGCAAAAAACTGTAGGTCCCACCAATTTGTAGGGAAAATTCAAATCGGCACACCACAAATTGGAAGAGAAGCTTGGCGCAAAAATCTCTTAGGAGGTTTATGATGATATACCTGTTGTATATCGCGCGGGAGCGTGTCATTATTCTGTATTACAAAATTCTGTGTGACAAAATTCTGTAAATTGCAAAAAAATTCTGCTTGAACAAAATTCTGCTTTTTTAAAATTCTGCTTTTTAAAATTCTGCTTTTTTAAAATTCTGCTTTCTAAAATTCTGCTTTCAATGTTCTGTATTACAAAATTCTGTATTAAAATATAATGTTAACAATGTTAAAGAGGTAATGTAATTATTTTGAAAAAGTGCGCACATGTACATATGTATATATTTTATTTGTTTTGTCGCAAGTTTTCATGTGGTTGTTGTAAATTATTAGGCTGTACTTAAAAACGCGCAAAAGAGTCGGATCGGTGGCATGTTGCCACCGATCAGGGCAACCACCTGGACTTGGCATGGCGTAGCCCAGGGTTATTTAAATAAGCGCGGCCGAAGGCCGCCTATGCAGAAAGGTCTTTTGTACAGAATAACTGTAGTTCGCGTAGCTGCGCACTTTTTCAAAATAATTACATTACCTCTTTAACATTGTTAACATTATATTTTAATACAGAATTTTGTAATACAGAACATTGAAAGCAGAATTTTAGAAAGCAGAATTTTAAAAAAGCAGAATTTTAAAAAAGCAGAATTTTAAAAAGCAGAATTTTAAAAAGCAGAATTTTGTTTTTAGAATTTTGTACATACAGAATTTCGACACCAACCCTATCGCGCCATAGAGATAGAGATAGTATAATAGACCTTAGTTTAAACTCAGATTAACAAGGACTGAAACATCGGGCCTTAAAGTAGGAGGACATTTTGCAAATTCGTGACTATTTAAAATTGTGTACACTACCATCCTTTAAAAGATTACTGTAAGAGTTTGAGCATTTGGGGGCATTTAGTTTGTGTTTGACATCCCCTTAAAGCTAAACTCCTCCTTTCTTAAACAATTACTTTACGTTTTTGAAATCGTAAAATCAGATCCCGAAAATCTATTGAATTTTTGTCCCTAATACATACAAATATAAATAATCAAATCTCACGCAAAGTACAGAAATAACAGCTAAGTCGACACACAAAACGCGTGGATTATTCTTTAAAATCCATTTTTGAGCAGTGCCATTGATTTTACTTCAGGTAAGAAAATCAGCTGAAAAGCGTTTTATGGAGGACAAACTTTAACTTTCTTCCACTAACTTGTAAAAAATACGCATAGTTTTAAAATAATTCTTATTGTCGACTTATCTGGTTTTGTTTGTGATAACAGTTATTTATGTGTGCACAATACACCACTACACATAAATATAATTATTTCATTAGAAAATTATACGCTACGCATTGATTTCTGACTAATGGAGCAAACAGAAAACCGTGATGCCTCCAGGAAGTTTTTAGGTACATTAATGTGCTTGTACATAATGAAATGTACGCATTCATTGTATACGATTTGTTGCTTTTGTAATGAATCATAATTTAATAAAGTACACAAGTACAATAGGCAATTTAAGCGTGTAGATAATAGTCAAAGGTTTAAGAAAAAGTTATATTGAAACAGGTAAGGAAGCATGAGTTCAGGTAAATATCTACATATGTATATGGACCACAAAGAAATCCCATCTAATATGCGGTTACTTTTGTAATTTTAAGAGAAAAATATTCCTTATATGCTGGTGGAACTGCAGATGGTCTATATCTAGGCTAACTAGGTTCACTGTGCGTTTGCTTATAAACAAGGACCGCAAATAATGATTATTTTTATTTTTTACTAATCGAGAGTATTATGTTATTTTCCATTATAAAACTCAAAGCATCATTTATCCTGCACTATCTGGAATTTCGCCTTAAAAATTTGAACTAACAAACTTCATACTCTAAAGTTCTTGATCCTAAAGATACATTTTTTAAACCCTACCTTGAATGGAGAAAAGGAGTATTTAGTAATGAAAATGGGTATTTATGTGATGGAAATGAAGTCACGAATATTTTCATACCCATTTTCAACCATTTATAGGAGAATTTTCAATAAGTTATCTTTGGCCCCACCTACTTCAGAGCAAGAGGGATGTTCGTTTAAATTTTTAAGGTGAAATTTTCAATAGTTCGGGATATATGATGCTTTGAGGTTTATTATGCAAAATAAAATAGTATTCAAGAAAGAGTAAAAAATAAAAATAATCATTATTTGCGGTCCCTGGTTATAAAGCGTTTTTGTTGTTTTGATATTTGCTTTTGTTTTTTAGCGAAAAAATACTCCCCGAAGGTTTTGGAAGTGACGGTCCTTTGCCAGATATTAACCCGGAATTTGGAAAATTTAAAGGAGTCATTTCAAACCCATTTACATTAGCTCATTTGCATTTTGTTTGAAATTTTCCTTTAGACGAAACTATGAACGCAATGCGTTCCACAAAAATGTCATGCTGCCATTTGGGAAATGCGATTTGTATGGGGAATTGCGACGCATTTGGATGTTTTCGCCCAAAATGACGCATTTGGTGCAGTGTAAATGTAGTATAAGGATCGGGCACTTAAAACCGTGAAGCGTATTCATGACAGGTATAAAGTCTTGGGAACAGTCGAAGACATCCCTTTCCTTACTGGTTTTTATTTTGAAGCCGACACCGGAACCAAAACCGAAACAGGTTACAAAACCGAAACCAAAACCGGAACCTTATTTTATTCGATTTTATACTTTGTTTAATTATATGAAAATGGACCTGGTTTTAAAAAAATGTACTTTCCTTTTTATAACAACAACAAACTGAACGCTGCAGACTTGCCGGTTCGCTTGGAATTTTGCCAGAAGATGCTTCAAATGGTGGAAGAGGATGGAAACATGTTGAACTGTCTTTTCATGTCTGACGAGGCCCATTTCGATTTAAACGGCAACATAAACAAACAAAATTGTCGAATATGGAGTGCTTCCAACCCACAGATACTCCATGAGACGGAATTGCATCCACTTCGTGTCACAGTGTGGTGTGCAGTTTCATCACGCTGCATTGTCGGGCCCTACTTCTTGGAAGAAAACGGTCACACCGTTACGGTTACTGGAGACCGTTACTTGAGCATGTTGAGAGAGTTTTTCTATCCAGAATTACGCCGAATGAGAATTTCTTTCAACTCTGTGTGGTTTCAGCAAGATGGTGCAGCTCCTCATATAGCCCAACCTGTTATGACAGAATTGCGACGAAAATTTCCCAATAAGCTGATATCCAGAAACTCCACATTCCGTTGGCCACCCAGGTCGCCTGACCTTACTGCACCTGACTTTTTCTTGTGGGGTTATTGCAAACAGGAAGTCTTCAAAGCAAAACCAACAAATTTGAATGAACTAAGGCAATCCATTCGAGAAACAATTGCGGCTATTCCTGTCTCAACTCTCCAAGCAGTAATGAACAACTTTTTGGTAAGATGCCGCACATGCATCGACGAGCAGGGGGGGCATTTAAATGCCATTATTTTTAAAACTAATTAAGCTATACTTAATAAAATTTAATGAGCTTTAACATGAATAAAAGAAAAATGAATTCCATACACTGAAAAAAAAATTATTTGAGTTTCTTAATGTAGCAAAATTCATCAGCCACCCTGTATTTTATACAAAGTCACCCGGGTGACTAACACCCTAACGACCGGCTAAATATTCTTCACTAAACGAAGGGATAAGACGTGATCAACAGCAACTTAGTCTACTCTAAAGTAACTTAATACTCGGCGTTGTAATACTCAAAGTTAGTTATTATATTCCTACAATACTTATAAAATTTTTTCCATTACATGAGACTAACTTCCATATAAGAAAGTTGTGGGCACCATTAGACTAGATAGTTACAAACATTATTTTCATACTTATGTGAACATTTTAAAAATAACAGTATTTTACATCAAATTATCGTCAAACACACAATTCCGAGTCTGGAATAATTGCATGTCTCTGGGAAAAATTATTTCAATGCCGTCTTTATTAGCATGTTTGAGTTTTGATATGAATTTGGAAGCTGATATACATATAACATAAGCCAGCTAGTCGCTAAAACCACAACAACAGCAAGTTGAAAAAACTTAGGGCCGGTTTCATTAGTCACTTTTTCAGTTTCGCCATCTAACTTAACTAAGACACAACTTAGTCAGCCTGCCAGCTGAATTATTCTCGACTAAGTCAGTGTTGCTGTCGTTCAAAACCTAAATGTCAGCCGGAAGGTTCGTCAAGCATGACTTTAACTGCGTATGCGTAGATGCATGTGAACGGTTGTTTTCTAGCATGCAACCATTACGAAACTATCGTTTTCAATTAGGCGCTAAATTTAGTACCTTCCAACTAAAGAGAAATGGGTGTAAGATCAATACATTCCTTCGAGTATGGCCATACATATCCATTTCGCAATGGGGTATTGGGATGCGCAGAGTGGTCTGGTATGAAAAAATACTACTATGCATAAAACAGCTGATAGGGTTGTTGTGTTCAAAACTATTTAAGTCGCTCAGTTGGTGAAACCCAAAATTAAGTTAGTCTCGAATCTGTGCTAACTTAAGTCACTTGCTTACTTTAGTCGCGTTGGTGAAACCGGCCCTAAGTGTATTTACTTATGTAAATATTGTCACGTTAAGCAGTCAAAATTTCTGGCTCTATGAACGTTGATCTGACATATCTTATTATTTTCAAGCTTAGTGGCATTGTCTCAGATACAGCCCACATGCCAAGCCATAAGTACTGTACTCATACCTTATGCAAAGTCTCATACAGGAAACATTCCGTGAATTTTACTGAAGTGTTCGTATGTAGGAATATTTACTTCAGTGGCAGCTTATGGCCATGATCCAACTGCTATTGAGTCAGTTGTAGTTTTGTTTTTCTTTTACTTCCGTTTTGGCAGCAATCACAAAGAAAGGTATGACTTTGTATGCACCTTGTAAAAGCAGTAGGATACATCCAATTCACCTTTTGGCTGTTTTTAATGGTAGTTGCCCATCAATTTGTGTTGTGTGGGATATGGTAGATATTTAAGTAGTTAAGCAGTCTGGCCAATTACCATAATTTATTAGCACAACAGTTCAAAAAATCACACAAAAATAAGCTCCAAACCAATCAAAATCTAATGAACCACTTCAAATAGGCAGTATAAAGTAGATAGTTATTTCCAAGGTTATTCCTAACATTAGCATATTGTCATGAGAGTTTAATATATTGTTCACGTGATCCGAACAACCAAGCAAGTGTTCATGCAGATACTGCAATAAAGCCTATTTAGTAACAAATCTATAAACAATTGGTCAACCACACAATGGTGCAGTGTAAACGATTAGGTTTGTCGTATTAAACTGATGGACTTGTTTATCATTTAATAACCGTTACAAGCTACAGCTCACGCACGCATTACTCAAATGCTACTGAAACACCTCTGTACTAGGAATAGCCTGATCCCTTTAACTAAGACCCACATAGCATTAGCAGTTGCTTGCGTCTTATCGCACGTTCCAAGTAATATGTGCATGTGGATGTATGTTGGTTGTAACGACATATCCATATACAAAACACAGTAAAATCATATTGTGAAACATATTTGTTCCTAAACCTAAAAGCTAAAATCCGTATTCACTAACCCAACAAGCAAAATATTTGCTATTAATAGATATGAGTGTTAGTGTGCTTGTCTATTATACACGTCCAAAATCCTTAAACAATCTCCTTGAAAATTTCACAGTAGTTTCATCTGGCCATTTACTGAAATTGGTAGTTTAAAAATTTTTTTCAAACTCCTTAAAAAAACACGTACATATTAGATAATAATCTTACTTAATCATAACACTAAAGACAAGGAAGGCAAATATTTTACTGTTCTTGCTATCTCTCAAGTCTTTCTCTGCTAGCAAAATCTAGTGTTGATTGGAAAGTCCCTGGTTACTCACATAACATAGCTCAGCCAGCGCAGCCTTTCTTCGTTTCTTTATCCAGATCGAATATTATCAGCATAATCTAACGATTGCATACTCTTTTTATGGAGTTCACCACTAAGATTCAGCTCAAATGCTCGAATTATCACAAAATTTTTGAGTGTCCTTGTCTACAATGCTTGTTGAGTTAATATAACGCTTATAAGGAACATTCTCTAAATCAACGGTGCCCAAAACTTTCTTTAGAGGGCGCAAGTCTTATACATATTAAGAACATTTACCAGTGGAAAGAACGCAGCTGTAGGGTAAAAGCGCACACTAATTATACAACCACTAAAGATAAAGTTGCGAGAATCCATAAAGGATCACAGTATTTTTAAATTTAAATGTATCTTCGGGTTTCACTTTATAAATCGGCTATATGATGGCGCGCCTTCACTGACTCATAAAATATATAAATATTACCCATAGAGTCATAAATATTTTTAAATTAATTTTGTTGTTGGTTTTACGGTCTGTTCATTTTACATATTTTTGTAAGTATAACGAGCTCAAGACCAGTTGATAATAATTCTTAGTTAATTATTATTATTTTTGATTAGAGGAAAAATTGAAAGCAACAAACATATACAGGCTATAGTTATAGTACTATTTCGAAAACAGCCACGATTTCTCGCCAGACTAATTCGTATAGTTTTTGCTATTTTCAGAGGATCTTGTGGAGATCGAACCCACTCACTCTGATTGCCAGCGCAGCCGCCTAACCCATAGGCTATGCTGCGTGTAGTTTTGCAAGCTGCTTAATTCAAGGCTTCCTCTAATTGTTGTTTGTTATCTTGCCAACGGTATACACAATATTTTAGACATTCTGTCTATATGTAAATCGTGTATGTTGGCCTTTGTTTGTGTACATTCTTCTTCGTATTTTTAGAAGATAGTTATTGTACATAACCGCGTGCTCCGGTATAAGTGTATTTTGTGGTTGGTTTTACGGTCTGTTCATTTTACATATTTTTGTAAGTATAACGAGCTCAAGACCAGTTGATAATAATTCTTAGTTACTTTCTTAGATCCTCTGAAAATAGCAAAAACTATACGAATTAGTCTGACGAGAAATCGTGGCTGTTTTCGAAATGGTACTATAACTATAGCCTGTATATGTTTGTTGCTTTCAATTTTTCCTCTAATCAAAAATAATAATAATTAACTAAAAATTATTATCAACTGGTCTTGAGCTCGTTATACTTACAAAAATTTTTAAATTAAGATTTAGTGTTTTTATTTAACTACTTTTGCAAACAAAAAACCATGTAAAGGTAAAATTTAATTTTTTCAATTTGACCTCTTGAAAATAACTAAAAATGCAGTGATAGTTTATAATATGATAAGGCACCTTTCAGTGTTAAAAAGTCGAATTCATCACTGTGTGTATTTGAACATAAAAAAATTTAGTAATAAATTATTTACTTCTATTGCTGGGTGTTTGTTGATCAAACTGCAATAAAAATGTTTATTTTGGATTTTAATATATAATTCTCTTGTGAGTATAAAAAATCATTTTAGTATAGTAAGGCTGACTCACCTATTCAATATCCTTTATAATGGGTGAGCAGGGATAAGCAATGAATTTTAAAATGTCAATTTCTATGAGTATTACAAAAACAAAATGGGTTGCCGAATATAGTCCATGTGTAACTATGCTCTAAATACACGTATGTGAATACAAACGTTAAGCTATGCTCAATTTTTTGAATACAATTTTTTTTTAAAAGCGATGCCTACCGCAATACGAGGACAGTTCGAAAAATTGGCGACTTAATGAATAAAAAATGATTTTTTTCGCACAAAAAAAAAATTTATTTTTGATGTTGGAAAATATTAACAAAAATGTTGACGGCGATAGTTGCAATGACGTGCTTAGAGCTCTCCCAACGTTATCGTTAGATTGGTTTTCAGACACACGGAATCGAACCCAAGTGAAACAGCCAAGGCTGGTGCTAAAGTCAACAGCTTTATCGTGTATCAGGGTTTAAGAGGAATGCAGTAATATGCCAATGAAATCAGTTGACTAATTTAAGTTATACTAATTAATATTTTTTTTCAGTGAAGTCAATAATTATTTGCAATAAAATATATACAAATTGCAGTTGTTCATCCAACAACACAAAAAAATATTTTAAATCGCAACAGCTTAGACATTTTAAATCAGATTTATGTCACATCGGTGGTGATAGTGCAACACTTTCCATGTAAATCTTTTGTATTTGTGTTAAATGGAAATTTAGTGAATTTTTAGAGTTGTGCACTACCACGAAACAATCTCTAAACTATTTTTTTTAACTCGAGAAAATGAAGCTCCCTGGAATGCGTTAATTATTTGTATAACATGTTTGATAGTTTAGTAAATATACTTAATGAGAAATTGTTTTCGATAATGTATGGCATACCGCTATCCCGCTTCGATTAAATTGATATCAATTGATTTAAACTTACTTCAAAAAGACTTCATCTTTCAATAAATACAATACGCAAATGATAAGAAAATATTTTTGTGAAGAATTAGACAGAGTTGAAAAAAGAATAAAAAGTCAGAAATGAAGTCCGAACAGTGACTTTATTTTCAAAATCAACTGCTATCAAATTAAAACAAGTAAGGACGGCGCTGTCTTCGGCTGTGCCGAAGGCTTTATACCTTTCATGAATACATGCAAACTTAAATACGCATTGTTTAAAGTTCTCTAAAACTTTGTCAGCAATACATTTAATTTTCTTTTACCATCTATAAGCAAATATCTCACCAAGTTTCAAGTTTTAATCTTTAAAAATGAGGGAGAAATGGTCATAATCCTCTTATTTGAACGATCGGTTGTATGGGAGATATATGCTAGAGTGACCCGATTATACCGGATCCGACAAATGTCTAATAAAATACATCCGTGTGCCAAATTTCATCAGATATCTCAAAAATTGAGGGACTAGTTTGCGTTCAAACAGACGGACGGACAGACGGACATGGCTGTATCAACTCAGTTCATCGTCCTGATCAATTTGGTATATATAATGGTGGGTCTATCTCTTATATTTCTAAGCGTTACAAACATCGGACCAAAGTTAATATATCATTTCATGTTCATGAAAGGTATAAAAAATAAAGTGAAAAATTATTTAAAAGGCATGAACAACTTGACAGCCTTGTTTCCAGCAAACTCATAGTGCAGGTAGTGTATATACATATGTATTTCTATTGAAGAAATCGAACCAGCTTAGTATTTGATCGTATGTGTATACGTTAGGACGAGCATCTTTGTTAGCATATTTGCGTATTTGGCATTGGTATATTGGGTAATATTTCCAAGCACGTAGCAGCTGCAATAATGTTTTCCATAGATGCAACAAACAATGGCATGAAAAGCACAAAAGGCAATCTGAGGCAAAGCTTTGATAGACAATCTGGTCTGACTTGTGTACGGACTCCTTGTGGTCCTACAAGTCCACATGTGAATAATTCATTCATTTGCTACGTGTTGTGGCTACATCTGAATCCCATTATTGTTGTTGTTTAACGTAAATGCAATACAATACATGTCCGTATATACATATACTTATGTATCTTTTTGAGTGATAATTACGGTACTAGTACTAAAAGTTAAAAATATCCGAAGTTGAATGCGTCTTACAATTCCAAGGAAATGATTCTTAGTGCAGTGTTAGTATTTTCCAGGGAATTAATACCAGGTTTACTATTATAGTACCTGGGCGACCGAGCTTTGCTTGACATTTTCATACAATTTAGGTTGCTTTAGATACTCATCAGTAAAGATATTTTGGTTGTTAGAATGAATAATTTGACTTACGAGCAGTGGAGTCTTTCAAAAAGAGATTTTAAAAACATATCTTGATAACAGAAAGATGTTTGCGTGATTTTTATAGAAATTAAAAAAGCATTTAAAATATATATAGCGTTTCTCACATTAAATTTCTTTGTGAAGGCGAATTAATCTCAAATTCTTATGAGCAATAACGTCACTGACATTAATTCCATTGACATTATGACACGTCGCCGTTTGAATACACTCCTTGGTGGCTGCTCAAACAAGTTGGTTAGAGGCTGTCGATTGTTACCAAATAATCGAGAAAGAATAGGGTCACATGGTTATACTTTTTGGTGAGTGCTCCATATATCTGTCAAAATTGTTTGATTTCTTCTTCATTTTTAAGAAAGAATTATCCATAAATTTTTATATTTAATACATACGAAATCTAAGCCAACACTTCCTTCCATACCATGGTCCGAATACGTCTCTGATTCTCTTTCGAAAGCATGCCTTTTAACGTATTTGGTCGCTTAAAGCTTGAAAACGCCACATATAACATTCTATGCAAGACACCTATGAATTCAAATGTTGGCCATACCGGAAATTGCTGTCGTTACCCTAGCGGCCCCTTGGACGATTGTGATTTTCGGTATATGTACTTCTCTGCCGTATTTTTGTTGTCGAATAAAAGTGGCAACACTGCTTAGAGATGTATAATAGGAAAATAGAAACGAAAGACTCAATATTTATGCCTTCATATTCAAGAACTGATTTATCTGTGCTTTCACTAATTTGGACTGAGAAGCTAAACTAAAGTAATATTCCAACTGATAAAACTCTTGGCTTCAAGTCCTGTCGTATTCAGGGATGTTGCTAGAATAATATGTGAAGGCCTTCTCTATTGTGGTGTCGTAATTTTCCAGTGAACGATGATTGGAACTGATAGGGCTAAATTCATCTTTTCATATTTTTAAACTTTCGAAAAGTGTGAGTTTCTCCAATGGGAGAAATATGTAGCTCGACAAAACTTAAGAAATAAAGTTAACTAGTTTGGTGTCAGAAGTATAGCTATTCAATATATATATACGGCTGTGTTCACTATAATAGTAGTACGAGTAAAATTAAAATGGATATTGTTCGACAAAATAGGCATTTTTCTTTTTAATAATTTTCATCTGAAATACAGCGAATATCATAGCAGAAACCACATAAAAAGTAATTTTAAAGTTCTAATTAAAGCTAATTAAACTTTACAAAATGGCTTTTATGGAATTCGTTACCTTTTAATTGAAAATTATTAGAAACACAGCCTCTTTTTATTTCTACGAACGATATCCAATTTAATTTCACTACTATTATATTGAACATAACTCTATGTATGTGTTTTAAACTATTTTAGTACTGCTACGTATGATTTTATAACAAAAAAGTGGATGGAAAGTTAAATTAAACTAATTGTATTTAAAGCTTAAGGTAGCTCTACGCTTAGTTTGTGAATAGAAAAACGTGGAAATTATGAAATAAAAATTTGCAAAGGAAATTACATATGCACAACAAACAACACTCTGCTGCAGCTTAAAGAAAGCCCTTGCAAACCGCCGCACATGTTGTGAAAACAACGCTACAATTTGTTTTTTGAAGCTTCTAAAGTCAAAAGCAAACTCTAATATGAACATATTCAACATATGTATAATAGGCTGGTCCAATAAAAAAAAAAATTGTTGAAATTAATATAATAATATATATATAAGTATAAGAAAAAAATATGTAAATGTTTTAGATCTAGTCTCATAATGGCTTTCAAACTTTCGGACCATGAAGTTAAAAAATTTAGCGGATTTTAGTTTTGTAGAAAATTAAACTCCTCACAAAACATTTTGGAATACAAATTTTCGCCAGGCGGGCCGCTGCAGAGTAACTAAGCTTGAAATATTAATATGGTGTTTTGATTTCACATTTTTAGTTTATAAATTTAATGTAGAAAAAATGAAAAACACAAATCTCAAAAGCAGTTGAATGCTGAAACCGTATAAGCAATAGGTATTAAATAACGTTTCGTGGGTCAGCATTAAGCCCCTACAAAATGCCAGCTCTTTGTTTTGGTTTTTTACGATTAGGGCCGTACTAAGACCCATGAGGAAAAGAACATAAATTTCCTTATTTTCTTGTAATTTTAATTGTATATATCTAAGCGGCCGCCGTGGTGTGGAGGTAGTGTTGCTGGCCTACTATACCCAAGGTCCAACGTTCGAGTCCTGGTACAGATAACATCAAAAGTGGTTTGAAAAAGTTTTTTCAAAATGGGGTCGCACCTCGGCAGTGGTTTGGCAAACTCTCCGAGTGTCTTTCTGCTATGGAAGGCTTCTCAGCAAAAAATTCATCTACTTTGGAGATGCCGTTCGAAATCGGCTAAACACTGTAAGTCCCGCTAATTTGTAGGAAAATTTTGAACCAGCACACCACAAATTGGTAGAGAAGCTCGGCCCTAATCTCCTTGGAGATATATATCGCGCCAATTATTTATTTATTTATTTACATCTAAGTACTAAATTATTTTAAATGTTGTACGATATAAATTAATTCAACTGGGTAAATAATCAAAATAAACAACAGAAATTTTAATACTAAATAACTTTTAAAAAGTAACTTCATACAAAATGGCTTTGACGCCAAAACCCTGATGGAACCTCTAATAACCCATCCGTCTAAAATTTTTAGACTTTGGTATTTTTCAACTGAAAATAAAATTTATCCTAAAAAGTCTTGGCTGCCATTGAAAGACTTCCAAAAATTAATATAAAGGTAAACCATTTTTAGGATATTTTTTTTTTGACTTTTTTAACAATAACAACATAATTTAAAAAATTAAATTTTGGCCCTGTCTAATTTACATTGAATTCTAATATCTTCTCAGGTAAGTACATCATAGCCTGAAAGGGTAAAGTTTCTCAGGGTCAACTGACAATACAACTTTTCGTCGAAATTTTATGCGATATACTTGCACTTCTTCACTTGCTTGTTGACACCCACTTTTGTTCATTTTGGTTTTGTCTACTTGTTTGAATGTAGCTAACAAGTTGCAATTCAAGATAAATCTCAGCGCGCTGTCTTTAGAATTTATATCTGTGTGTGATCAATATGCACATCTAAATGCCCGGCAGGGAATCTTGATTATTAACCAAAATATCTAAATCAAGTGCACAACGGGAACTAAGTATACTGACATATTTAAGAATTTTGTTATTTCTTATAAAAAGAAATAGAAGTTTTCAGATAAAACAAGCGGAGAAATCGGGTGGAACCGAATGTTAAATATACAGGAATGGTTTGGAAATTTAGTCCCTAATGCGACGGCAATTCTGAAAAATGTTAAAGCTGTAATTCAAATACTTCAATCTGATTTTACGTAATTTATTCAAAATAATTCCAAAATAAAGTTAAGTCTCCAAAATCTATTAGCACTTCATCGGTGTCACGTTAAAAGAAGAGGTGGATACTAATGAGGGGTACGCAAGTCAGTCTTTCGACGTCTGTCTGGGTTAGCGAAAAGTCTCGTCCGAAGCTCGAAACAGTGCCTTCTGCAGAACACGACAGTTAGTAAATGGAAAATTTTTGGAAGACTAAATTTTGCCACTAATTTCGAAATTCCACTGCAGTTCTTGGGCAGCATTCGATATGAATCTGGCTCCATTACCTTTTCCATTTAATAAGTTCTTTATCAATACCTGTTTTTTGTCGGAGTCGCTAGGTTTGTGGTGGTTTCAGAACACCTTCACTTTTCCTACAGGGCTTACGTGCTTATGCACTAATTCATTTAACAGTAGATTAGCTTCTGCTACTGAACCGTTAAACTCTATTCAGGGTAATGGTCGTTGTGTTAACTTGAAACGGGTTAGGGCAGCGAAGTGCCTTTTGGAACAAATTGAATTTAGTTTGAAACAAATTTAGCACTAGCTTGTAAAAGCAATTTTGCTTTTTCTCTTGTGTAAAGTTTCACTATGCGGTTTTTCATTGGAATGATTTCCAGGAGGTGACTTAAACTTTCATGTTATGAAAAGCTTGAATTTAAAATAGTGGAAAGACATGCTGGCCCATTAAGGTACAACTGACTTGAGCTATCCGCTGTCCGCCTTAGATGTGAAGAAAACTGATCGTCTTAACTCTTTAGAACCTCAAAGTAATACTTGATAGCACAGAGGATAGAACGAAGAAGGCATCAATTTCCACGCAGACTGAAAATGACTTGCATATTACCTTTTAGGTTGGCAGTGGCGCCCCTTCGACCTTCTCCCAAGTCCTTTCCGCTAGTTTCATGAGAATTTTCGTTGAATACTTCACCATGGTAGTAGTTTCAGTGCCAGGAGGGGGTAAGGTGCATAAAGTATACGATTTATTCAAAGTTGGCGGTCGGTTACTTAATAATTTCGAAGTGAATATCCAATAATTATGTCAACTTCCAGGTTCATGTGAAGACTGAAGTATAATATATTCCTGCATATAAATGAGCTCAAGGCAAAGAATAATAAGTTTTATAAAAATTATTATTGTTTTAATTTTTTTAATAATTTAATCAATTACTAAATTCTCTTTCCAAATATATAACGAAAGTCAGTGACAATTGTCATAACTGTTCTTATAGACCCATTTGGGAAGGCTACTATACCTCTTCATAAGATAAATGGTATCACATTGTGTTTATCATTAGACTTTTAGATCGCTGTTGTTTGTCAGCTAAACTCCTATTTCCATTAATTACACGTGTATCGGCGATTTTCATAATTATACAAAAAAAAAAAATTCTGACGTGTACATGAAAATCGGCGGTACACGTGTATTTTTATTTTTTCTCCCCTTTCCGAAAAAGTATATTTGGTTCATAGCACAGAATGTGTGTAACGCGGTGTTATACCTTTCATGAACATGAAATGGTATTATAACTTTGGTCCGATGTCTGTAAGTATGAGAAGAAGAAGAGATAGACCCACCAATAAGTATACCGAAATGATCAGGGCGATGAGCTGAGTCGATTTAGCCATGTCCGTCTGTCTGTTTGTACGCAAACTAGTCCCTCAGTTTTTGAGATATCTTGATGAAATTTTGTGTGGGGCGCCATTTTGCCTGAGATTAATCATTTATCGGAATCAGTAAGATCGGAGCAATACAATGCATAGCTCCCATACAATCGATGGTTTCGATAAATGGGTTTTGGGCTATACATTTTCCAATTAAATAGCTAGGAACGTATAATGTTGCAAATTTGGTACTTTTTAGGTATGTTATGTGTGTAGTGAAAATCACGGAGATCGGACCAACATAACATATAGCTCCCATACAATCGTTTGTTCCGATAAATGGGTTTGGGCTATATATCTTGAAATTATCAGTTTTTCAGAGTTTTTACTAAATGTGAGTAAGGACCGGACACTTAAAACCGTGATGCGTATTCATGAAGTTAAGTTATGAAAGTTGTAATCTTGTTGTAATCGGTGTTCAATTATTACTTACTTTTTAAAGTGGATAAGCCTCTTGATACGCACAAGATCTTATCAAATTATTTTATTGTAAGCAGTCTAACAGGCTCATTATGTCAAACGCCACGAGGCGCAATGGGTCAATTCTTCTCGTTTGGAGAAAAATTCTTATTATAAAACGCCTTCACTCATTCAGTGCCTGTCAGTAAATGGGTGTTGCTATGTGAACGTTTCTGATATTACATTCCGGGGAAGGTGAATGTAGGTGACTGCCACGCAAAGCGTCACAGTGACTTACGTAATCAGCCCTTAAATGAGGAGCTTACAAATAAGCCCATAACAATAGTGAACTCATGATCATTCCATTAGAATATAACTATGCGCATTAGACATCCTTTCTTAATCTTAAATGCAAGACTCCACATGGGGTATAAGTTTTATTTCAACTAACAAACTACTTAAATATTTCACTTCGCTACTGTCAAAAGTAATGAAAGAGGTTGTACCACATTGTAAACAACTCTGTATCATTATTGCATCGCGTGTATGAATTAAGAAATGTCAAAGTTTCGAAACAAATGAAGTTGTCACAACTTCCAAACAACAAACTTGGGAAAGAGAAGTCGTTTGTATTATTGTGACAGGACTGCAAAGGGAAAATTTGTAAAATTTTGTCGAATACTAATTAGAAAGCTTTATACGCATAATCAATGATATAGGTTTGACTTCATTAGCATTGTTGTTCCTTCAGTGAATAAAGCAAAAAAGTAGTAAACGTATGTCGCATGAAAAATTTTATAAAAGGGAATGCTTTAATATGGTACATGACATCTTATATTTCTTTAGTTTTCTCTCGCTTTCACGAACATCTCGAAATAAGACCATATATATAACTCATTCATTTGGAATACTATCTTCTTCTCTCCGCCCTTATTCTTATTTCCATCCATTACCGTCTAATTATCTTTTCTGCTCTCATTCTTTCTCTTCCTGTCGGAGATTGCGCCCTAAAATTTTTTAGAAAAACATCTGAATTTGAGTAATAAGGCACTTTTGAGCAGCCACCTAGTTTTATATGCTTAAAATTTACTATCAATTATTATTTATTCTCAAAAAATCTAAGAACTTACAAGCGACTATTTAGCCTGGCTAAATTATCACCTCTTTTATCCAACATTGTCATCAGGCTCTTCTAACGAAAGTCTCAGAAACCTAGCTGTTTCAACAGGGGTGGACCAGAGTGAAATTGCTGTTAGAAGAGTAGGCTCGGCTGAGCAGATGAACAGATGGTTAGTATCGTGGGGAGTCACGCCGCATGCCGGGCAGACATTTGGCATGTCAGGGTTCAGTCTGGATAGATAAGAGCTTCGTCTGTTACAGTATCCAGAACGAAGTTGGATCTTGTCTCCCTAAGCAGTTCTCGTTCCTCATCGGCAATAGGTGGAGCTTGTGCCTGTAGGACTACATTCACCGGAGCTGACAAAGGAGTTTACCGACTCCGTGTGTAGGTGATTGAGGGTTCGCCGATGCACCTTTGGATCAAACGGCGAGAAAATGTGTTGCCGTATCTCGTCATAGTGCTTACGGAGATGACTCCTTATTCTCCTGGGAGGCGGATTTTCGTTGAGCAGGTTCCTGTTCGGATGCTGCGGTTTATAGCAGCTGAACAGAAATTGCCTGGTCAAAATCTCGCTATGCTCCTCAGGTGACGTTTAATTTCATGTTCACCTGCGCTGTCCACGTCGTAAATAAGGTGGCCGAGGACTTGGTCGGTGACAGTGGCAGATTTCGTCCAGCGAATAAACCGTACAGGGATGGGAGGTATGAGATAACTCTTGAGCAGAGCTCGTCTACAAAGGGCCCGTCGCCAGGATCGTGCAGTCCTCGGCGTAGGAGACGATCCAGACACCCTCTGGTGGGGAAGGGAGCCTCGATATGTTATATATTACATTCTTTTTCCCTTGTGTGCCGTTTTTTCTCTTTCAAAATTGTTTAAAAAAAAATTGACACATTTAAACGCCACTAAAAAACAAAAGAGATCCAAAGGAGAATTGAATTCAACAATTTCCTTATGTCATACGGTTCTTAGTGATACCGAGAATGACCTTAAAAAGATAATCTCACTACTGTATGCTCAGGGTCTTCTGAGAACGACAGTGGAATATGCTGATTCGCTGATATTAAAAGATGGTAGATATAACAATACAACAACGCCCCTACCAACCATGACTATCCAATTTCTATCACTTTCTATCGAATTTTTGCACCATCTCTAGTATTTCTCCTTCATACCAACACCAACGCACATTTATGAAATATATTTCCCAAACAAACTCTGCTGATTTTTCTTGCTTTTCTAATGAGTTAGCATGAAACAGCAAGATTTACATAATTGAGACCAAAAAAAAAAGCAAAGGGAAATAAAAATCAAAAAAATTTAAATTTTTCGAAAACTTCATTTTTATGGAAAAAATTCTAATTTTTGGAGAAATTAATTAATTTAGTTTAAAGTCATGGTAAGTATAATTATGTGAAGATATTATTAATATTACTAATAAGCTCCATCTTTCTACACAGCGCAACTATGGTGATAAAGACATTTGCAGCAGAGCAGCGGATAAGAGGGCATCACTGCAAGCAAAGGCTAACCGCCAGACATATTGAGCAGAGCTCGTCTACAAAGGGCCCGTCGCCAGGATCGTGCAGTCCTCGGTGTAGGAGACGATCCAGACACCCTCTGGTGGGGAAGGGAGCCTCGATATGTTATATATTACATTCTTTTTCCCTTGTGTGCCGTTTTTTTTCTTTCAAAATTGTTTAAAAAAAAATTGACACATTTAAACGCCACTAAAAAACAAAAGAGATCCAAAGGAGAATTGAATTCAACAATTTCCTTATGTCATACGGTTCTTAGTGATACCGAGAATGACCTTAAAAAGATAATCTCACTACTGTATGCTCGGGGTCTTCTGAGAACGACAGTGGAATATGCTGATTCGCTGATATTAAAAGATGGTAGATATAACAATACAACAGCGCCCCTACCAACCATGACTATCCAATTTCTATCAATTTTCTATCGAATTTTTGCACCATCTCTAGTATTTCTCCTTCATACCAACACCAACGCACATTTATGAAATATATTTCCCAAACAAACTCAGCTGATTTTTCTTGCTTTTCTTATGAGTTAGCATGAAACAGCAAGATTTACATAATTGAGACCAAAAAAAAAAGCAAAGGGAAATAAAAATCAAAAAAATTTAAATTTTTCGAAAACTTCATTTTTATGGAAAAAATTCTAACTTGGAGAAATTAATTAATTTAGTTTAAAGTCATGGTAAGTATAATTATGTGAAGATATTATTAATATTACTAATAAGCTCCATCTTTCTACACAGCGCAACTATGGTGATAAAGACATTTGCAGCAGAGCAGCGGATAAGAGGGCATCACTGCAAGCAAAGGCTAACCGCCAGACATACAAGAACATACGAGTATACAGGGAGTTGGTAAGCACCCGAATGTAAATGGCTTTGGTTGGTAGTGGCTAGAATAAAGCTAGAAAAACGTCGGAACTTCAGTTCATTTTGCTTTGTAGATGGAGTTTTTTTATTAATGTACTCTATGTAATATAAACAAATTTGGTTTTGTATATATGTAAATATTTTAAATGTAATGCATTTAATGTATTTTTAATAAAAGAAAATATGAAAAACACGTAAATTTATTGGTCATATTTCGGGTATTAAGAAATGTTTAATGGACACAGCAATAGAGGCAACCCTGTCAGTGTTTAAAAGTATGCAGCGTTTGCTATGCTGTCAGGTTTGTTTTGGGAAATTTTTCAGTTAGAAAAGTGCAGCTATCTTCATGACGTTTTTAAATGGGTGCGAGGGCGATGCGTGATCACATTTACATGCCATTCGCAAGGGGAAAGTGGATACTATCTTCACGCAGCCCATACAAAACTATCCACTTTTTTATCTTTTTGGACAGCGCGACCTATGTTTTATCTACTTTTTTATCCGCGTATGGCTGGTAGGGACTGCACGAAGATAAAGTGTTTGTAGGTATTTTCCTTACTGAATTATTCACTTACAGGAGTATACTTGAATATAACTGGTAGAGCTAGGAGTTGCAACGTTTCGTTCTTGGCACAAGGAGTAACAGGATATGCTGGTGGTCATTTGTATTTAACGCAAAATGCAATTTTACAGTTATTTCCCAACAAACTTAAAAATATAATTCTAAAGGCTAGGAATGCGCATGTAAAAGATAGAGTGTTCAACAAAACTAAAGCCCGAAAAGTCCCTCCGATAAACATGATTAAATACAATTCTATGCGCAGGTTTCAAATTTTGTATTGTTTTTTTTTTTTGTTTTTTTTTTTTTGATAAAGGCACATAAAATTTATTTTAAATATGAAACCAAAAAAATTGTTTTCATGGTCCATTAAAAAAAAATTGATTCCACTTTCCAGGCTAACTAAAAAATTTGTGGGGCAAAACTAAAGGACGAAATCACAATGTTGTAAAGACCATAAAATCGCAGTAAACGTGAGCCAGAATAATCATGCCAAAATATATTTCGAAACATTTCAAACAACGGTTCCCTTCTTTTATTTAGCCCTCAAACCAGGTTGGATGGTGTGTGGAAGTCTAAAAGATTTGCTGGAAATAATAATTTCGTGGTAATTCGCGAAAGAATCCAATTTGATCAAAGGAAAATCAGGAAATACTATTTTAAAATGTTTTAACATTTTTCATGGCCTTATTTAGCCGCCTACAAACGTTTTTCCATTCAAGTGGCACTGTACATTGAGGGCAAGTGCACGAAAAACACCGAGTAGTAACGATAGGGCAATCGTTCGTGGACTAAAAAGATTTCTTCTTGTTTCCACAAGAAGTTTTATGAAGGAATTTGTGGTATGCACCCCGCGTAGGAGCATTGTAAAGGCATGTTCTTTAAGACGAATTACTTCACTTCGGAGCTTTGAAAGCCCTTTCATTTCAGACGGAAGAGAATTAAGGGGTTTCAAGATTCCACCTAAATTGGCGCAGTACAATACGATGAGGAATCTTTTTTCTGTCGCATAAAAGTTTTATGAAATATTAGGGTGCTCTGAAGCTTGTTCCTATTCCTAAAGAACAATGCTTACTTACTTTTACTATACTTTTTGATCCGTAAAACATGTTTGAGGCAGTGTAGGGGTTTGTAGACGTTCGTGCGGTTCAGTTCATACGATTAAACTGGTATTGGATCTTTCAATGTTCATAGGTATTTATAAAATATTCATCCTACTTCTTGCGGGGAGGAAATGCCATAAAGGCAGAAAGACATTCTGCTGCAACTTATAGCCATTTGCTTCAAACAATAGTTTAGGGCTAATAATGTTGACGAATTGTCGTGACTCGTACTATTTAACCGAACAGAGAGTCTGCAGGAAATGTGGAGCCTACAAATAAGGACGAAAATTGCGGCAACGAAGACTCGGACAAGTTGAGTAGGCGTCGAAAATTATTTCCTAAGATTTTTTACTTAAATAATATACTCAATTTATTTTAATTAAAGCTAATATGTTATCGTAGAAACTTGGTTGAACAGCAATTTCGCGGATGTAGAATTCTTCGATCCTAATATCTATAATACATATCGAAAAGATAGAGATGCAATTAAAACAAACTGCTTAAGAGGTGGAGGCGTTTTAATTGCGGTGAATCGAATGTTCCGTTCTTTTTCAGTCCATTCAGAAAATGATGATTCTCTCCTCGACCAGCTGTGTGTATGCATCTTTGGAAGTCTTGGTAAATTAGTAGTTTGTACTTCTTACATTCCCCCCTCCAGCCCCGATTCTTTGTATGCTGCTCATATAAGCAATATTGTGCATCTTTATGAGAACAACGAAGAGTGTCACTTTTGTATTTTGGGTGATTTTAACCTCAATAAAATTGTATGGGCAAATTTACTTGATAATGGTATCTTAACACCAACAAGGGTAAATAGCTCGCACGAAATAAATTTTATAGATAGTCTTTTCAGTATTAACTTAACCCAAATTAATTCATTTTTCAATGAGCTTAATAATATTTTAGATCTTATCTTTGTAGATGAAAACTTGATTTTTAATGTTTCTGAGACCACTTTTCCTATATGCAAGTGCGATATGCACCATGTCCCACTCTCCTTAACGCTAGAATTTTTTAATTTTGTTTCTGGCCCAAGTATAATCTGCAATGCAAAGTTTAATTTTCGTGGCGCAGACTTTAATGCTTTAAATGAAAAAATTTTGGATCTCAATTGGAATTCGGTTTTCAACTCTAAAAGCTTAGTGGATTGTTATGATGCCTTTCTTCTTAATATACTCGAAATTTTCGCTGATAATATACCTTTACTTCCCGCGAGAACTCACAAACTTCCGTGGTATACGAAAAATCTAAAAAAGCTTAAGAATCTTAGAAATAAACATTTTAAACTCTATAAAGCCTCTAAGGATGTCTTTCATAAAGAAAAATATATTTATTATAGTAAATGCTTTAATGTCCTTGACAAATTTTTATACAAGCAATATATCTCTCGGTATGAAGTGGAGTTGAAGGAAAACCCTAAAGTGTGCTGGAGATACGTTCTAAAAAAGGTTGCTCTAATATCCCAAATTGTATGTCGTACTGCGGTATAGCTTCTGAGTGCTTATTGGATACTGTTAACCTTTTCGCAGATTTCTTTAAATCAAATTTCGTAACTAGCAACTCTGCTAGTAACTTTTCCGCCGACGTCGAACAAACGCTTGATTTCGGATCCATGTTAGTCTCAGAAGAAGACGTTTTGAAAGGCATCCTAGCTCTAGAAACATCAATAAAAAACGATAATGACGGGCTTTCGTCGTTTATTCTAAAGAAGTGTAGCATATCTTTTTGCGTCCCATTAAGTTACATTTTCAATTTGTCCCTAGCAAGAGGTGAGTTTGTCGATAGGTGGAAAATAGCCTCGATTTCTCCTATCTTTAAATCAGGCAACAAAAACGATGTAACCAACTATAGACCCATCTCTAAATTGTCCACTTGCTCGAAACTCTTTGAAAAAGTGGTAAAAGAGAAGCTGTCCTTTGCAATAAAAGGATCCATAGATGAGTGTGAACACGGGTTTCTCAGTGGTCGCTCCACGGTTACGAACCTAGCCTCATTTTCTCATTTTTGCATTTCGTCGTTCAAAAATGGACATCAAGTTGATGCTGTATATACTGACTTCGCGAAGGCATTTGATACTGTCACCCACAGCATACTATTGTGCAAGCTTGAGCAGTTGGGTTTCCATTCTACGTTTTTACGCTGGATTGGGTCCTATCTCACTAATAGAACCTCGTTCGTCGAAATTGAGCATATTCATTCGTTGTCACATCTGGGGTACCTCAGGGTAGTATTCTCGGGCCAATTTTATTCCTTCTTTTTATAAATGATATTGGAACCTGGTTTAGAACTTCAAAATACCTTCTCTACGCAGATGATCTACAAGTTTTTAGAACAATTTCGAGCATCTCAGATGTGCGCCTTTTACAAGATGATCTAAATAGATTAACAAATTGGAGCATTATAAATAATCTACGCCTTAATATAAAGAAATGTTTCTTTATGACGCTTTCGAAAAACCTCAATACGATTAATTCCGCGTATTCCATTGCTGATGATAATCTCTCTAGAGTCAGGGAATTTGTTGATCTGGGAGTAATGTTCGACTCTGGCTTCGCGAATCATATTAGCTCCATTCTACCTAAGGCATATTCCAATTTGGCTTTCCTGCGACGATATGGGCGAGATTTCAAAGATCCATATACCAGAAAAATTTTATATAATTCTTTAGTTCTCTCAAAGCTGGAATATGCTTCCATAATTTGGAACCCAATTTAATTCTCTCATTCTCAAAGACTGGAAAGAGTACAGAAAAGTTTCACTCGATTCGCTCTCCAACCGCTTAATTTTTTAGAACCATTACCTTCTTACCGCGCCCGCTGCGCCCTCATAAACATGAAGTCGCTTGCGGCCAGACGCTCTATACAGTCTCTGCTGTTTGTGTATGATCTTATATGTGGTTGGGTTGCCTGCCCGGAACTACTAGCGCAAATTGGCTTCAATGTCCCGGGCAGAAACATTCGTGCCCAATATCCGTTCCATGTAAAAGTAATCAGAGCTAATTATCACAATTTTGATCCTATATCTAGGGCCCTCAATGAATACAACAGGATCTTTTTTAGTCTTGAGCTTGACTTCGCACTCCCGAGAGCGTCTTTTAGTTCTAAACTTTACTCTTATTATGTATAAAATAAATTTATTAGCATTTAAGATTTTTTGAATGTAAATCTAGTCTGTAAGATTAATGAAATCATAGACAAATAAAGTAAATGAAAATGAAATGTCAACACGATGTGTTCCTGCCATAAATAGACACGGATATGCCACGACTTACGATTTTTTAAAGGGAATTGCGATGCTTAAGCTTTGTCGCTCACTGTATGTTCGGTCAAGACCACAAAAAATGAAATCGTGACTTCTTGCATGCTTACGTTGCAGATTTGTTCTTGGTGGGCGTTTATGGGTAGGCAGTTCCTAGCTACTTTTCTCTTGCAAAACAAAATATTAGAATGTGGAAGACCTTTTTTGTTCAACTTATGCAAGACATATATTCCATCTATAATGTCTAAGAAAATAATTCACAAAATTACTAGAATCATACGGTGTGATTACAGAAATTCCATTCGCAACCACTCCGACAACTATGACAAATTTTGCGCCACATGTTGTATATTACAAGCCTTGCGGCTGTGTTACAATTGATTAGCAGTTCTTGTTTTCCGTGGAAGATGCATTTTTCGTCAATATAAACAAGCCGATCCCGAAAGATGTGGCATACAATTTTAAATGCTTGCATGTACCTAGACTATCTATGTATGGTGTATTCAACAATACTTGGTCAAAATGCTACGAAATCAACCGGACAAAAATCAAGTACAGCGGGTCGTGCTGGCCAAACTATACAGTTGAATATAAGTGGACATACACACATATATAATGTCATTTTCTATTAATTTTGCTTGTTTAATTCGTAGGCATAATGGCAAAATCGCACTGAGAAATTAGCGTTCTGTCAATACTTGAGAAAAAGCTCCAATCGGCTGGCTTAATGCTTCCACCTCGGTGTGGTTCCGCCATGTGACAGGCCTTGTAACTGGATGGAAAGGTCAAAATGTTCCACCGTCTATAAAATCAGTCACAACTCCAATGCATGCAAAAAGTTCCTTAAAAATAGCAGAAATGTTTGCTAGATTGTTTTCGAATAATTTTCCTATATAAATCACACACATTTAATTTTTTCGGGATTGTCAATTAAGCTCCAGCGTTTTTGGGATATAAAAATCACGGAATATTGGCATTGCCATCTCTAAGAAAAATCATCCTCAAAATATTTTTTCATATCAATGTGAATGCATTAAATGCCTAAAGTAAATTGCTTGCTTCTGTGGATTTACCAAGCAAAGTATGGATAAAACGGAAATTAAAAAATTGCAAATATGCCAAAATTAAAATCAAGAATCCACTTGAACGAAAGTGCATATTGTATGTATTTAATTTAAGTCTTTGATGGCGGATTATAAACTTATTCTTTATAAACACTTATACATAAAATGAGTAAGAAATTGTACATTCGGCTGAAAGAGTATATTATATACCTAGAGGTAACTCCTTATGTAAGCAGTAACTAAATATTCGTAAAACTGAGCAGAAAATTTTAAGGAAAAACGGACCTGAAATAATTCCAACTTAAATCATAAATTATCAGTGACGAAATTTTGGATGCTTGTTTGTGACAGTTCCTTCTCTTAAGACAGGCATATCCCAACACGATTATTTTCTAAGTGATATAATCCGTCGAATTAAGCTCGGGATATTTCCATTATTTGGTGCTGAAGTAGCGAGAATATCCGAGTGTGGGACTCCCTTCTTATTTAGAACGGCTACCCATAAACAAGTAACCTCCCACGACACGCGCATGGTATCGTTACTGTCACCGGGTTTAACATACTTCAAGTACACAAACGCACTACTTGGGTTCTGTGGCTTAGTCTCGCGCTATCTGCAGACCATATTGCAAATATACACGGCTAAAAATTTCAGCATAAGTTTTAAACCATTCGTCGGTTTAAGCAACTTTTTACACTTTTTTGTAATAAATTCCAAACCTTTCAATTACCTACACCAATTTTCAACTTCTTGCGGCTTAGATTTAAAACTGAACTAAAAAAGGTTTCAAGTCAATGAATTTTTCTTATAAAAATGTTGTGCGCGTTATAGCTCAGTGGCTAGAGCAGAGGGCTCTTGTGGTAACGACAAAAACACTCCCCGCAGGTTTTGGGGAGTGTTTTCGAATTAACAATCCTTGGCAGGATTTGAACCCGGTACTCCCTTGCGGTACTGGCCGACTGTCGTGGTGGCGATTTATGACCAGTAAAACCTTCTAGGCCATGTCACTCTTCCTTCGGTAAGGAAGGAGAGATGAGTAATGAAAGGTGAAAGGCATCATATCCGTAGATCAACCATTGAGTTGCACGTCATTACCTTTGTGCATATTAGTCGCCTCTTACGACCGCTATGCCTACCACGGGCATATTCTAAACCCCTAACCCTCAGGGGGTAACTCTTTAGGATATCTAATAAATGTTTCGATCCTTTGAATAATGGTTAAGCCTGTTGGATTAAAGGCGTGCTGTGCTGTCTTTCTGCTAGCTGGATATATTCTTCCATTTGTTCATTCCAGGCATTTGGTGTACACGTGCAACAGAAGCATTGGACAACTATTGGCCGGTATTTTATCTGATTCCGCGGCCTTCATGCGTCATGATGCGTTGAGGCTACGTTGAGCTCTTCTCCGTTAAATAGTCTGCTAAGTTGGGTAGGTAGTAGCCTTTACGCCATTTCTCATATATTCTTCGCCCATCGCATTCTATGCTCACAGGTGCCTGGATCCACTTCCTCAGAAATCATTTTGCATGAAATGAGTTATCGTAGATCCCAGAGTTTTTCCCCTCTTGTATGCCTCCGACTTTAAGAGAACCTGTATGTTACGCAGCTCCGCGTTTGCCGCTGCTGTATGAAGTATATGTGACGTACTGAAATCAAACGTGATGAGCATACTGGTCAGAGTTATGGCATATGCCTACGTACTGAGTTTGTTACGCCGAGACCATCAATTTATTTATCGCGAATCATTCATTGGGAACGAAGACGTGAAACTTTACTACAACTAGGTATAAAACATAAACTTGCGAAAAACGCTATAACGGAATTCCCATAATTTAACTATTTCTCATATAAATATTCATAAGTTTATAAATGTTATTGTAGCAACTCTACTAACCGTTTCTTTTCCTTTCCGTCCAACTCTCGTCATACCACTTGAGCCTGTGGTTGGCATGTTACTAGCACATTTATAAATAAAAACATATTTACCAACAAATATACCGTTCAAATAAGCTGTATGAGGCATTTCCGTTCTTTGAAATTATTGCACAATGAGACTCGGTTCAGTTGAGTTCGGTCCAATTTAGTAGATATGTATATTGGCCTTTTTTGTTATTGAGCGCTTTTGCAAAATTTTGTGAATTTCGCACACATTGCAAATGGATATAGAGTAGGGGGCTAAGTGGGCGAGGCCCAAGTCGGCAAAACTAGTGCAGCGGAAACGGAAACGGAAAGAGAGCAATGGTAAAGGCATTGGCTGTGGTAGCGACATCAGTGGCCGGCAGTAGCAATATTTTATTTCTATTTATTTCGTGATTTTCTTGCTTAATTTTGTGTTGTTGTTGTATTGTTTCTTTTGAAGATAAATTGTAATGTATAGTAAGCGTTAAGCAGAAAATTTTAGGGTCCTTCTGTTGCCAAACTTTGAAGCCGTTTTTAACTTGATTGACTGTTAACGCCCGTTGGCGTTCAAGGAATTAATTTCAGCAGTTCAATAAATTCTTGGTATAAAAGAAAACCTTAAAAATTTATAAAATTCTTTTCATATAACAAGAGTTTTTTGTAAGTTGCGATCAACATTTTTTAACAGATTTTTCGTTAAACTTTTGTAGGATGCGGATTCTTTCTTCGAAATGTGTTCATCTTTATATAAAAAATGAATAAATTTTATGCCTAACTAAGCATATATGTTCATTCAGAAGCAATTTCAATGTAAAATCGAAAAGAAATAATATTTAGTTCGGGCCCTCATATAAATTGAATATCTCCGAAGTCTCGTTGTGCATTTTCTTAAACAAAATTGAGGCGGTGGCTTTAGATTTTTGAGAGTTCTTAGCATTATTAATTCACCCTGCATCGTTTAGACTAGCCTTCTGGTAGTTATCTCTCCCTAGCGTTAATTGACTTGTCTTTGTATTTTGGAAATACTAGAGCAGTTTAAATCATCCTCTGTCAGTTGTATCCAACTAATTGGGCGCCTCTCCCTACCGCTGCTGTCAAAATTGAGTGTCAATGGAAACATATACGCAGCCGGAGGGTTCTATCTCGCCGCACTATGCTCGCTATATTTCCATGACATCACTGGAAGAACCACTCAGTTCCTGAGAATTTTTCTCTCAATAACTCTAATTGCTTCCCCAGGATTTATTTACGCAGGTTCACAGTTTCGGAGTTGTAATGGATTGCGTCTATGCGATTTATCTCCTTCAAAACTGATCACACAATACGACTTTTCTGACTTATAAGATGTCGAATTCAGCATTCGTATCCCCTTTTCTCTGTCAAAGGTATCCTACAACTCGGCAAATTGAAGATGATTCTGTTATTCTGTTCTATAGTAGACTCAAGCGGTCTAAGGCCAAACTGTTGGCGGTTCAACTACCAAGTCGAATATGGGTTTATTGTTTTGCTCAATACGTGCGATTCATTGACAGACATCGTGTTTCTTAGGGATTTTGCAGAACACAACTCATTTCCAGTATCGAGGTGTGCAACGCATTTGCCACACTTTATTCCGTTTTCAAACAACTCTGAGCTTACTACATATTATTCTGTCCTTTCATAGTTTTTAAACCAATTTATCTTAGTAATTTTTCGGATATCGTAAGCTTACCTTACTTGATTCTCCTTATAAGTTTTTGATGTTTGCACTTTTTAGGACATCTGCTAGTACGCTTGGATACTGGTACTTTCAATTCATCCACTTTCCCTATAGTGGAACGCTACTTTTATTCAGCGCAGCTAACCCGTCCTTAAATTTTCGAGATGTTCCTACTTCCCTTTTCTTGTATATAATGCAAATGCTTGGCTACCATCAAGACAGCTACTATATAACCGAAAGCGCCTATGATTATGTTCATTGTAACTTTGTATTTGTTTTCACAATTTGTTCTCAATTTACTTGATATCTTTTCTTGCCGCAATTGTTTTCATTATTGGTAGAAGTGTTTGCCAACTGCAAACAGAGAATGCAAACCGTGTTCAGCGAACGATACTGAGTAATTACTCAGTCGCCGGCGTATTCTTACAAATTTACAATATAATAAATCCTTAAAAAGTTACTATCCGCAAACACAGCTTAACTGTGTTTTCATAAGTTATTATGCGAGTACATTTTTTTTACTTACTTAAAATTATATTTGGGTACAAAATATTTTTAGGCGCTCAGAATGGAACCTCGGATATCAAATGTTTTCAAAATTCGATGTAAAGGGCGATGACAATAAAATTAAAGTTTTTTAAACTACTGAAACCGTATCGAATCAGTAGACGTAGACTTCTGTCATTACCATGCCTTTTCAAATTGCCATAAACTACTGCTGGTCTTTTTAAAGCTTCAAATAAATTAACGAATGCAAGTTGGATCACCAGAAAACATTTCAACTTTGATTTGATTGGTAGTTCAATAAGTTTGTATGCAAAAATATTTAGAGAACTTATGGCCGCATTAGCCTAGACTTAGACTTAACTTGACTTGAAAAACCTACGTCTAACAAATGAGCAGCACTTGTAATTACAGTTGTAATTAATTACCCAGAAAACAACTTAATTTAGGAACTCGGTAAACTACAGGTTTTTGGTTTCCAAGTTAAGTTTCTAAGTTCAAAGTGAGAACTGTGCTACCATATAACTCTTTTCAATATTTTTAATAAAATTCCTTCATACATTTTTTGAAGAATGAAATTCATATGGTAATTAGAAAGCAATACGCCAAATAAAAACATTTCAAAAAGATGCCAAGTTAAATAATGGGCTCTTAGATCTTTTGTAAATTAAGTCAAGTCAAGTTAGTCTCAGTCTAGGCTAATTCGGCCATTAAAATCAAAAAAGGTTCTAATGCAACTATTCTTGAAATAGTCAAAAAGGTTTTCAAGCCGTGTCCCTCAAAAGCTCTGCCGTACGGCTATTCATTCAGTTTTGCCAATTATGCATAAATTTGTCCAAATGCGCCACAGCTGACCCAGTGACTACATTGCAAAACTTTGTCTTTAAAGTTAAAAAAACTCATTTGATAACCCATCGGCTACGTTGGCTTGGCCAAGTGATGCGAATGGAAGACGATGCTACGGCCCGGAAGGTATTCTTGTAGGAAGTCAGCTATGGAAGCATAGAAACAAGGAGGCCACCACCCCGTTGGAAAGACCAGTGGTGAACGATCTGCAATTCCTTGGCGTTTATAATTGGCTTTGTATGCATTATGTTTGTCTTGCATTTGGACTTGCTTAATTGTTCTAAATAATTTTATTTATATGAAATTCTATTTTTGAAAGTATTTTCTTATAGGCTCATCTAAAGAAAATATAATACAATAAATTATTATACAAAATATAATTGTGTAGATATTAAACTATAAAAAATATATTATATTCCGAGTGAACTTAAATCTCTTCTGTAAATAAATTATAATCTACATGTCCAAGAGGAAAAATTACCTTGACTTATTAGTTGGCCAGTTTTGAGAAACCTTTTAACTAGTTGGTTTGGCTGCAGTTATATTCTTGAGGAGTTTTGATTAATAAAAAGATCGAGAAAGGACGCCAATTGCTGTATCTTTAGCTATGTCTTACTTGTGCTATAAAAAGGGGCCCAATTTCAAGATTAAAAAAAAAAAAATGATTTGGATGCCGCAATCTCAATGTATTCTTCAAATTTTGTAGAGTTCTGATCGCAATTTGAGCGTAATCAATAAAAACCTGTGTACCTCAAATAAAATATCACAAGCGTAATGAGTACGATTATGAAGATAAATCAAAAGTAATTAAGATATTTATGGAATTTTCTACTAACCACTTTCTATTGTAAAACTTTATTTTTGTTGTTTGGCATACTTGCTATTGTGTCTCAATGTTTGTATTATGTACCGACTAATCACCTTTTTTTGTTTTCTATAACATCCGATACATTCAAAATGGGCGTGGGCGTATAAAACTACTAAAGGTTAATTTATTACGACCCTGCTTCTTGTTTCTGGTTGCTGTAGCTAAATGGGGTGTGTCTGTTATAAACGCTTTGCCAATGAATTATGTTTTATTCAACAATTTTGTTCCTGTATAAACTCTGTGTATACATTTTCTTATTTTTTAGCTATTTCTATTGCTGTTAACTAATTTTTTTTAAGATATTTTATTACATCACAACATTTAACTTATTGTTCCCTTTGGTGCAATTTTTTTTGGTTTATAACAAAGGATTTGATTAGCTTCTTAGTGTCTAAGCGTCTAAGGCAAGATTTTATGAAATAATAATGTTTCACCGCTGGCGGCTGAACATGCTGTGAAATTAGTTTGTGCAAAAAGTAAAAATGTGCAAAGGAATAGAAAGTTATAATATGCTCAACATCTCTGCAGCATTTTCAAAAGACTTCGCAGCTTATATGTATGAGGAACACAATTTGAGATACGGCTTAGTTGTAGTTGTTTAAATTAAAGAAAACTGAGAAATATTTTCTAACTACTATTTTCTAAACACTCTTGGCTTTGGTTAGATAAAAGTGAATGGGAACTTTACTTTGTGATTCCATTTTAATTCATTTTCGTTTTACCTGACGACAACTTATTATGATATGGATAAGTGAAGTAGCTAGAACAAATTAGTTTTCAAATATTATTATGTGTAACTTGGTTTTACACGGGGATGGTTAACACATAGTCAAACATGAATTTATAAAGAAATATTTAGTACTAGTATCTCCCGTGGTCGGAATTCGGCCAATTAAAATTAGTTTATTAATTGATATTAGAGGAAAATTACAATGATATGCACAGCGATGGTATGTGATGACATGTTTCGAAGTCACCAACTTCTCATTTATGAACACGCCTAAAAATATTCCACTTTCCTTGAGTTGACATATAAACTATATGTACCAAAGAATGCAAAGAGGAATAAAGTAAAAATGGCACATTAGAGGAAAAATGCATTGTGACGCTACAGGGCATCATAGCTTAGTTGTTAGAGTACTCTAACAGCGGCTTTGGTGCACATGGGTTCGTATCACAGTGTCCGAGAAGGGGTCTGATGAGAAGTTGGTGACTTCGAAACATGTCATCCCATACCATCGCTGTACATATCGTTGTAATTTTTCTTCTAATATAGATTAAGAAACAAACATACAAATTCGAACACTGCTCCAACAACAATTAATTTTTTAGATCCTCTGCTCGTATTTTGCTCCAGCACTTTCTATAAGCCGAAATAGTGAAAAAAAAAGTGTTACTGGAATTTATTATGTACAGTTGAGTTATTTAGGGCCATTTTCATAAAAGTCGGTTCACACTAAACGGCAGCTAATCAAAAAAATCAGTCTTTTAATCCCCGGTAATCGTTAAAAGGATATGGTGAAAGCGGCCCTTAGGAATGTTTTGAAGCCCACCATGAGTGCTACCACTCCTTTCAGATTATTTCAATACTTCAAAAGTTTACACGTAATAAAAACCATTGGATTTGATCGACATACGCCAATAATATAGTTGGGCTAATAATATATACTAGAATTCGCCCAGTGGTTGAAATTCAACCAATAAACTTTATTTTATTTTATTTTTTTGCTGTAGGTATGTTTTATCCGCCTTTTTTTCTTCCTTTCTATGTAGTTCCTTTCCTCTAACATATTTTTATTTTCCTTGATTTTTTTTTTTACTATCTTATTTTATTTCTTACTTTCCTCAAACTTCTTTTCCTTTCCCTTCCCTTCCTTTTATTTTCTTTCTTTCCCCTTCGTTTTCTTACCTTTCCTTTAATTCCCTTTCCCTTCCCTTCCTTTCATTTCCTTACCATTCCTTTCTTTCCTTTAATTTTCCTTCCTTTCCTATCCTTTCCATTCCCTTCCCTTTCCTTTCCTTTCCTTTTCCTTTTCTTTCCTTTAATTTTCCGTCCTTTCAATTCTTTTCCTTTCCTCTATTTTCCTTTAATTTTCTTCGGTGTTTAATACTCTTTATGAGTAATCGTTTATTTTATTTTTGTAAAAGCCGTTTGTAGGTATCAGCAACGAAGTTTACATATTTGCTCATATTTTACATTGCTTGTTTAATGTCTCCAACTAAGCAACTTTTCGTGCTCTCAGGAGAGCAGCTGACGCTGGGCAGCGTAGCCAGTAATCAATACAATAACAACAACTAAAGCAAAAACGCATGACACAACAGAGTATCTATAGTGCGAATACTTATTTTTCATTGGTCCACTACCAACTCTTCGCACTCACAGTGAGAGCGGATCACACGAATAACACAAAAACATGCATGGCAAGTCTACTCACACTACTACGGCTCTTAATTTTTTCCTACAAAGCACCTCCTCGGCCATGCTCACGATTCAGCATAGTACACAAAAAGCAAGTACACACACACACAGCGTGTCTATAGTGTGAATAAGTAAATGTGTAGTGGTGTAACTTTTATGTTAAATTTTTTATATTAAAATGATTTTTAAAATTTTTTTTATTTACGGATAAAAGTACACCTCAAAATTTCCTATCTATACATATATAATTTGTATACCTTGGAATTATAGTTTAGCAGAAAACGGTTCTACATTGCATTCATCTTGTCTATTTATATATAAGATATTGGCTACTTTAACTCAATGTGATCAATGAGTGAAAATATGTTCAAGGTTTCTAGTGTTATGTGTTGCCATTTTGGATTTCTTTTGTTTGGTACATAGGCAGTGCTGTCAATTTTTGGTTTTTTGAAATCCATTTAAATATCCAAAAAAATTTGATGCGGTTTTCCCAAAAAACTTACATTTTATTGTAAACACATACGTTTTGTCAGGGTTGTAGGATGCACCTGAATAACCGACCGAAAGTAGTGGCTGTGAATACCTTTGAATCTCATTTTTTATATAGAATTAAAAAAAGTAGAATTTTAATTGCGTTTTTAAAAAAAATTTTATTTTGAATTATGTAAATTTGAATATCTTTTTTACGTTTATTTTGAAGTTCTGCAAATTTCTCAATATGAACTAGACGCCGATTGTCATTTTGGAATTTTTTGGGTGCCTATACAGGCAGTGCTGTCAGTTTAGCAGTTTTGTCTTCAAATCTGGATTTTTTGAAATCAATTTAGCGGCAGAAAATTACAATCTCAACATTTGAAGGTTTTCTGGCTTTTTTCCTTTACTACAACTTAGATATATTTAAAAGACATTTCATGTTGATTTTCAAGGAAGGTTCTTATATTAATTGGTCAAATTAGTCTTGATCTGTTGAGGGTTCGGGTTATATGTCTGCCGTTTTACAAATTATAATATATGAAAAGACAAATATTTGATGTATTCAGGAAAAGTAAGGCGAATTCTAACCATACATTGAAGGAGCTACAAACTGTGTTTTCGGTTTTTGTATTTTAAATATGGGTTCTATCAGCAATTCCGTTTTAACTTGAAACCGATAGAAATAACGAAATTATCTACCCAATAAATTTCGGGATTTCTATCGAGTTTCCCTTTCCGACGGAAGTGCTGATAAAAAAAAAATTCAAAACGTTGAGCTTAAAAAAGCTATATACAAAAATTGGAACATATAAACCTATATAAATTATGCTTTCTAAAAATATTTAAACAAAATGGGTTGTGATATATATATATGACCTGAACTTATTACTTCATATGGGTTTACGATAAGACCTATATAATTCAGAAAAAAGTAAATTTCCTTAAAAAATTCATAAAAGCATGTACGTATTTATTTTACATATTTTGTTTTGGTAAACTTTTGTAAATGCCTGCGCTCGAACCTTGGAAGGCACGCATGCTACCCGAGACTGTAGTTAAGCGCTATAGCTTTATGCAGAAAACTTTGATTGATTATTACAAATAAATAAATCATTATTTTTCTAATATGATACGCCTATGCAACTCCCCTGACCTATACGAATATATCCGTATGCATTTTATAGGAATTTGTGCATATTTAGATAACTATATTCTGGCAATTGATTGTATGGAAAAAATGCTAGCCTATTAATATAATTAGTAAGCTGGTCGGTTGTTATATGGTAATATATCATTTCTTGGTATATTTATGTAGTACTCTGCCCAGTAATATAAAGAACTGAACTATACCTGTATGGCATCATCCTCGTCCAGCTTCGTTCCGTCTGTTTTCACTTTCGCACAAGGCTCTTTTTAAGTTTTTGATTTTGGTTTCCTCTTGCAACCCGGTTTTTTTACGTATCCTGCATTTCCAGTCTCCTTTCCAGTTTTTAATTCAGTTCTGGTGTCTTCCCAGTTGAGGTTGATTCCTCATCGCAAGTCTCTTTCGTATCCCGGTTTCCGCTCTCAGTTCCACTTTAGTTTCCTTGTTCTGATTTGATTATGTTTTCTTTTCATTAATTGCTTCCGGGTTTGTATTTTAGTTAAGGATTCACTTTTCTTTCCTTATTCGGATCCGATTCCAGTTTTTTTTCGTATTCATTTTTGGTTCTTTATTTAAGTTCAGTTTCTCTATTTAAGTTCGTTTTTTTTCGCTTCTTCAGTCCCGCTTTTGTATATTAATTCCAATTCGACTATCTTTTCCTTAATCCGTTCCGATTTATTTTCCTTATTCTATTCCTGTTTCTTTTTCATATTCTGTTCGGGTTGATGTTAGACATTCTGTTCTGGTTTCTTTCCTTTACTCTGCTAAGGTTCTTTGTTTTAGTTCCGCTTCAAGCTTCTTTTCCTTATACCGCCTCAGTTCTTTACTTGAGTTCCGCTAAATGTTTCTTTTCTTATTCTGTTCCAGTTTCTTTTCTTTACTCCTTTCCGGCTCTTTATTTCAGTTCTGCTCCCGGTTTCTTTCGTTATTCCATTTCGGTGCTTTATTTAAGTTCCAGTTCAGGTTTCTGTTTCTTATTCAGTTCCGTTTCTGAATTTAAGTTCCGATTACGTTTCCGTTTCCGTTTCCTTTTTTGGTTTTGGTTTGGTTTTCCGATTCCGATTAAGTTTTATCTTGATTCTCCGGTTAAATATATCAGCTCAAGTTTCGATTATGAATTTCAATAATATTTCGGCTTTTGGCTTCTTTCTTAACAGTGATTGCTTTTTTAACAGGACATAGCCCAATAGAATCCATCTGCCGCCTTAACTAGTTAAAACCTTTCAAAGCAGGCCCAGCTGACGTTATATAAAAGACCGTGAGGAAATGTGATGGCTCGATTCACACAGTTATTGTATAACAAAGGACCATTCAGTTTCTGATTCGAGACAATGCCGATATTTTTCACAACACGACCCAAAATAAGTCTTCCACTGGTACCAAACTAAGAGCTACTGATTTGTTACAGAAACCAAAACTAATTAATAAATTGTATAACCGCAAGCAAGTATATCATCAAAAGTATGTATGTATGTTTGGTAAAGCTTGATGGCGCACATAAAAATACCTGGAACTGATCGTTGGCAAACTTTTGAGTGCTTATTTACCAGGCTAATTAACTACACGCCCTGATTTGTTGTATGTAGTACTCAGCGGATTACATTGTTACTAACTTAAATAACCAGCCGATACTACCTTTGCATTTGCATTTAAAATAAAACAACAAAAATTAAGCGCCTAACCAATGTCAGCAAAAATTCATTCACAGTGCATCCATATTAAAGTCTGTTATTTGAAATGAAGTGGGGTTCTTCCTCTCAAAGAATAAGAGCAAAATTTTGCGTTGTTTTTGGTTGCAATTTAAATTTTAATTGTCATTCTTCTAAGCTAAAATTTACATAAATTGGTAATTCAAAGGGAGGCCAAGATATCTTTCGCCTTTTCTTTCCAACTAATTGGGGTCCTCACTATGGCTGCTCTGCCAATAGATCACCTTTTTAGAAGCATTTTTGTTTATTCGCATAACACCTACACGGCTAAAAATTTGAACCTAAATTTAAAACTTTTTTGAGCTATATATATCTCTAAACTAAAGTTGGTTTAGAATTTAACCCTGTAACCGTCAGGACCGCCTTTGGGCGGGGTTAAGCTTAACCCGCATACCTCTTATTTTCCTCTATTACTATTGACACATAATCTTCGCCAAATTGATTTATTTTGTTGTGTTGATCTTCCGACAGGGTATTAAGCTGATTTTTGTTGGAATGATTTTCCGTCATCCCTTGTCAAGTTTGGTTTTGTGACAAACCGGTTTCGGCGTTCTGCCATTTTCAATGCCTAGTTTCGTTCTGGTCTGTGTCTATCCGTTGCGTTGTTTTTATAGTCCGTGGGTGCTGTGGCAGGTAATGTCAATCTATGTGTCCGTGGTGGGTAACGTTAACATGCGTGTGTGTGTGCGCGGTATTGATACGTCCGAATTGTTATCGGTCCCAAGGGTGGTTTTTGTAGGTATGTAGACATACTGCTTGTTAGCTAAGCGGTAGGTTGGGGTAGGTAGAAATCGGTGAGTTTTGCAGTTTGGTTCATATTTCGTTTTTGCTTGTTCATTGTTACGTGTTTGGTTGCTGTACCTGCTGGCTTGTGCTGTTTTTTCTAAACTAGTTTTAAGGGTTCAAATATTTCGTCAGAGATAGTGTTGGTTTGTTCGTTTATGATCCTGCCGTCAAATACTTTTAACTTGTATATCTCCATGTTCTCAAGTACATTGAGCCGCCGACCTTTTCCTTGTACGTGAAGTATTCGAGCCGTTGTTTTTATGTTAGCTGGGGTGCAGTTGTTCTCGAACATGTGGTTCGCAAAGTTAGATTCTGGTATTATGGTGGGTTTTCGCGTTTTTTTGTTGTAGTCCCTGATATGCTCTCGGAATCTTGTGCTTATTTTTCTTCCTGTTTGTCCAATGTAGCTGTATTGCCATTCACAAGTAAGCCTATACACTCCGTGTCTGTTGAATGGGTCATCAGAATTAGTGTCGGTTCTTAGTTTTTGTCCTACGTTGTTAGATGTTCTGAATGCTGTGTTGATGTTATATCTTTTAAAGAAGTTTGCTAATTTGTACGTCGCTTTTCCAGTGTATGTCATTGTCGTCCAAACCTTTGGATTTTCCTCTACGTTAACTCTTTTTTTGTGTTCCATGGCTACTTCTGAGTTTATCCACAAGTGCTTTCTTGTATCCAATGACATACATACAAAATAATGATAAAAGTTATTTCTGTAGTAAAAAACAAAACTGTTGGTAAGTGATATAATAATTCAGAATTAGAAATTATGAAGAAGAAGTGGACTTATAATTAAATTTATAGAATTATTGGCCGAAAATCATACCCCGCCTAAGGGCGGAGTGGGCAGTTATCAGGCAAGTCCGGCCAGAGGCGGGGTGGGGTGTTTCAGCCCCAAAGGCAAAATTATTAACCCTTCTGTCTTTATGACTGCGAATACGAGTTTAGCGAGCTAGAATTACTAGGTACGAGTTTTTTCATTTGCAACAAAAATTGCCTGTTATATGGTTAAACTATGCCAGTTTCAGATAAATTGAGTGTGAAGAGCAGAGTTTTAATTTTAAACCAGGGGCCAAATTATGACATCCGTTCCGTGATCGTCGCGATAACTTTGAAACTGTCCAACTTTTTAAAAGTGTAGAAATCCATAATTGAACCGAACGTTACTTCCAGCCAATTGCTCACGTATGCCATCATTCCGCTATATGGGTTTAGACCTATTGTGACTTAAAAATTCGCTTTCGATCACGGTACGCATACGTAATTCGACCCCAGAAATATCTTAACAGGTAAAAAAACATTTGTATCAGTTGGCTGGATTCGAACCAACTGTACCCGCATCAGAGTCGTCTGCTCTACCCACTGAGCCACGGCGCACACATAACTGTAATGAGAAAAATTCATTGACTTGAAAAAACTTTCAGAAATAAATGAAATAAATTTAAAAAAATGTTGACGTTTTTCCAGTTAAGCTTTAAATCTAAACCGCAAGAAATTTTAAATTGGTGTAGGTAATTGAAAGGTTTGGAATTTATTATAAAAAAGTTTAAAAATTGCTTAAACCGAAGAATGGTTTAAAATGCAAGCTCAAATTTTTAGCCGTGTAGACAGGGCTCTAATTTGCTGCACTATGTTCATATCTTGCAACGCCTGTACAGC
Source organism: Merzomyia westermanni (assembly GCA_949987695.1). Lineage (NCBI taxonomy): Eukaryota > Metazoa > Arthropoda > Insecta > Diptera > Tephritidae > Merzomyia > Merzomyia westermanni. The sequence goes on from OX465293.1 coordinate 71,085,970, forward strand.
TGATGATTAAATTTCGTTCTATACCCGCCGTTGTTATCGCGAAAGTGACCATATGTCCTCCGGAGAACATGTCTCTCGATTAATATAGGAACGGTCCCATTTCCTTTCGCCGCATTCCTTGATGTCCAGGTATGCATAACAAGTATGATTAGCGAAATTACTTCTAAAGTGACGACGCAGGCCAAAAAATGTATTATTCGCAGAATGATTCTTCATTTTAATTTTCTCGGTTGTGAAGATCTTCATATTTGATGTATATTGGAACGATTTTTCGTCATCCCTTGTCAAATTTTGAGACAAACCGGTTTCGGCGTTGTGCCATCATCAGTGTCGAATTTCGTTCCAGAAACCGGTTTGTCTCAAAACCAAATTTGACAAGGGATGACGAAAAATCGTTCCAATATACATCAATCATTCACCCTGTCGGAAAAACAACAAAACAAAATAAAACATCTTCATATTTCTTCATATTCTTCGCTGTCTGAAATTTTCTTTTGTCAACAGGATCGCGGCTGCCAATTGGCAGAAGCAATGCATTTCATTTACTTTGGACTTATATCACTTTGTGGGCGGAAACCCGTTAAAATTGTACCACTGTGTCTATGCATACTCTACTGCCCTTCGATACTATTTAATTGGGTTTTTCGATTTGTTGGTTGTTTGTTTTGTGTTTCTACCAAAAGTATGCTGGATTGAATTGAATTCAGCAACAAAAACCAGGTTATGAGTGGTTCGTTGCTAATCTGGTATTTCGTACTAATTAAAAGGTACTCGAAAAACGTATTGTTCACATCATTGCACTAATAAGCTTCCGTAAGTATACGAGCTACAATTGTGAAAATATTTGTATACCTTTCATGAACATGAAATGGTATTATAACTTCTGTTCGATGTTTCTAAGTATCAGAAGAATAAGAGGTAGACCCACCAATAAGTATACCGAAATGATCAGGTCGATGAGCTGAGTCGATTTAGCCATATCCGTCTGTCTGTCTGTTTGAACGCAAACTAGTCCCTAAGTTTTTGAGATATCTCTCTGACATTTGGTATGGGGCCGCCATTTTGTAATATATTAATCATTTCATTTCGGATCAATACAACGCATAGGTCCCATACAATCGATTGTTCCAATAAAAGGGTTCTCGCCTATAACTGTTGCAATTAAAGAGCTAGGAACTTAATATTTTACAGGTTTCCTACATTTTATATGCGTAATGTGACAAATGCAAATCAGCCAGACAAACGATTGTTCCGATAAATGGGGTTTGGGCTATAAGTATTGCAATTTAATAGCGAGGAACACAAAATTTGGCTGCTACCTATTACATATGTAATGAGTCTAGTGGAAATCATCCAGGTTGGGCCAATATATCTGATAGTCCCCATACAACACATTTTCCCGATAAACGGAGTCTATCCCTCTAAATTAACAGGGTAAGACCATCAAAATTTTCCTGATTTTGTAGGATTGGACACTTAAACCTAAATTCGTATTCATGAAAGGTATAGCGCCTTCGGCACCGCCGAAAATAGCGCTTTCCGAACTTGTTTTTAAATCACATACATCGTGAAAAGGTAATAACTGACTTATAAGCCATGAGGTGTATATACTCATTCAAAAATTATGCTCCGATTTGCTATGATCGCTTAGGTCTTAAGATTTAGTTTTTCACAAAAGAAAAAATTTAAAACAGGTACTTAAAACAAAATTATTGAAAAACCAGAAACTAGTATGCGGGTTATAAACATTTTTTTCGAATGTATGTACAGTTAAGTAAATGTTTGAATTCAAAACACATAGTCTTCATTTTCAGAAGTTAAAAGATTACTATGCAGATTATATATCTTACTATATCTACTTAAGCGTTGATTGCAATAATCAATTAAGTTGCCTCAGGCAAGTCAGCAAAATCTGCTAAAATTATGAAGATAAAAATTTAAAAAACCGCTTATCTTTATACAGGCGTATAATCCAAAATAAATAAATATTTAAAAAGCTCCTTAAGCGGCGATAAGCTACACTTCTAAATTCGGAGGGTGTGTCTGTGTGTATTTTTTAGGCGTTCAAAGTGCTCAACCGATCTTTATGACATTTTCGCAATATTTTCTAGAGTTTACTGGTTACAGCATAGGCTGTACATAATTTTGGAAAGGGGGTGATGCCGCACCCTCAGGTCATATAAAATCTCAATTCGTCATAACCCTGAACATATTTGGTCTAAAATAGTTATAATTGGATATTTGTGTCCGTTAGCCAAGATTTACATAATTTAGGAAAAGTGGGCAGTATCACGCCCAAACAATTTTTCGTTGTTGTTTTTCTTTCATTCATGTCCAAAATTAGTTGTCGATTTCTGTGAAACGACGCAGACTATTTAAAGTTTTTAGAAAAGCCCCAGGTTATATGTATATAATGATATTCTGTGTAAAGATATTGTGTTATATATATCAAAAAAAAAAACATTGGAAAAAATACTAGGATCAAATAAAAGTTAATTCGCTATATCTTCGAAACTATGTACATAATAGTACCCGCGGAGGAAATGGGTGAAGAAACTGGGTAGGAATCAAAATTTGTGATATAGAGGAGGGATTAGAAAAAAATGAAGAGGGTAAAAAAGAGTAATGGTAAATGGGGGTGTGGAAAAATAAAAAGTGGAAAGAAAAAGCAAGATATAGTGATAAATGAAGAGAAGGCGCCAAATGGTGCAGGGAAAATAGTACAATTTGTTAAGTGTAGGCAAATCAAATTTTAGGCAGGACAACGTCTGCCGGGTCTACTAGAATTTCATATCTTTTTTATAATAGTGCCAAAATAATTTATTAGCCATATTCTTAATAAGAGTTCTACATCCCTTTTTATACTTCCCATTGTTCATAGCCTGAATAAAAAGTATTTGGGAATTTTTTCACTACACCCTTTCTTGTTATTCTGAATAATATTCTAAAAAAGCAAAACCAGTTAAGGGAGGAAAGTAGCTGTTTCGAATCTGACCAAAAAGGGAGATTTTCACTAGCATAACTGAAAGAAGCTAGGGATGAAGTAGAAATCTCCTTGTGTTTTTATTTGAAAACTATTACTATGTATATTAGACTGGGTCGATTAATTAACTGATATCGCGCCATCGATTTCTCGATAGGTTTTGGGCTCAGGAAAAAAAAGTTCTACTACGCATACCCAAAAAAATAAATAGAGTAAACGTTGGCGATAACGGTTTTTTGAAAATTCTTTTATTGTTGTTTATTTCTCTTGTATTACTTCAAGTGCTACTTGTATCGGTATACTGGGAAATAGTGAGACCACGTCAAAAGAAATAGATTTTTGTCGTCACATATGTAAGTGCTGTTAACTCTTACCTTGAAGTCCGCCGCCGCTATGTTTTTTAATATTTCTGCGATATATTCACATAATGCATACGCAGGAATTAAACTTTCTTTAAAAAACAACGCCATAAGTATGTGTGAGATAAACATATTTTTGTATTTCATTAGTTTTGAAGGTTTACAAACGTTATTGCTTATCTTCTTTTTCTTACGAAAGTAGTAGGAATTGTATTTTAAAAAAAATTGCTCTTACAATGATTTTTGTCTGCTAGCTAGTCTTACAAATAAGCGAAGCTAACGACGCTTAAAATTTTCCCTAAAGTGTTTTGGTTTCACTGTGAGTGGTTGTAAAAAAGTATAAAGGAAAAAAAATGGCAGAAACCGTGAATTTCCTTAGCAATAAAAGGTGAATAAGATAATTATTTCACTAATTATGTTACTTTAATAGAAAATAAAATAAAAATTAAAAAAGTTAAAATTCGGGACAAATAATTTTTTCTTTTTAATCACAAACTCTTGATGCCATTTGACAGTACCTTTTTATGGGTCATATGGTCACGCTGAGTACGATTAAATGCTCATTATTTATTTGAATAAGCTTAAAAGTTAGTAATTCCTACTATATACTTCTTGTATTTTCAGATGTTTGATCACGTAAGAGGTTATTGACTTTTCAAGTGATTTTTGCGATAGTGTTGAAGAAGATTCTCCAGAGGCTTTATACGTTTCCCTCCAGACGTCGAGAATGGTGCACTCAGTGGAGAGGATGACGCTGATGACGTGGATGACGCAGACGACGTGTGTAAGCCAGAGGATATTGGTGTTGGTCAAGCGAAAGTATCTTGTGAGATAGTGATATAGTGATGAGCAGTGGCAAAACGTTTCAATTATCGACGATAATGTCTATGGTAATGAGTTAGTGGTTGATAATTCTGTGTTGATTTATATCTTAGAAAACTCTACGAAAAACTTGGAAACGGATTTGTAAGAACAACAAAGCGAAATTTCGACAGAGCCTTCCTCATCAACTGAAACGTTACCATGTGGGGAAATCAGTAACTGGTGAGAACAAGTTCAAGTTCAGAACTAGAGATGAAGTGGTTAATAAGAACTAGCGCAATATACTCTACATTCTCACCAGTTCGAAACCGGCAGTTGTGTAATAATTAAAAGGCATTTGGATTCGCATTTGGAAAAATGTTTTGTTCTTGTAATGTTCTTTAAAGAAATGTTTAAATTCAAAACCATAAATAAAATAAAAAATTTATCAGTTAATAGAATTCGAACCGACGCGTCCCGCATCATAGTCGAGTGCTCTACCCACTGATCTACAGCGCACTCATCAGTAGTCTGAGAAAAGTATACATTTATATATATTATGAATTAATGGTTTAAAATTTTGGCTCAAATTATTAGTAGTGCATGAGCTAACCGGCATGGTGTGGCGGTAGTGCTGCTGGATTACCACGTCGAATACACAAAGTTCGAATGCTGGGAAACTTAATATTAAAAGTGGGTTGAAAAAGTTTTTCAAAATGGGGTCGCCCGTCGGCAGTCATTTGGCAAACTCTCTACCATGGAAGGCACGTTCTGAAAATATTTTTTTTTTAATTTTTAACTAACGACATCCAAACTGCAGAATTTGGAAATGGTTCAGAACTAGCGCAATAGTAGCAATACACGAATTACATCCAAAGTGCCGAATTTTAACTAGTTCGAAACTGTCGGAAAGGTAATGCAGCGGGGCACAATTTCCACCGCCTAGGATATCGCCATATTAAATTCGCCAGTTGATTACATGTAAAAGAGATTGAAGGTGCACTATTAATGGTTCGGAACGCACTAGAAGCGCAACAGTTTATAACTAGACATTATCCCCACAGGGTAGTGAGATGTTTACGAAAAGCGAAACCAACACTTTCTGCAGTGCAACCACTAATGTCTCGCAAACCGTCACGTTTTTAGAAAATAATTCGTTTGGAATGACAACAAGTTTTTTCTTCCCAAATTTCGAAGACTGTTAGGTAATATCTCAGGAACAATTTGAAAGTTTTGTTTTACCATGAAATTATGCAGCACATAATAAATGAGTCACAAAAGTATGCAATTTTCCTTGGTAAGCCAAATCCTAAAATTACTAAGGATGAGCTCAAAATTTGCATAGCTATTTTGTTGGTCAGTGCATATAAGAGTCGTAGTAAGTACAGATCGTTTTGGAGTATTGATAATGACATGTGAGACGCAGATCAAGCGGATCTCGAAAAACATCTTTGAAAGAAACAGCAGCCCAGACACTGAGATATAGTGCATTAAATCATTTCATTCGTTCGTGTAAAAAAGTAAGACAATGTGCCTCTGATAAGTGCACTTCTGTTTGTAGAACTGAGTGCTCAAAATGCGACGTTGGTGTTTCTGTCAAATGTTTTATAAAATTACGTACAAAAAATTAATTATTAATCTTTCTAACTACTAAATTGTATAAGAACATGTGGAATTTGTGTTGTGTCTTTTTTATATGAAAGTATAATAAAAATCAATTTAAAAAACTTTTAAATTTTCACTCATTTACTAGCGTAGTGCGCCATAAACACTCGTTTACAATCGAGTATAATAATCGAAGAAAAATCGTGCCCAGTGTGACCATGAGGTTACACATCATAAGTCTGGCCAGGAATGACTTTTAAAAAATGGATTGAACCTATGTGATCATTATACCTACAAAATATCTCTATCTTTTGTTTGTGTCTGGTTACTGCCCCCTCAATCGACTACAATTTGTCAATTTGTGTATAAGGGATATGTATTGGCATGTGTGCAAAGAAATTTGATTCAACATTGATAACTTTATTTTCCACATCTAATGCATTTTACTTTCCTTCCACTTAATCAATTCACTCCCTGTCAACGTAAATTCATATTTGTCTGAGTGCATTGTCTTACAAATTTCATAAATTTCAATTTCAATTCCCATCATAAGAAATCCATTATTTTTACAGACTTATGAATATCGCACAGTATGCATGCTTATTACAAATACGCTTACACACTTAGCTCACACATATGTACGAGTACATATATTGTTTCGCAATGTGCCATTCGCATATGCAACATCTTCTACATACATACTCACATATTCGTCTATCTAAAAATGCCGAGCTGTTTGTATCATTTTTCCTTTCTTTAATTCCTAGTAGAAAAAAAGCAGCACTGTAATTTCCCTTCCCTCTTAAAATTCTTTTCACAGATAATATGCTCCATCGCTCTTTTGTACTTCAATAATTTTGAAAATCAACTTTGATTCCTTCATTCCTCTCGTGTTTTATGCATATTTCAAACGTTAAGTTCTTTCTTTTTTTCTCGCCCATTGTTGTTGTCGTTGGTAAAGAGCAGATATGTCTTATCCATTTAGTATCAGACAGCAGCATGTTTATTGTTGTCTGTTGGACGTATGCAGTTTTATCTTCATGAAATTTATCGCACGCATATTCGCACATTCTCACATCCTTCATGCACAGCAGGGCGTATGTGCAAGTCGTTGATACCAATAACAGTTTCTTTGTTGTCGCAATTGCATGCATTCTGCTCATTGTTAACAGTTTGATATATTTTCGGTTATTTTACGTTTCCATAAGAATCTCATTTCTCAATTTCTCAGAAAACTATTTTTCACATTTCTAAGGACAAAGCTTTTGAGACATTCATGAAATTATCAATAACAAAGCATCTTTAGGACACTTTTCTAAATTTATAGTGCAAGAAAGTTTACGCTAATCGAAGTCATTAATTTTTTCATGATTATTGAAAAAATACAAACTTACTTGTGGCATAGGTTTGTATTTTCCGCACTTCCGAACAACTTAAAAATGAAAAAAGAATCATAAAATTTGGCAAAAATTATAAAATCTGTTCTCTATCGACTACGTGGGGCCATATCCGCAGCGCAGGCCATAAAATTCCGCAATTTGTTAACCTTGGCTTTGATTAAAACTCTAAGCAGGTTATAATAAAACAACCTTTATACCTTTCATGAATGCGCATCACGGTTTTAAGTGTACGATCCTTACTTACAATAAATACAAACTCTGCAAAATTTGATGGTCTTACCCTGTTAATTTAAAGATACATAGCCCAAATGCCGTTTATCGAAAAAATGTGTTGTATGGGGACTATAAGATATATTGGCCCAACCTTGATGATTTTCACTACACACATTACGTATGTAACAGGTATTTTATCTGGAAAATTTTGTGTTCCTCGCTATGAAATAGCAATAGTTATAGCACAAACCCCATTTATCGGAACAATCGATTGTATGGCAGCTATGCGTTGCATTGGTCCGATCTTATTGGTTCCGACAAATGATTAATATATTACAAAATGGCCGCCACATATTAAATTTCAGCGCGATATCTCAAAAACGGAGGGGCAAGTTTGCGTTCAAACAGACAGACAGACGGACATAGCTAAATCGACTCAGCTCATCGCACCGATCATTTCGACATGCTTATTTGTGGGTTTATCTCTTTGTCTTCTCATACTTACAAACATCGGACCAAAGTTATAACACGATTCATAAATGCAATTTTCATGAAATGGTGTCATAGTGGAATAATTAAGAGTGCTAGTACAGTAACTAATGCCCTGAAACAGTGAATAACTTACAAAAAAGGAACATTTGCTTACTCCTTTGGAAAGACGTCAATGGCATGGAATTTGACTTTCATATATTAATCTATACTTAGTACCAAGTATTCACTTATTTTATCTCAGCCATCACTTTGGAAATAACGAACGAGTCTGACTATGTCGTAAATCAGGATTCCCCGCCAATCTAGTATAATTGTCCTCATTCTATTCTTTGACTATATCCTCTGTCTTTTTCTCTCTTTCATAAGTTTAATATATACGTTTGTTAGTTGTTGGTTAATCGGCTTTCGAAATGTAGCTCCCAGATCGTAAGTTGCTGAGTTCTAAATACAATATTTCTACTATGCTCCGCATCCTTGGTAAAAAAAAGCTACAGGTTTGACCATAATACCGGAAACCTGGTTTTTGTCCAATCAAAGTAACGACCTGCTAAACGTTCAGGGTTATCATCTCTTCCGAGCTGATAGGAGTGGTCATGGTGGTGATGTTGCCATATATGTAAAAGATGTGTTGTCCTGGTTGTTAGTAGATTACAAAAACATCGTAATAACAGATGACTGTAATAGCAACTTACTGGTGGATAACAGTCTAAAACTAGGTATGGAGTCCTCGGGTTTTTAAACGACAAATATTTCACCCCACCCATTTTACTCATTCTACCACCATGAGATGTCAGCATCATGTTTCTCAAATTAATATTAATGACCTACAATTTCCAAAATTCTGTTACCACAATTAATATTGCACTGTTAATACAGTAGACTGGAGAAAAGTGTGGTATATGGAATCAATTAACGACGAAGTGATCTTTGTGCAGAACCAGTTTAACTCTCTTTTTGAAAAATGCGTTCCGTTTAAGTGCAAGATCTATAAGCTCTAGTTACAGGCCTCTGAGTTGCTAATAGATTTAAAAAGGAACTTTGTGAAAATATCAGTTTCCAGTTCAAATGTATGCCTACGTAGTTACAGGGAACTTTTAAAGGTTTGCTTATTTTTTTGCCCTTTGTTTTTGTTTGCGTGGATGTTCGCAGGCGATTCTATATATTTAATCAAACGCGGATAGATTTGATGGAATCAACCTAGTTGCATTAAAATTATATTGCTAAAGATCCTAGCGTATTTTAATTATGCTATAAATAATATTTTACCAGCTTGCGTTTTCCATAGAGCTAGAAGGTTGCTAAGGTGATCCCTTTTTATATAAAGTACTTAGTAGGGCGAATACTAAGTAAGCAAATAAATTCTTATGTACATAATAACGGACTTCTCACTGAACGTTAGTCAGGGTTCATGCCCAATAGCTGTATTACAGCACTTTTGGATGTATCAGAGTACATAAGACAATAAATTGCTGTTTATTTATTTATTTAAGGTTAAAATGGTTGTACATGTAAGACAAAATTCTTTTGAAAGTACATCAACTTAACTTAGATAACAGAGTTGTGTACTTAATTTAACTAAAGTTAGGTGGAACTATTACTAAGGAGGAGATATACATAACCTTACAAATGATATTATAACATATAAGGTAAAGAAATTAAATGGGGAAATAAGTATGAAATTTGAAGTTGAGATAGAAGATGGTATATTACAGTCATACTACAGTGCTTTAAATATATAAGTACAATCTTCTTGTAGCTAGTTTTATTGAGCACAGATTTAATACACTCGGGGATATTTTTACAGATGATGAAAAACAGTCTGGATGTTGTCAAGTATGTGTATTTCGGAACGTTTATTTAATCTGCTTTAACTTTTCCTATAAGTATTTAGGAGATTTCCACACAAGTAGTTTATATATATAAATGCAGTTCCTAGCAGCAAGAAAATTATTAATGCTACACCCCAAAATCTCTTTTCTCCATAGCGATATGTGGTCGAACTTCTTTAGACAAAAGGCGTAACTAGTAACATTGTTGAATAGAATGTCAATTTTGTGGGCGGATACTGATTCGGGCTTGCTGTAGACAAACTCAGCGTACATTATAAGTGGTATAATTGTAGGATGTGAATTCATTTAATATTAGCAATTACATATTATTTGATATTCAATATTTGGTAGATAATATATATGTGTATTATCGTGCTCGTTAGTTGAAATCCGTACGTCGACTCTTGCTTTTGTGTTTTTAAATCGTTTCGGTTAAAAGTCAGAGTTGCATTTGTATGTCTGGGTTACTTGTCACTATCAGGGTTGTATGTCACCGTAAGTACGTCCACTTCTGGTACGTCCCTTATCCGTTCCTATAATCGGCCGTCCTGACATTCGTTCGTCCCCGAACGACGCAGACCATTTTTTCATAAATTCCGATACCGTCGTCGTCTAATTCGGCCCTTCGCGCTCGCCTACCTTCTCGACATCATACCGACCGTGTTTTAACTTACAGATAACTTTATACGAATAAATTTTATAAATTTTTTCTTTATCTTTAACACGGGGCCATACTGCGTACGTTTTATAGCTACTAACTCATTTTCTTCGTATTTTTGCTCAGCTTTTCGTTTTGCATTAAAACTTTTCCGATTTTCTTCTTGAATTGCCTGAATACTATCTCTAGCGGTTTCCCTAATATGTTCGCGCTCTGTCTCCAATTCTTTTACTGCGTCGTCCACAATAAACTCGTTTAAATCTAGGCATTTTTCCAAACGCATATTAAGCCCTGTTAATAGTTTAAATGGGGATACCTTCGTGCTACGACTGGGATAATTGTTTACAAATTGTTGTACATTCACAACGTTTTTATACCATTGGTCAGAATTATTCAAAGAAAGTTTCGTCAGCATTGGGATCACGGTTCGGTGGATTCGATCCACTTGTCCGTTACCCCTCGGAACTCCTGTGGCTATATAGAGAAATTGTATACCTTGCTCACTACAGTAATCTTTAAAAGCTTGCGAAGTAAATGCCGCACTTCTATCAGTTATAACTATTTTTGGGTTTCCAAAAATGGCGGCTTGTTTTCCAACCTGCCAACTACTGCTGACGCACCTGTATCTTTTGTTGGGTATAACCAAACAAACTTAGAGAATGCATCTACTACTGCTAAAATATGGTTGTAACATTTAGTGGTAACTGTCAAAGGTTCTAAGTGGTCTAAATGATATGTACATAACGGTTGATCATCTTTAGGAATTGGTGTGAGAAGCCCTCTTTCTTACCCATCTTCGCGTTTGCCACAATGCACTCTACGCAACTGTTTACAATCCTGTCTACCTTCTGACCTAGCTATGGAATACAGTATCTCCTTTCTATTACCTTCTGCGTTTTACGCGCAGTATAATGACAATGCCTATGAACAGATTTTATTATATCCTCTCCTATCATACAAGGTACAACAACGAGTTCTTTGGAAGGATCTTTGCATAAAATTCCATGGGATATATAAAAATCTTCATAGGATCTCTTTTCTAGAACAGCCCTAACTGCTTTTATCCAATCATCGTTTAACTGAGATTGCAACAAGCGATGCCTTAAAGTATATTCCATCTGTAAACAATGCATTCCGCTTAAGGCATCTACATGCCTCATTTGAGTTCCAGCTCTGTGCACTATTTGGTGATCAAATTCCTGTAAGAATAGTGCCCATCTTCGTGGGACGTCTTCTTTGCGCATCGTAAGCGCCAATGCGTTACAATCGGTAACTATTGTAAACTTGACTCCTTTCAAATAAATTCGCCACTTTTTTAGAGCAGCAAGGACTGCCAAAACCTCCAGCTCATATGAACTGTATTTTTCTTCTGCCTGGCTTGTTTTCCTACTTAAAAACTGAACTGGATGGAAATTTTGGTCTTCACTCCATTTTTGCATAAAGATCGCTCCATATCCAAATTTCGATGCATCCGTGGGAGTCTCCGTCTCTGCATTAGGATTGTACAAGCGAAGAACTGGGGAAGTTGTTAAAACACTTTTTAACTTTTGGTAAGACGCTGCCTGCTCTTCTCCTATTTTAAAAATACTGTCTTTTTTAACAAATCAGATAAAGGTTTTGCCAATAATGCATACTTATTTATGAACCTTCTAAAATATGAAGTTAGTCCAAGAAAGCGTTCGACAGATTTGGTATCACTCGTCAATGGATAGTTCTAAATCGCTTGGGTTTTTTCTTTAGACGGCTTAATTGTCCCTGCCTCAATAATGTATCCCAGAAAGTTGACACTCTTCTCAAAAAATTGGCATTTCTTCCATTTAATACGAACACCGTATCGCGATCCTACTTCTAAAACTCGCTTCAACTTACGCAAACACTCATCGACATCCTGGGATGGAATGATGATATCATCCAATTTAAGGACGGAAGGGCCTGGAACACTAAAAAACGTAAAGGGCCAACTTGCCCTGGAATCAAAACACGGATAAATAGGATTTAGCACAATTTATTGAAACTTAAACTCTTAGCGAGATTTACAGAAACTAAATAACGGGTTAGTAGTCCACGACGCAACTGCCCCTTCGATGTTCGCTGCTTGCCTTTATAGAGTTTTTTGCTCGGCTGCCTTCAGGTGCGCAGTCTTTTGGTACGCTGGCTTAGGCTCTAGCTTCCCACGGTTGACATTCACTGGTGGCATGTGCAAGCATTTAACAATCGTGTGAAACATAATTTGCTGACGCCACTGTCTGGCTCTATTGGTATATTTAATTCTTATTGCGTAAGCATAAGTACGTGGTACTAATCATGCCCTTGGTTTCCGCAGGTTGATATGGTGAAATAGAATTGACCTTGGTGTTGGGTTGCAATATGGAATAACTGCAATTATGCTGATGCAGCGGCACGTGTACCGGCAGAGTGTGGGAATGCAATATGTTGGGTGCCACAGCGTGTTAACTTCCATGTAAATAGCAATCGCACCATCTTGTGTAAGCTATCTAAACACGAAGTTTACGAATCTACAAAATACAGCCAGCGAATTGCATATACCAAACGGAACGTATTTAAACTCATATTGTCCGCAAGGTGTCACAAAAGATGTAAACTTCCTTGAATATTCAGCTACTGGAATATGGAAAAAACCGTCTTCCAAGTCCAATGTTGTGAAAATTTTTGCTTTTTGTAACCTATCCAGAACGTCATCTATTCGCGGCATGGGAAAATTATCTCGTATAATTTTACTGTTTAACAACCTATAGTCACAACACAATCTCTTCGATCCATCCTTTTAGCCTTACTGGCAACTGCATTATTTCTTTTTCTACATTAACAACATTGATTTTGTCAGACTCTCTTTTCGCTTTGACGTCTTCGGAACCCTTGCATTCGAAGGACTTGTGCCCAGTGCCATTACACTTAAAACATTTAGTTTGTTGAGTAGTGCAGTCACGAATGAGATGTGTGGCACTTCCACATCTAAAACATGGCTTTGACAATTTTTGAGCACCAAAAGTACTTGCCAAACTTTGGATTGGCTTAGAAAGTTGACTGCTTGTCTTGCAATGGATTTTCTCGTATATTTTAACTTTTTCGTTAAGTTCAGCAACCGTTTTTGCTTCATACGAAAATCCTTTGTTTAACTTCATATCTACTATACCCTCAATAAAATAAGAAATTAAACTTTCCGTGTCAATATTTATTGGCTTACCAATTTCGGTAAGTACATACAAATACTCTCGGAACGTTTCGCCCGCTTTCTTTTTGCGGTTTCTTAATTTTCTATGTACTTCAGATGAAGACAATTTCTTCCCGAATTCCTCGATAAGTGCGTATTTCAACAACTCCCAACTGACTAAACCTCGCTGACTTCTAATAAATAATTTAACTGCTCCTCTTAGCAACTGCTTTCCGTAAATAAATTTCTGAACACCACCCTATTCAAGCATTCTCTTCAAATTCGTTTATCCACAGCTGAACATCAAAGTTATCATCACCATTGAATTGCGTTAGACTTTCCTGTATATCTTTAAAAGTAAACATTGATCTGCCAGCCGGTGCGACGGCGGCAGCGGAATATGTTTCTGGCGCGTCTTCATAAGAACTAACCGATTCGTCATTGTCATCATCGTTACTCGTCTCGTGTCCATAGTGTATCAACAATCTTTGTCGTAGCTCCGCTTTACGTTCCGTAGAAGGTTGGTCAAGTTCACGAAGTGCTTGCTGCAAATCTCTTAAATTAAACGTCAGTATTGTCTGTCTGTCCATTTTTCTTTGCACACTGCTTTATGAGCTCAGATATTATTTTACAAGAAAAATTTGATGTATAGCCGTAAGGAAAAGTATTAGAAAATATATGTATACATAGTATGTATTTCATTTCTTTATTTAAGCCAATCAGCATACAAATATTATAGGCTGTGTGAACTTATATATATATAGTAAGCAATAATACAATATTTCAGTGCTATTACTTATAAAAAGTAATTAAAGAACTCAAAAAGCGATCTTTCGAACCTGAAAAATCTATCTCGATAAGTCTATAAATTCTGTTGAACTCAATTAAGACTCTAGTAATTGGTGCATTTCTCGCATAAAGAGATTTAGAAATACCAACATGGAAGAACTTAGAGCTACGAAGAGCTCTAGCTGGAATGTTTATTAAAATCCTTTCAAGGACTACGGGGCAATCAACAATACCCCTAAACAAATCAAAAATGAATGACAGCGACAAAATTGTTCTCCTGTTCTGCAATGATCTTAAGTTAGTCAATAAGCATCGCGCTTCGTAAGTCGGGATAGGCTCCGTGAAGCATAAGTTGCGCAACGCCAATTTTAAAAATACCTTTTGGATCCGCTCAATCCTTACAATGTGGCAATTGTAGTAAGGCGACCAAATGAAACAGACATACTCAAGCTTGGAACGCACAAATGCCGAAAATAATAGCTTAAGCGAATAAGGATCGGCAAAATCCGAACCATGACGCCTAACAAAGGCCAGCATGGCATACGATTTAGAGATACAAAAGTTAATATGACTTGCAAAAGTAAATTTCGAGTCGAAAATTACTCCCAAGTCTTTAATTTCACTTACACTCGATTAGGGCGTATTTGATATATGATATGATGTATCAATGACATTGACACGTTTCGAAAAAGTGATATGAAAACACTTACTAATGTTCAGTGTAAGCCGATTATTTATACACCAGTTACCTAATTTATCCAAATCTAATTACATCATTTTGGAATCATGAATGCTATTGATTATAGAATATATTTTATTTGATATTTTAAAATCATTTAAACAAACTACTTAATATGAAAGTAAAAGTTATTTTCTTCTTTTATTTTGATATTGGTTTCCACTTATCTGTCCTTTGCTTTACTTTGTTGTGTTCGTATCGGTTGTCTCGTTTCTCCACACTCCGCTGCTTTAGTTGCCAACGATTTATTTATCTTACTCAGCCTTCTTTTACTTAGCTTTAACTTCGCTTCTCCTTGTTATGATACTGATTTAAACTTCTCTACTCGCTATCCTTGCTTTATATTTGATCTTTTTGGTTACTTCTTTAGTTCTTTCGTTTTAGCACATTTTGACTTCGCTGCTTTAGTTACCAACGATTTGTCTTCCTACGCTTCTGATTTTCTCCGTCGGCTTCTTCTCCACACGAATTCACTGTGCCTCTCGTCAGTCGTTTTACTCGTTCGCTGCTTGTGTTGGTACGATTTCTCTGCTCTGCTTTCTTTCCTCTACTTTGCTGCTTAACAACTCTGGCGTAGCCTTTGTTGCATATGCTTCGTTTGCGTTGACAACGATTTTTCAACTCAACTTATATATTTGTATGCTTCGTTCTGCAGGCTGCTTAATTAAGACTCTCTTCTTTCCTCAAATTGTCTGCGTCACGTTTTGGACGTTATGGGTTTGAAATTTTATTTGGCTTCGTTGCCGAATTTCAGTTTGAAGACGCTTGCTAAATTTTTCACCTTTTATGCTGCGATCAATTGTACAGCGTTTGAAAACGCTTTTGTTTTTCATGAGCTTTATCGGCGTTAGAAATTTACATAGCGTTTGAAGACGCTTTTTTGTTTCTTCCGAAACTTTTTCACAGTTATCATAATATCGGTTTCTTTCCTTATTCGATCATTCAAAGACGGTGGACACCTTCCATCATGACGTACTATGTTGCAAACTAAGTAGCTTGTTCAAACTCTCTAGTCGGTCAGCGTACTTGATTAGCTCTTACCTTGCCAACCGAAGTCAAGCCATATATGTTGGCCTTAGAACGTCTGATTTGTTACCTATTGTTAGAGGTCTACCTCAAGGCTGTATTTTGGGTCCTCTGCTATTTTACTTATATGTAAACGATTTACCAAATGTGTTGAAAAACTATAATGTCCATATCTGTGCTCTCTCTTTCTCTCTTTATGGCGCGATATACAACAGGTATATCATCATAAACCTCCTAAGAGATTTTTGCGCCAAGCTTCTCTTCCAATTTGTGGTGTGCCGATTTGAATTTTCCCTACAAATTGGTGGGACCTACAGTTTTTTGCCGACTCCGAACGGCATCTACAAAGGAGACGAATTTTTGCTGAGAAGCCTGTCATGGCAGAAATACACTCGGAGAGTTTGCCAAACCACTGCCGAGGGGCGACCCCGTTTTGAAAAACTTTTTTCAAATCACTTTTGATGTTACCTGTACCAGGGCTCGAACCATGGACCTTCGGTGTGGTAGGCCGGCAACACTACCTCCACACCACGGCGGTCGCCATATCTGTGCTAATGATGTCCAATTCTATGTGAGTTGTCTCTTAGATCTTACATGTAATTAGATAAGTAAATTATATTGCAATTTAATGCAAGTAGGGGAATGCGCTTCAAACAACGGTTGATGTATCAACCCAGAAAAATCTAAATGCATAGTAGTTTCTAAAGAATATAAAGATAGTAATACATTATATAAAATTATTTTGGACCAATCTGTGATAAACTACAGGGTGACTAATGAAAGCCGCTACCAAAAAAAAATTAAGTAACTTTTTTTCTATTTAATGAATCTGGTTAATTTTTTTTATTTTGCAGATTGACTTTTACGTTTAACAAAAATGGATAACTGGGACACTGAAACAAGAATTTGGATTGTCCGCCGCTATCACGCACTGGAGTCCGTAGTTTCGGTTCAAAGAGAGTATAGGCGCACGTTTGGCGGCAATCCTCCCAGCAGATGGACCATAATAAGACTTGTAAACAATTTTGCCGAGCATGGGACAGTCAACAGAAGACCTTACCATCGAAACCCTTCAGTTCGAACGGAGGAAACAATCGCTGCTGTAGCTGCTGCCATACAAAACAATCCACGTGTTTCGACAAGAAGCTTATCTGCTCAAATGGGTGTAAGCAGACAGTCGTTACAGTCAATTATGCACAAAGATTTGGACTTATTCCCATATAAAATTCAAATGGCCAACAAACTGAACGCTGCAGACTTGCCGATTTGCTTGGAATTTTGCCAGAAGATGCTCCAAATGGTGGAAGAGGATGGAAACATTGTGAACTGTCTTTTCATGTCTGACGAGGCCCATTTCGATTTAAACGGCAACATAAACAAACAAAATTGTCGAATATGGAGTGCTTCCAACCCACAGATACTCCATGAGACGGAATTGCACAGTGTGGTGTGCAGTTTCATCACGCTGCATTGTCGGGCCCTACTTCTTCGAAGAAAACGGTCACACCGTTACGGTTACTGGAGACCGTTACTTGAGCATGTTGAGAGAGTTTTTCTATCCAGAATTACGCCGAATGAGAATTTCTTTCAACTCTGTGTGGTTTCAGCAAGATGGTGCAGCTCCTCATATAGCCCAACCTGTTATGACAGAATTGCGACGAAAATTTCTCAATAAGCTGATATCCAGAAACTCCACATTCCGTTGGCCACCCAGGTCGCCTGACCTTACTGCACCTGACTTTTTCTTGTGGGGTTATTGCAAACAGGAAGTCTTCAAAGCAAAACCAACAAATTTGAATGAACTAAGGCAATCCATTCGAGAAACAATTGCGGCTATTCCTGTCTCAACTCTCCAAGCAGTAATAAACAACTTTTTGGTAAGATACCGCACATGCATCGACGAGCAGGGGGGGCATTTAAATTCCATTATTTTTAAAACTAATTAAGCTATATTTAATAAAATTTAATGAGCTTTAACATGAATAAAAGAAAAATGAATTCCATACACTGAAAAAAAAATTATTTGAGTTTCTTAATGTAGCAAAATTCATCAGCCACCCTGTATGTTGACACGACTAGAAACATCGGCGTAATATTAAGCAATACATTGACATAGAGAGATCACATTTTTACATAGGAAAATTTAGGAAAAGTGTATGTAATGCTTCATACCATAGGACAACGCAGTATTTTACCCCTTTATGGATAAGATTACTATTAGCCAAAGCGTACTTAATACCTACGCTCCTT
The DNA here is from genome assembly GCA_949987695.1 of Merzomyia westermanni. Taxonomy (NCBI): domain Eukaryota; kingdom Metazoa; phylum Arthropoda; class Insecta; order Diptera; family Tephritidae; genus Merzomyia; species Merzomyia westermanni. The sequence continues at coordinate 71,104,286 of OX465293.1, forward strand.
TATGGATGTTATATAGTGCATAATTCATCATTCATGGTTCTGAAGTTATTAACAGCCGAAATTAAAACTTTATTGTCTCATCGGTGGGCAGTACCAAACCTAATTTACAAAATTTGCAAAAATCCGATATAGCATGACAAAGCTGATGTTAGCGCTAAATATTCTATTCTACCAGCATCAGTCGATAAGATACTGTATGTTCAGTCTTACTGGAAAAACAGGCGTGTTAAAAGAACGATTTAGCTTATTTCAACTTTGTTTGATTTCGGGTTTACAGTCCAATAAATCAGAAAAACGCCTTTTTTATTTTTTTCGCCAACGTTTCGACCTTTTATTTGTGGTCTTCTTCAGGGCCTAGTGACATAAAACATAAAAATTAGTATATAAGGCCTTGGATTGGTGTATCTGTCACAATAATAGTGTACCTCGTACCAAGATTCCTTATTGTAAAGTAACCCTAGTACCATTTCATTCGAATACCCCAACAAAGTCAATAGATTTTTTTCTTTATTGCAAAAACTTTTATTTGGCATTATATATACTTTATACCGTTATAAGCATCCGTTACGTGCACAAAACTAAAATAGCTTGTGTACTAATCAAGGACTGCAAACACAACCATAACCGACTAAAATAGCTTTATTTTTCGAAACGGCAACCTTAACCGTTATTTTGATCAGGAAAAGAACGTAACCGAGACCGTTACGAGACGCGGAACCGGTTTCCAAATGTTCAGACTTTTTTCTAGTTTTTTACTTAATTTGGCGGACACATATTTTCTTTTACAAGATACATGGCATGAACAAAATTTATTATTTTATTGGGGGAAAATCCATAATGTCCGCAGGAAAAAAAATCTCAAAAATCAGACCTACTTTAAACCACTTGAATATTGTTGCTAAGTAATAATAAACTTAATAATTCTTTTTGTTCACAAACTTGTGTTCGATCTTTCATTTTGGAACCAGGAATGGAACCGAAATAAATTTTGGAGAACGAAACCGGAATCGGAACTTGTAACAGAACCGAAACCATTAAGTTGTTTTAATCAGTTTGATGCCATGGGTATACTATAGCTGGGCTTAAATATAACTATAAGCTTAAACGTAAACCAAAATATTCCTTTTATAACAAATAAAGGATTATAATTACTGTTCAACAAATGTTAAGAATTTTCTCTTCACACTTTTTAATTCAAAGAATCTTCAAGTTTTTTGAAATATTAAGTCGAGCAATGTGCCTGTATTTGTGTTATTTCTTAGCAACCAGATATTATATATCTCCTTACCTCTGGTTGACACGGATTCAAGCTTGCAATTGGTGTCAGTATTACCAAAGAGCAGCAAAGGCAAACTCACAAAGGACCTCTACTAGCGCTAAAAATATTAAGATAAATACAAAAAGCAAAAGTTTCAACAATATTTTTGCTACAAATACAAAAACACACACAAATCATTTTTTCCGACTAATTTGCAGTGCCTAGACTACTATTAATACTAAAATAAAGAAGTGTGTCTTTGACGCACTTGCCTTTTGTTATTTGCGTTAGTGCTACGGCAACAAATTATCTAATTAATCTTTAGGGAAATAAGGAATTAACTTTTGAATTCAAGCCGACGCGTCACAGAATCAGCAAACAAAATTGAAATTAAGTAAAGCACACTTGGGAGCTCATAATAAAAGCAAAAACAAAAATCAGCGAAAAAGCGATACCTCAGAACACAAACGAGGTAAGTGAGTAAATGAAAGTAGCGGTCATAAAGCAAGAATATTAACGGTAAGTGGCAGAAGCTCCGTAGGCAATCAAAACAAATCGCCACAAAAAGGGAAATGCAAACCAAACACAAAATGTAATTCAACAAGCAAATGGCCAATAAGTTCGCATAAAGCGTAAAGAAAACGAATATAAGTGGAATTAGGGAAGTAAGAACGTTTTGTGAGCATTGTATCAATTGTCAAGAGATCAAAATGTGAAATAGCACAAAATTAATATAATAAACTTTTGAAGTCATGATATCTATAACTTTAGCCCTAGGATATTAAAGGAAGAAAAACACAAATATATAAATAAAACAAGTAAAGAAGTCTAAGTTCGGATGAAACCTTGCATTATTACCATTGGCCTATTACGTGGTGATACGCTTAATACTTTCTTTTCAGTCATTTCCACTGCGTATTCTTTAAAAACCATAGTAAATCTCCTTCTGAGTTTCGTCACTTCATCGTAAACATTTCTGAGATTAACTCATATGTGGGCTGTGCTTCTTCAATATTACAAACATTTTTAGAAGTCGACGCATCTCTGGTGCCTATTTGCCAAAGAGCACCATGCCTTACAGTTCAACCTAATATAAACGCACAGCTTGAATTTTCTGTCAAAATTGACTCACGCCCATACAACTTGTATGAGAGCTCAAAATCCGAAATTCGTTTTGTTAATTTTACGCATTGTTGTTTGATAATTTTTGTTATTTTAACGAATTTTTTACACAAATATATTTATTTAAAATGTGCACCAAATGTTGCAAATGTAAATTTCAACTTCTGTATACAATAAAACCATTCATCTTTCGACCGCACGGGCTTTTATTTCGGTTACTCATATATTTGCGTATAGACTTCTGTGCGTTGACAAACGCTGTGCGTTTATATATGGTTGAGCTGTTATTTGTTTATTAATGGTACGTGGTGAATTGGGGGAAAAAGTGGGACCTGATATGAACTTTACGAAAAAGACCACAAAAACTTTCAAACATCATTATTATTGCTGAGTCAGAATTTTTGAAATGCACCCCTTAAACAGATGAAAATTTTGCTATGACTTTCAAAAGCTAAATATGGTATAATAACTTTCGTCCCATGCTTGTGAGTATTGAGAAAAAGAAGATATGGACCAAGGACAAGATGAAAAACACAGGGAGCTATGCCTATTCAGCCCTGACCGTCTGGCCGTATGTCAGTTTGAAAGCAAACTCGTCCCACATCTTTAGAGATACTTGGGAAAATCCGGACAAGATTGGACCTATATAACACATGGGTACACGTGATTTGAAGATTTCATTGCTTCTAGAATCATAACAGAAATTTTACCCGTATTTCGAATTCAAATTGCACCTCCCTCATTTTTAAAAGTATCTGAAGATCACAAAAGATGAGTGTTTTATGCAATATTAAGGAACTTTGTTAACTTTTTTTTTATTCAAATACTTGATTAGTTGAAAAAATTTAATTTTTACGTGCATCCACTCATAGTGGCTCAAGTTATATCTGAAATAAATACGGCGATACATTGCTCTAGGAAGTAAACTTAACATATGATGAATTTCATATCCAAACTATAAAAGGGGTTACTTTGAACGCGATCATCTAAAATGTTGATGCAATTTTTGCATAGAAGTGCATCTCAATAAGCAAAATACGTTTACTATAAGCTTACTATAAATTTCCTTTAGCAAGCTTTTCGTTTATAAAACGGTTACTATAATCATTGTTAAACGTTTGGAAAAAATTGTCGAATCAACGAAAGTGATCCCTTTTTTAAACAATCGGAAATCAAGTTTGGACAAAAATATTTAATTAACGTTTTATTTAACGCACAGTAAGGGTTTGTTGAGAACTGATTGATAAAACTCCAGTTTAGTCCAGTAGCCTTATGAATATGTACTAGACTTTTGCTCAGAAGGTTGATGGTTCGAATCCCGACAATTTTCTTAACTTCTTTTATTATTAAAATTATTTTGCAATATGTTTTATAGTTATTTCAGTTACATTTATTACTTTTTTTTACAATTTAAATATATTAAAACAACAAATTTTTAAATATTCGGCGCAAGATTTCTAACCAATATGTAGCGTGTTGCTTTCAATTTTTAATACAAATTGGCGGCAGCTTCTGTTTTTTGCTAAGGAGCCTTTTATGGCAGAAAAACCTTTTTCAAACCACATTTATTGTTACCCGTCCGAGGACTCGAACCTTGAGCATTCCGGTGTGGTAGGCTGTCAACACTACCGCTACACCACGTCGATCATATAATAAAGCTCAAATAAATCAAGCAGGTAAATTATTTATTATTATTTTAGAAAACTGCCAAACTGTGTCCTCGGAGAAAGTTCACCTCAAGTTAATTCCCCAAAGCTACTTTACAATTGTGAAAACATATTTAAACGTTTGTAAAATTTTTTAGTTACAAACTCGCTTAAAAAACATTGATTTCAACGTTTGGAAAATATGGTTTAAAAAACTAGCTTACTTCATTGTGTTTGGGATTTTACCTTCACAAAAACAAACCTAATTTTTATAAATTACATATACGAACTAATTTTGGGCGGTAATAGGTACTGTTAAGCTGTGACTAATACGGAACGGCTCTACCGATTTCAAAGATCTTTGTACCATTAGAAACATCAGCTTTCGAAAATATACACTGTAGAAATTTTATATTACACTAAACAATTTTTTTTTTTTTTGATAAAAATAAAACACCTTAAAGGCCAAGCGCTCAAAAAAATTTTGTTTAGGAAGGTTTACTTAACATATACATGTAACATATCTAAAAACTAAACTAGCTTTTTTCACATTTTTATAAAGATCGGTCTAGGTTTGTAGTGTCAATAGCCACTAAAAAATACCTTTATTATTCAAAATTTAATTGTTATCAATATAAGTGGTCTGTTTAAGAAATTCTTACCTGCTATTCTTATCTATAAAATATTATCTGCGCTTAATATATATGAAATATGGAAAAAATATCGAAGTTACAAAATCAAAGATGTGAGACCAAGTAACAACTTTTCCAAATTATGGGGTACATTAAATTTTAAACTTTGATCTTGCGAGAATATTTTCACGCTGAAGAACACGCAAAGAAGTCTACTTTTGACAAACTATGGACTTTGCTCACAATTTTAAAGTTAATGCTCACTATTTAATTTATAAGACTTAAAAATGCAAACGAATATCTTTCTCAAACGAGTTTTGAAAATTATCTTCAAAACCACTTTTAGTAAAGTCTATGCCACTCAATTCCATAGGAGCAATGTTTACTTTTGGGAACTATATCTTTCCAAATTGAGCGTTATTCAGTAAAAGTAGCGGTAAGCTAAATGGCATAGACTATCTAGACTAACTATTTTTACGTGCTTTTGTGGCTTGACGTATTCTATACACGTACCTACTTGCAAATGAAACGTAATTTAATACTTTGCTGATTTAGACACATCTAGCTTTAAATCAATTGAAGAAGACATCAAATAGCTATGTTATTGGTCGCACGTGTTAGCATTTATTATTCAAAACCCTTCTAACTGTGTCTTTTTTAGTCTGGATGAGTGTGGGCGGCTACAAGCAATGCACGTGTGTATACTAATTATTTGCATTAATCCCATCAAAGGTTTACTTTGCAAGTACCACATCGTAATTTACTCAGGTATTTCTCTTTCCCTTTCGGCTTTTATTCTTTAATTAAATTTACCTTATTTGGTTTGAATATATGGCGCTGTCAAAACTTTGGATGAGCTTTATATTTTAAAACACTAATTAATTTATGCAGAAAAGTTTTGCTCTTCTCTGTGAAAGAATGTAAGAACACCCGTATAAACACACCTTAATATGTGTCTCTTGAGCAGTGTAGATGCGTACATTGCATCTTCACACAAAATCCTCTGATAAAAAGTGCAAACACCTGATCTAATTAAATGGCTCACCTGTTGTTTGTTATTTTCTATCGGATACACCCTTTTGGCCCATAACAAGCATATATGCAGCTAATTTTCTTGTATAGAAAAAGACGTATACATTGTGAACATTTTTCCAAATATAGAATTCCATTTGTATTTGAAAAAATCGTAAAAAAACCAAATTTTTCAAAATTTAGTAGTGCCTTAATTCATCATCATTAACACCTCTTTTCAATAAACTTTTAAGTTATTGGGTACTACTAGCTCTGCAAACTTTTTGTCTATTTTTTTACGATTTTTTCAAATATAAATGGAAGTCCATATTTTGAAAAATGTTCACAGCTTGAAAAAAGAATAGATTTTTGAAATTATAGTTTTGTACGCTGTTAAATTTGAGTCCCAGAAAGTACAACTTTAGTGGTTTGGAGGTCGTCCTGTATTTGAAAACTTTTTTCTCTGAAGCTTCTATGCATTTTCTTCGACACATCAACACATATGGCTCAAGACTGAAGAAAATTATGTTACAAAATTTTTTCAAAATTTAGTGCGACTTTAAAAACAGTTTAAAGTTACACTTTGTTAGTTTGAATTTGATCGGCTACAGATCTTAATATTATTTAAAATTTTTTTTTTTAAGTTGAAATTTGTTTTCAAACCGTTAAGCTTTTAAACAACGCTCTATTGTTTATCTTTTTAGTGTTTGTATATTTTCTTGTTCCACATGTTCTTAAAGCTTTTGGGCCATGATACGGTGTTAGTGTGGTTGAAGTCTAGGTACAGTGTTAGTTAACGTCATCGCCCCTCGGCTGTGGTCGGCAGTGCTCCGAGCATATCTCTACCATGAAAAAGCTTCTCTTCAAAAAGTAAAGCTGGCAGGTGGCGTTCGGAGTAAGCAAAGAAGTCTCGTAAATTTGTGGGAAAAAACGGGAAACAGCACACACTGGATGGAAAGCTTGGCCTTAATCTACTCGCAATTATATCGCACCAAATTATTATTATTACTTACAGCCACATTGTCTCAAATTAATTTAAGCATGGTCATTAGTCGAATGTGAAAGCTTTGAATTCAAGGAAGAATACGAGGTCAAGAGAGCAGTTTATCTGACCAAGCATTTTTGCTACTATAAATCAAAACCTCAATCCTTCTGAGTTTGCACTCAAAAGGCGGGACCTTGCTCAACCCGATGTTCGGTGGATATCCAAATCCAAACACTCCAAGCCACAGTGCTCCCTCAAAATGTTCAAATGTTTAGTGAAAAAACGAAAGGCGTTGGCATTGCGAATTCACTGAGGGTAAAATAAACCAAGAAGAACAATAAAAGCTATAAATTAGTAGGAATAAATCGGTTTAGTTAAGTCAGATATCTTAGCCAAGTGTTTTTTTCAATAGACGTACGTATGCGTATACGGAAACGTGAATACGCCGTTGTCTTAAGCCGGTGCTGATGTAGGGTATCCAAAGGCTATTTGCTCAAGTTCTGAGTTCGCACTTTTTCACCGGTGTTGTTGATGACTCAATGTAGCTTTGCAGTAAACGGTTGAAATAGGATTAGCCCACGACAACAATTATTATTATAATATAACAAAAAATTCTATTATCATCCGATTGTAGTAATTTTTTCTACTAGTCCTATTGTCGCGCTTAAGATTTATGTCACCTTGTTGAACCATTGTTTCATTGCACATGGTCTATTTTTTCTAGAACAGAAGTAAGATTGGAGATTGATAGCGAGAGATGAAACGCGTCATGTGCTGAGACCAGCCGTGTAAACTTTGCGTCACCAAATAGCATATGTCACATCCAGAAACTACTGAGGACAATTGAGCTAAGCCATCAATATACGGTGCAGTATTTAATTCACCTAAACGTGATTCATTTACGAGAAGTAAATTTGTGTAAATTCTATTAGAAATAACTTAAAATTTTTTCACGTCCAATTTTAGTGAAATTCTATCAACCCTTTGCTATCCATCAAGAATATTAATTCAATTTGAATACTACTTTCTGTTGAATTCTTATATAGAATGATGACCACAAAGCTTTCAGCGAAAGCAAGAAAAATATTCATAATAGAGTATTCGCATAAATTTTGGTGATGAAATTGTGAATGAGTAAGAGTACCACAGAAAAATAAATGTTGAAAAACTTGCATTGACGCAGTGAAACTCGATCAACGGAAATTGGATTTAGTTATAACACTCAGTATGCACGGTGCAAATGTATTGCATTATGGAAGTGAAGTATTTTTTTGTCGGGATTTGAAAAGATATTAATTTTAAATTATTTCGCCGAATTCTGGGTTGTTACCATTTTGTATTAACTATTTACATTTTCGGGGAGTTGAACAATTTTTTTTTTTTGAATTTTCCTTAGTTCAAGTATCTGAGAATATTCTCAATTATTTGTGGTTGAAGTTATTGAAATTGAAAATTAAGGAAATTAAAGGAGTCTAATTTAGGGTGAAAGCAAATGTCCTGCAATTAGATGATACTAATAAAGGAATATTTTCATAGAAGTTTTGAATTTAATAGTTGTTGGAAAAGTATTCACCTCGTTAAACAGATGAAATTCGCTTTCGAACATGAATTAAACTGGGTTTCGGATGATCAGTTATTGATTTCGCTTATGGAAGATTTCTCGACTTCCATTAAGATATTAATTTCGACTGCTATGTATATGTTAGACTAAGGGGTTTGCTTTTTATTTCGGTTTTCTTTGAGGAAAAGAAAAAAAAACTCGGTTAATAAATGGCTTAAGCTAGTAAAACGTTGCTTTTGGTCCCTACATAGAGATTTGAAGAGCGTACTGAAGTTTTCATAATGTAATCTTTAGCGTTTTCTTTTCGTAAACACTTAACGACATATGAATGAAACAGGAATGGGCACTTAAAAAAATTTAAGTGAACAGTGGCGAAAAAATAACAACAAAAAAAATTTTATTCAAAAAAACTTGAGTGAAGACTTAAATACTATTCGTTATCCAAAAAATTTTGAATAAAGAATAAATATTCAATTATTATTCGAGGTTTTGGGAATAAAAAGCTGCCTAACACACAAACAGGAAAACTATACCCATATGTGCATAAATACATAATGTGTATTTATAAAGATTTTTTTGGTTACTTCTGTATAAATTGAGATCCACTGAGTTGATTAGATTTAAGTTCGGGACCACTGCTGGATAAAGATTTTGGCGGTGTTTTTTCCATGTTTTCGGAATTGTTTTAGGCACTTTTTTAGGGTAATTTTGGGACATATGCTGAATTGTTTTGTGGGCTTTTTCGGGTAATTTCGGTATTGTTTTGGGACTTCTTTAGGGTTATTTCGCTGAAAGAGTCCCAGAATGATACCTAAAACAATTCAAATATAGTCTCAAAAAAGTACTAATATAATCACTAAAATTGTCACGAAATTACCCCGAAACAAAAGAAAGTAGTCCTTTATTTTGTCCAGCAATGGTCGCGAACTTCAATACAATCAACTCACTGAATCTCAATTTGTACAGAAATAACCATAGAAAAATTTATGAATACACATTACGTCTATATGCACATATGGGTATAATTTTGCTGTATTTGCATTTTCAAAAGCTTGAATAACAATAACTTGAACACGCCTCCATCCTATATAAAATTTTAATCTTGTATAGGCGTCCAAGGTACTCTACCAATCTATATGAAATTTGTACAGTAGATTCTTGGATTCACTGGTTCCAGCATAGGCTATATATAATGTTGAAAAGCGTAGATAGTATACCTCGTATCATGTTTCGCAATTTTATTTAACACCGTTCTGAAGTTAATAATAGCTGAAATTTGATGTTTTGTTTATGTTCAGGTCATTGCAACTACGTAATTCTAGCATTCTATCTGTATCAGTGAATGAGATATTGCATGTTCCGGTTTCCTACCTCTCTTCTAGAAAACTTTGGTCCAAAAGTAGGCGTGGTCGTTAACCGCTTTTGCTAATTTACCGTAGGCGTACTCTACATGTCTATAGTATACCTAAATGAGCTTTTTCGCTGTTTTGTCAAGATTATAACTCTCTTTCTGGTAGATTTGATATTTCAGATTCGCTTTTCAGCATAAAAAAATTAGTTCTTTCTATCCCAAATACATAGCTACTAATTGTTTCTTATTCTTTGATTTCTATATTAACTTCTAACAAAAATTTTATTCTGTTAACTACTTATTTCTTAATGTATAATCTATCTTATATCTACTTTACTTAGCTGATGAGGTTTTCTCTGTAGGTGAGCAGTTTTAGATCTCGACGATTAACAAACCAAAGTCTTTCAACGACTCGGCACAAAGGAATAATCCGCGCGTTATGCGGATGCGCCCCTCGCGCCGGTCGGGCGGGATATGGTGGGTAATCCGTTGGGAATTATTATATTAAGTTTCGTAATTCTATCTTACACCGTTCTTAAGTTATTAACAGTCGAATTTGAAATTTGCTTGACTCATAAGTAGGCGGTGCCACGCCCACTTTAAAAAATTTTGCGAAAATCATATAAAAAATAAGAAAATTGATATAACTACCAAATTATATTATTATACCTGCATCAGTTAATTAGATATGGGCAGTTAAATATTTCTACCTCTTTTCCATATAACTTTTATGAAAAAGTAGGCATGGTCGAAAAGCGATTTCGCTTATTTTCTATGGGTGCATATATATATATACTAGCGTAAACGATTCTGAAGTTATTAACAGTCAAAGTTTGAAAATTTCTTCACTCATATGTGGGCGGTGCCACGCCCCTTTTCCAAAATTTTGATAAAATTATCACTGGGACAACCAAATTAATAAATCTTGAAAATGTCATCATTTTAGCTGCTTTTATTATAGAATTAACCCATTTTATACGTTTTTCGAAATTTTCGATATCGGAAAAAGGGGCGTGGTTATTGTTCCATTTCGCCCATTTCAAATAACAATTTACCTTGGCCGGAAGGTAACCCTTGTGCTTAATTTTATTCAAATATCTCAATTTTTACTCAACTTATCGTGTCCACGGACGGACGGACGGACATGACTTAGTGAATTCCTTTGTTCATTCTAAGAACTTTGATATATTGAACTCCATATCTATCTCTATTATTTTGTACCGTTACAAGCCACCGTTGTATGACCAAACGCCTTTATATGCGTAATTTTTATAGCAGCTTCATTACCTTGAACAAGTTTTAAATCTTTTTTTGTACTCATTTTGGAGAGGGATTTACATGATGAAGTCTACGGCCGACTCGAATCTAAGTACGCAAGCTGGTAGTTGGGCGTATATCCCGAAATGCAGTTTACTTAGGTATTAGTAAGGCGGATTAACCACAAGTTATATGGATTAAAATTTGCTTTTGTAAATTCCGGTTTCTCCCTACTTTCACTTTCACTCACTCGCTCTTGTTCTTCTGCAGGTAAGCCTTTTTATCGTTGTTACAAAAGACGCAAGCATACATTCACCTTCTTTAGTTTTGTCAATATATGTTGTCAGACTAAGGAGATTTGAAAAAAATTAACGGTTTTTTGAGATCTATGGAACTTTCTCTAGATTGTTTGCATTTAAGAAAGAAAATTTCTTTAAATTTAGATATTCCTTTGCATCAAACGGATCAATCATGACACTTTCAAATTTGATTCAAATCTAATGAAGCGCTTCCAAAAATACCCATTAAGTGCATTTGAATATCTAAACACAAAATATCTCTCATAGATATTTGCATGTTACTCAACTAATGGGCCATGAAACGCTACAGCTTGGGTAGCTAGGCGAGTTGGAGCCACTTAGCTTCCACATGCAGCAGTATACAGATATGAATTATATGGTGATGGCATGCCATGTTGATGTTGGCTCTTGAATGTTGAGTAGCTTCATAGCGTTCTACACTGCCAAGTTAAGTGAATTTTTATACAATTTTCCACGTTGCTACTACACAGCGTGGTTCCTCTTATTCTTATTCCTGCTGATGCACACAATCAGTTACAGGTCGCATTATTTGTGCATCAAAATATGCAACACCAACATTTGTGAACTTTTGCATAGACGACTACGCACATAGGTGATAGGTATGACAATTTTATAGATATTAGTAATACCGGTATTTAGATATTTTTCAACAGTATAGGTTGGTAAAAGTGAAGAAATTGTTTTAGAAACTATCTTAACCTGAAATATTAAAAATTTTTTTAGATTTTTAATAAAACTCATTTTAATTAAAAAAAATTTTTTATAGTTTTGAATTTTTGTAGCGAATTATTAGGGATTTTTAATCATTATTTTTCTAATGTTTTTAGCAGGTCATTCATTTTAAAATTGTTGTAAAAAATTACACTTTTGATCCCTTACTATGTATGTGTATTCGAAAGAAAATTTGTTCGAGTGATTCGTACTCTGTAAGAGGCCCAGCTAAACTCAGGCCCAGCTAAACTCAGTTTTTGTTATGGACTATGTTATCATAAAGTACTAAAGTCGAATATCGAATATATGCAAACATTTCGCTGCTGCGGGCTGTAGACTAACAGTTCGTTGCATGTTTGTGATCCCGAAAGAAAGACAGAAATCGGACGGTACTCAGGATTATCATTCTAATACCTAGTAGGATTAAGAAAGGCATCAGCAACAATAATTTCTAGCGCAATTGCAATTTGAATGACGCAATATACAAGATGTTGACGATGCTGTTGTTGTGAACCGAAGAGATATAACAACTTTCGATGTCTTCTTTGTTGCAACAGCAGTAGTAGCCAAAACACTTGTACAAAAACAATAACAATGCTGACGTTGCTGGAAACGTTTATGACAATGCAGCAACATTTGAGAATTGCATAGTAGCAATCAGGGGTGGCGAAACGTGGTGAGCGCGGTGGGATAGTTCGGCACTGCTGTGCTGTGACCAGCCAATCTGAAGTTCGAGTTCTAGAAATGGGCAGCAGTGGCTCGATCAGCCTTTGCCCAGTCGCCGCACAGGCCACATGCACTTAAACACGAGAGCGCTCTCACTCAGGGACTCTAGGACGGATGCGAGGCACTACCTGACTGACTTGATTATAATGCGCTGATTGGTCGAAATTGGAATAGACTGAACGCGAGCGCAAAAATCTTTTAAAATCGAAAAAAAAAAGTATTTTTCTGCTCGAATTTTCAGATGGGGAGTTACCCATCATCGGAAATTTGAGATGGGCAGTACTACCCACCGTACCCATGTCTTCCGCCGCCCCTGGTAGCAATGTCCGTTGCTGCACCAACAATATCATCATCACTGTCCGTTAACAGTAGGTAAAGTAATTGCAGCTGTCAAAAGTACAAAAATATTTGTTTCGATGAAAGGGAGACAGTGCTGGAGAATGTGAGGTTAAGTTTGTGCTCTGCTTCGTGCATGGTTTCACTTTATGGTAATATCGTTGCAAAATTACACCATCACGCATGGCACGTTACGCAAGCACTAACAACCATTATCTCCTAAGATATCAACGTAGCGCAATAGAATAGATGGAAGAAAAAGAGGGAATGATTGCTAACCTTTGGGTGAATATAGCATTTCTTCCTGAAAACTTTTGTTACCGATATATACCGCAAAGCTCTCGCTTCTTAGAAAGTGATGAGACTTTCACAAAGAATCTCTTTTTTGAGGATCAATTTATATGAATTGGACTTATTTCTCTTCCCTTCTAGTTGCACTGTTTTCTATTAATTCAGCTTGAAACTTTTACAGAAGTTTGTAGAAAAATTTAGTTAAGTTATATTGAGAAACTACAAATTCATATGTAAGTTCGTATTCAGAAAGCACAAGCTGATAGCGGTCCGATGTTTGAAAGTATGAGAAGAAGAAGGGATAGACCCAGCAATAAGTAAACCGAAATGATCAGGGCGATGAGCTGAGTCGATTAAGCCTTGTCCGTCTGTCCGTCTGTAGGTTTAGTACTTATTATATGCAGGTTTAGTACTTATTATATATACAATGTGTGTAGTGAAAATGAGCCAGATCGGACCAACATAACATTAGCTCCCATACAATCGATTGTTCCGATAAATGGGTTTGGGCTATATATCTTTACATTATCAGTTTTGCAGAGTTTTTACTGAATGTGAGTAAGGATCGGACACCTAAAACCGTGATGCGTATTCATGAAAGGTATACTCTTCGGCACAGTTGACAGTGAAAAAAGTGAATTAATATTAGTGCCATTATTTCACATGTACAAAGCCAATTTATATCAAAATATATTGAGAATTAACGCCATTGGCTTTGCCGCGCTTTAGTCATACAAACTATTTCCATTGACATTGGAATTAATGCCATTAACATGAATTTCATTGACACTGCTAGAAATTTGAGCCTAGATTTAAAACTTTTTTGCGCTTTATATATGTCCAAACGAAATTTGGTTTAGAATTTAAATTATGCCAGTTCTCGAGAAAATTTGCGTGAAGAAAAGAGTTAAAATTTTGAACCAGAAACGTTTTAAAATTTTAAAAAACTTAAAAAACGTTTGTATCAGTTGTGAGGATTCGAACCGACGCTCCCCGCATCATCAGAGTCGTATGCTCTATCCACTGAGCTACAGCGCACACAAAAGTGCAATGAGAAAAATTCATTGATTTGAAAAAGCTTTCGGAAATAAATGAAAAAAATTTTAAAAAATTTAGACGTTTTTTTCAGTTCAGTTTTTTTTCTACACCCCAATAAATTTAAAATTGGGTTAGGTAATTGAAAGGCTTAAAATTTATTGCAAAAAAGTTTAAAAAATGGCTTAAACCGACGAATGGTTTAAAATTTAAACTCAAATTTTTAGCCGTGCATAGAAGTCCGCTGATGATAACATGTATATAGATATACAAGGTGGCGCAAAAGTAAGCTTCCGATGTTCAGCATATCCCGTCAGCACCGTCTTGTTGGAACCACATGTTTTCCAATCCCAATTCATCAAGTTTCGGCAAAAAGAACTCGTTGATCATTGCTCTGTAGCGCTCACCATTCACAGTAACCGTTTGGCCCCGACCGATTATTGGTCAAATAAATAGTCAGCAATATTCCGCGTTCTGGAGCAGTGTAGCGTAACATTGTTTATTAACGTGTATTTCGCATGTGTTTACTACACAAATGTCAAAACAGAACTGACTTTAGGGGCCAATCGCAAAATTTATAGCATTTTCTGATAGGAGGATTACTTTTGCGCCACCTTGTACTTATAAAATATCGCGCTTTGAATGCTGGATTACTCACGGTCGTTGAAGGGTTAATCAAATGTGCACATTCTGTATTCAAAGAGCGTTGGCTCCTCGCTTCTGCTTCCAACAATTTAAACCTTAATTATGAGTAATATTGGCAGAACAAACAGCAAGGGCATAGCATTGGTGTAACACGCATATACCGAATACCGATATATTGTCGAATGTGGTCAGTTATATGTTGAGATGGTCAACAGGTTGCTATTGAAGTGGTTTCATAGCGTGCTTTGTCCCATTGCTATTGTTTGCGTTATTGAGGTTGAATGCTCTAAAGCACTTACGACAGTGTCTCGGGTCATTGGGTATGATAACATGAATGAAGTGGTTCCACTGTTTAACTCTTCGTTATTGTAACTGTTACATATTTAAGTAAAACATTGTTTTCCCCTCTTGCAAGCGTTATTGTTACAGTGAAACTTGGGTGTAGTTGTAGTTCACATTATTATTACACCGGTTCTTGGTGATTATGTTTATGTTACCAAGGCATTTAGATATAAATATAGTGCGTATCATAAATAAAGCACATTCGGCATTTACATGTTTCAACCTTTTACATAAATACTATATCTTTCTATCAATATTTTTCTCATACAATTCTAATTTAAGATCTGTATTCAACGCGCAAACGTATACAGAATATTTCAAAAGAGTTTTGGATATTTGCAATAAACTAGAATTTTGTATTTAAATCAGAATGCAAAATTCTAGCATTTCTAATAACTCGTTAAAGATATTTACATTTAATTATCTTTATATCTTAAGAATAAGAAAAAAAAAAAGATTTCGAAGATTCTTTCTTCTATATAGTCACAGAACCTACTCATCAAATGCTGTAATGTTGTCAGGCTTCCACAAAATAAAGAACCACGATTTCGTAAAAAAAGGAGAACTATACTTGGAAAATATTTGTGTTTTATTTAAAAGCTTTACCAAAACCTATGGAAGCCAACAGTATCGTGGCTTCCAATAAACAGAAGCGTTGACACTTTGCCTAATCGAAAGTTCATCCATACATCGCTTCGTCAAACTGTCTATGTATAAACCCTCTGTAGTCAACTGCCAAACTGGTTAGTAAACATTCTAGTTCATTAACTACAATTTTGTGGCTTATTCATACCAGTCCTAGCGACTGCAACGTTTCCAACCATAAGCAGCAACAACCCTCCAGAACTGTTTAGATAATAATAATGTGGATAAATACATAGACGAGCGAGGATGAAAACAATTCAGTATTCGGACAGCAATCGTTCAGTTAACAACGCCATTCTACATTTTAATTTTCTGTTTAACTAATATTCTGAGTTGTTAAATATTCATTTATTTAAATTAAATATATAAAACTTTCTTGTAAATAATAGTTTTAAAAGTGAAATCATAATCCTTTTGAGAATTTCGTGGTTTAAATAGTACACTTGGGTTGCAGATCATGTACCTACGTGCATGTCAACAAAATTGCCCTTATTTTCGCCACGACGATACTGCAATAACGACGCAGCGGCGAAGCAACAACGAATAAGAAATGTTTAAATGAAAAAACTAAGAAAAGTGAAAACAAAACGATCATTTGTCAAAGCAATTGATCAAGTAATACTCCTTTTTGGAATAATCAAAGTAACTTTTTCTGAGGAAAAATGCACAATAGAAATACTGTATTGTTGTTATTTTTCAGGGTTGACTTATTGTGATTGTGAAATGCAGCTTTCATGAATATAAAGACGGTTAATCTCCTACGGAATCGTTAAAAAGCTGCTACAACGAAAATGGAGAGCAAAGATACACACGATAACAAGGGGTTTGAAAATACCACTTTCTAAAAAATTTACTCTATGTACTAGAATTCCATAAGCGAGTGGTTATTTGCAAAAAAAACTCCGAAACTTATAGTTTTTACCATAAAAGACTAATATTTCCTTGAAATATATTTTAAAAAGTATGGATTAGAGATTAATAAATTAATTTAATTTAAAATTTTTCACAAAATGTTTTAAGAAAATTTAAAAATGTATGTATGTGAAATCTTTACATATAATAAAATTGTAACAGGTCGATGTCTGTACATTGAAGATATTCAAGAACAACTGATAGGAGAGGTCGTTATTGGACCAGCGGAACCCAAATCTACAATTTTTAGAATTTTTGTCTGTCTGTCTGTCCGTCTGTATGATTGTGCGCGTATCACGCAAAAACTACTGAATAGAATTGCATGAAACTTTCACCATTCTATCACTTAACGTCTAACTTAAAATTTAGGACAACTTTCATTTGGATATCTCATCCAGTTCCCGAGTTATTTACCAAAATGTGGCAAAAATGTGACCAAAAATGTGGTTTTTTTACCATAACGCCCGCGTCACACAAAAACGACGGCATAGAAATGAATGAAACTTTCAATAATCATTCTCTAGACGTCTCTCCTAAAATTTAAGATATCTTTCACCTCGATATTTTACCCAGGTCCCAATTTATTGACCTAAATGTGGACCGAGGGTGTCTGTATGATTTGTGCTTTTAAGGCGGAACAAAGTTCGGCGGGTCAGCTAGTCAATTATAAAATTCTTTCAAAAAAGGACTATTATTAAAAAGAAAGAAAATTACTTTTTAAAAATGTTTGCCGAGAGTAAAATTGCTATTGACTATATGTTTATTGAAATTTGCTTCAATTACTCAGTATAGTGAAGTAATATTTATTTTGATGGACACATATTTTATATCTGATGAATAAATTGGCTTGTAATGTAATTTGGAAATTTTCTTGTATTTTTCAACCCAAAAGGAACTAACCAATTTAAAGTGGTACAGTAACTGGTTTGATACTGAGACATAGGCAGACTAGTGTGACGGCTGGTATGATACTGGTATATGTACTGACTAGTATGTCAAGTGGTATATACTGACTAGTATGTTAGCTGGTATATTGCTGATGCAGAAGCGGACAATTGCCATCTCGTAGGACATCGCCGTGTTGAAAATACCAATTCATAATATGGAAAAATTATAAAATTCGAACTAGTTGAGCCGGTTTGCCAAACTAGTATTTGATTGGTATAGAACTAATAGAATTGACTGCAGGGCTTTATACTGGATATCAACATTTATGCATAGCATAAACTTACTATCCGAAGTCTTTCGGTAAAATTGAACTACTGTGGGGGCAAAGATAAACCGCTGCCATGGATTTAAATCATCAGGCAAAACTTAGAAACCTTTCATGGTTGGCGCTTATACGCACATTCTAAGTGCTCGTGGAACTATTGGAAAATTTTTTTTTTCAATCGCTTTGTCTTTGAAGTGTTTTCCCAGTTTGAAAAAAGGTGATTTTAATACCTTTCTAACGGTGTAAAAATTTTTGAAATCGGTTGATTAGTTTACGCGTGATATCAAAATATCAGAAAGTAACAAAGAGATGCATTTACTTAAATAAATTTAAAAAAAAAAGAAAAAACACCCCATTTTAGTTTTCAGATATGTTATATATATTAAATAAACCTTTCTAAAATAAAATTTTATTTTTCAAAATCGCTTGATCTTTGAAGTGTTTTTTCAGTTAAAAATTTTATTTTGGAAAACATTTTTTTTTTCAGTGTACTAAAAAATTTTTACAGTGTATTTTTTGGAAAGCTTATTTCAATACCTTTCTAATGGTATGAAGATCTTTAAAATCGGTAAAGCCATTCCGTAGTAATTACACACATTTTCGAATATTTCGATACCTTGCCACGCCCACAATTTTTCGAAAATGCAATTTCTAAAAATGAGGTTGTGTTTGGTGTAAGATGTAACCCCATGCAAAATTTCATCAAATTCTGAGGGGGTCGGGTTCAACGCATATTGGATTTGATATGAAATGCATCATATGTACAGTCAATATAATAGTAGTGAAATTAAAATGGATATAGTTCGACGAAATAAGAAAAAGCTGTGAGTTTAATAATTTTCATTTAAAATATAGCGAGTTCCATAACAGAAACCACATAAAAAGAAATTTCAAAGTTTACACAATGTTCAGGAACGTTAATTACTTTTTTTTATATTTACATCAAAATTTCAATATTTTTGGGCAGAATTTTCACAAAATTTTTAAGTACGCAGTTTTTTTAGCTAGTTCAAGTTAGAGATACCACAAAACTTCTCCTGAATTTTTAGAATCTTTTTAGTCAAGGATGTTGGGTATTTTTTCCATACAAAAATAATTTTTCCCTTGACGAAAAAAGTTCTGGGAAATTTTTGAGCGAGTTCTAACTTGCACAATGGTATACTAAAATTGATTGGTCTACAAAGGAGCATACTCAACATTTTTTTTAGAAATTTTGTTTCACTACTATTATTTTGAGCACAGCTGCACTTAGTTTAAGACTCGAAATCTGGAAATTATTTGCTATCATCAAGCAAAGAATCGGAATTACAAATCTGAATCTGTGAGGGTCTTCGTTTATTTTGGAACCATCTTACACACCGAAAATAATGCCGGAAGATAAAAAAAAATTGGTTTAGTTTTACTGGAAGTCCCTTGGTGCTTGGTGTTTCCAATTGGCTAAGTAATGACTAGTGTGCCTTGGTGCTCAATGGAAAAAACCTCCTAGCCAGTTAAGCATCAAAAAATTATGACTGATTGTTGTAGACAAAGCTTAGACCTGCTATCATCAACACAGCAAGCTCAAAGAACTCGGTATTAAACATACTTCTCATACACATAACTTTAAAACTTGCATTCGTAATATAAGCCTTATATAAGGTACACGTTTTTTGGATGTGTTAATGCAGAGCATATTTTTCCGTTTTTCTTCGCTTTAGCACGCAGTCGTATGCAACGGAAATTAAGCAGTGCAAGTTTTTCGATGCGTACTTAGAAACTTTTAGCAAAACTGTGCTTTTAAATATGCATATTAATCCTACCAACCTATTGTATGAAAGTGCATGCATAAGTTATACATATGTATATATCCAGCTGTTCTGCATGTGGTAGCCATCCATGCGTCTACAACAGTTGCATAGTCAGAAACTTCAAAACTCACTCCCGCAACGGCACTGAAAGCATGTATTACAATGTGAGGAAAAAAAGAGATTACCTACTCAAAATTTTGCAATAAAATGAAAAAATAAGTAAGGAAGTCCAAGTTCGGGTAGAACCGAACATTACATACCTAGTAGTGACCTACTATGGCACCCCAATTTACGCAGGTCTATATTAATATTTCCTACATAGCTCGGGAGATATTTTGGACGGACAAAATCGCCCAGGCTGTTAGATGACCATTTGAGGAAAGAAGAACTTTCCTATTGTAGTGGGGTATTAAATACTTGCCCGGATATTTTGCTTGTGTGTTATCCGAAAATTTTTGGCAAGAGTATACTACATACTATTGATAAGCAGCAAACAAATGTTCATTCGAATGTTTACCTAAAATTACACGCAATCGTCTTTGCAAGTAGCAGAACTTTTATGCTCAAAAGTGGGCGGCGCCAGGCCTACTTCTCCACAATCCACAATAATTTTTTTGCTGTCGAATTTTGCTTAAAAATTTCATTATGTGTGCAAGATCTTATTTTTATAGCATGGTTATAGAAAACTCGTGTTTTAAATTTTACAAAAAAAAATCTTCAGAACTATGTTAAAAAACTGGACGTGCACATTAACCGATTTCGCCGATTTTTACAGTAAACAGTTTCCTGTATATATTCAATATTTTTTCCAAATTTCGTTTCGACAAATCAATTTTTGCTGGAGTTATGGCATACAGATTTGATCGGAATAATCCCCTATAAAAGAGAAGGGGCCACTGCCATTTTCGAAAATTTATATTTTTCGACTTTCTTCGTTCACGGACACTTTGAAAGTGAAATAGAACTGATATAAAGCTTTAGTAAGCAAAGTAATTGCCCATTATATGATCCTTTTCAAAATCTTTCGTATAAAAGTGGGGGAGGACCTTAAACGATTTAGCCCGCTTTTTCCCGGAACGTTCCTTGTATACATGGAAATTCTGTGTGCCGAATTTTGTTTTGACTTAATTAAAAGTGGGCGGTGCCACTCCTATTTTCAGAAATTTCTTGAAAAATGTATTTTCTGCCTTAACGTTAATGTACAAACAAAAATTTGCCCTTATAAGTGTATTAGGTTCCGAATCAGTTTTTTTTTTTTTTAAATATTCTATAAATAAAAAGTGGGCGTGGCCGTCATCCGATTTCGCGTAGTGCCAAGAAACCTGCGTACCTGGGCACAATTTGGGGTCCTAAAATCGACTTGGATCTCAAAGTAGTAGCAGCCATGATTCCTACCTACCTCGTACGACAAAAAGAGTACAACAAAAAATACAAGGAAAGCTGAACGTTGAAAAGTTGCAATCTCTTACACCTACTCTCTAAACCCCACCATACCAAATACGTACCCTGCATATGGTATGTCCCCTCATGATACCAAACATCTCTTTTCCTGTTCAATTGAACCAACTCTTCTAACACCAATATCACTCTGGTCCAACCATGGCATAGTAAAATAGGTAATAGCACGGCGGCCATATTGGAAATTGCTTCTCTAAAACATCAAAACAACACAGCACACGTTAAAATGTAAATAAACCGACTGCAGGCAAGTTTGACAGTTCAGTGAAAATTAAAATGAAAAAATCTAATCAGCTGTTGAGATAATATTACTTCTATAGTTATGCCATGGGTCCAACCCTATTGAAACTGCGCGTTTCCTTGAACTCCCGTTAGAAGAGCTCGATGAGGCTTCTCAGAGTGATCATGCCCTTTATACAGAGCGAAGCACTTTAAATAACAACAACACCTACTCTCTGAGAATACAAATCAAACCAATGGAATTCATAAGTGAGAGCATATCTCCCAACACCTGGTACCATAAAGAGTGCCGCGTTGAAACGGAAAGAGAGGACGCTGCCTACAGGGCCACAGGGTGAATTTAAGGACGTGTGTGTGTGAGCGCTACCGTGATTTGAAGAGAAAGACGAGTCGCCTTTTCTTAAAATTAAAGAGAGGTAGAAACTCATGAGTGTGAAAAGCTTGAGATGATAGTCAACAGAAATAGCAGGGTTAACTCCTCTAAAACCGAAAAGAATACAAAAATTATGGAGAGAGCACTTCTTTGCCCTGTTAGACGAATAGAGTAAGAACCCAGAGACAATGTCGAATCTGACCCCATAATCTAACATGATGGAATTGCTCCTACTATGACGAGAATCGAATAGAAATATCCCGATTGCAAAACAAAGCAGCAGTCACGGATTGATTGCCTACTAATCTATTCAATCACAGAGGCATGGTGCAGCTAAATCGCATGCATCGGCTTCTATGCAGAATATCGTTAGATGAATGCAAGCCTGAAGTGTCTATTGCCCAATCCATAAAAAGGGAGATCGTGTCAATTGCACAAACTATGGCGCAATTAGCGTTTTAAATATCGCACATAAGCTTCTATCAAGTGTGTTGAGCGAAGGACTTAAGAATGGCGTGAACAGACTTATTGGACCTTAACTGTGCGGCCTAAGACCTGCTAATTCTACCGTTGATCAGCACTTTACAACAAGCCAAGTCTTAAAAAAAAACCGAGGAAAATAAATTGTCACACATCACCTCTTTGTTGGTTCTTCGATGCCTGGGAACTAGGATAAATATCACCAATAATGTCAGCTTAGAAATCCAACGAAAAATTACTCTTGCAACCAAATGTCGCATAAGTCGCTGATCGTACTTGTTCTGCTATATGGCGCAGAAGCTTAGTGCAAACTTTAGGTTCGGTTCTGTGGGAAAATCGATTAGGGCACCTCCAAAACAAAATATTTATTCTACATGAATAAACCCATGCAAATGAATTTTGTCGAATGGCATTAGTAGTTAGTGAAGTATATAAGTTGTACAATAATTATTAAAATTGTATCACTCTGACAGAGAATTGTTTGAGGCTGAAGCATCTTGATTCAATCATAAACGGTTCTTGTTGTCGAGTGGAAAACTTTTAATTTCGCAGTTAAACTTTCTTTCTTCTTTGTATGAACATAAATATAGTAACAAGTAACAAAGAAATGTATGTTACCAAAGCCCATGACCAATTTTGTCACGAATTCTCGCTCCATTATAACTTTGATATTAATATAATTTATGTCATAAAATAGCGGATACTCTCGTTGAAACCATAAGTTTTTGTTATTAACACATTTAATAAACCGTAAATGGCGCAATATGCTACAACATATCAGTACACACTACACCTACATATTACATATACCTAGATAAATACATATGTACATACTCGTATGTGCGGGACAGCTGATACATGACAAAATAAACACTTTTCTAAAGTTTACGTCTTAATCCCATAAAATAGTATAATACTTTCTGTTAATCGAATTCCGGTTTGTAACTTTTATAACTTTAGTATAGGAAACTTTTTTAATAAATCAACAAACAAATTTTTGGCAGAAAATGGAAATATACGAGTATATACCTACTACCCTGCAGTCGAACCAACTAGTTGTAAACTACTTTACCACTAGTATATGCACAAAGCCCAACTAGGCAGCCAACTGCATCTTCTATACTACTTATAAAATAAAGTCGCTAAAAAGCTATGTACGGAATTGGCTTCGCACAGAATGCTCCGATTTGAAAGCGGTTTTTTGCATTTTAAAGCTTAGCTGTGTGAGATGGACTTTTTTTATATAATGTGAAGGAATATATAAAGGGGGCGTGGAAATCGGACAAAATGTGGTAAAAAACATAAATTTTTGGTTTAGACAGCCATACATCATAACCTAATCAACCGATTAGAATGAATCTTCCTTGAAGTTAAACTTTGAAATATTTACTTTCGTTCTGCATCAAAAAAAATAGTTGATTTCTTTCTAATTTAACCAAAATTGTTTAAACAAAAGCAGCACTTTTTCCAAAAAAATCTGTTTGTGTGTTTGTTCGCTGCCAACGGAATAAGTCAGCGTGCTTTAAGCGACAGCTGTGGTGAGCCATTCATTTGATGAATTCGCGAAAGAGCTCGGTAGCGTTACTTCACTTCGGACGTATGTATGTATGTATGTATGTTACCTGTGTGAAACAAGGTGCAGGTTGCTAGTTTATATCCATATGAGCAACTGGTATTTATAACATGGCGATGTCCTACGAGATGTCAAATGTCAGATTTCGACCAGAACATACTAGTCATCTACTACTCATTAAATACTAGTTTGTTTATAGTGGAAAAATACTAGTATAATACTGGTCGTAAAACACAGTTTCATACTAGTTCCAAATGGAAAGAAATGTAATAGTAAAATTGCAGTCTTATCATACCCGTATCATGTTAGTTCGAAGAAAATAAAAGTATACTAGGGCGAATGTGGACCAAAGACTCTAGCAAGGATTAAAATAAGAAAATGGACTCATCAATATATCATTTTCATTTTTATCATTTCCGATGTGAAAACCCCCGATTTGAAAACATAAACTATATTTTTGGAATAATTCATAAACGGGTTGCGAATTACAATAGCATGCAATGCATATGAAATGAACGAATGAAATTATTACAGTTTATGTCGCTTAAACACATACTATGAAAATTGTAGTCGTGTAGTAGTATGGATCGAACTTTTTCTGACTAGTATGATTTCAACCAGAAAATTATAGTTGGATACTAGTATGTTTACTGACTAGTTTGATATTTCATTACAGGGTAGTTACACCCATACGCATACACACAAGCTTGCCAGAATCCTGCAATGAAACTGCAAACTACCAACAGAAGTACTGTTTTCGAACTAGACTGAAAAATACAGAACTTGTGGCCACTACAAATATAAATTCTTTGAGAATACTTGATTCAAGTGGGACCCCTTCCGGCTATTTTGAATTAGTAAAATATTGGTTTTTTTCTGCCTGAAATGTGATAAGTTACTTATCGTAGCCGCCGTGGTGTGAAGGTAGTGTTGCCGGCCTACCACACCGAAGGTCCATGGTTCGAGCCCTGGTACAGGTAACATCAAAAGTGATTTGAAAAAAGTTTTTCAAAACGGGGTCGCCCCTCGGCAGTGGTTTGGCAAACTCTCCGAGTGTATTTCTGCCATGACAGGCTTCTCAGCAAAAATTCGTCTCCTTTGTAGATGCCGTTCGGAGTCGGCAAAAAACTGTAGGTCCCACCAATTTGTAGGGAAAAATTCAAATCGGCTCACCACAAATTGGAAGAGAAGCTTGGCGCAAAAATCTCTTAGGAGGTTTATGATGATATGCCTGTTGTATATCGCGCCATAGAGAGAGAGAGAAATTGAGTGCAGGGTAGCGTCTCATCTTTGTGGTGGAAGAGGAGTTAACCAAGAGACATCAAAACTCCACGCAATCAATATAGTAAAGCAAGGTGCTCACTGTGACATGATATGTTGATTAAACCTTTCCACCTGAACCTTGAGTAAACCACAAGAGGTCGATTATTAATTATTGCTGATTCTATAGAAGGCGATCGAGCCCACAAAACGTACTATCAATATTTTTGTATAGACAAGTCAATTCCTTCTAATCTTCTGGGAAAAGTTGGCATCTAAGTAATTGCAACGAAACCGGTGGTCCAGTACATTTTTCTATTATGAGAAAGAACCGAAACTACTCAAGACTAGATATAAACTCTCGCCAGACTTTCCATTTTATTTTCATAACTAGGATATAGATTAAAATCAGCTACATTTTATGTGATGTCAGACCGATACTGTTCTGCAAGATATTCGTTCAGTTATAATATGGTAATGGTATGGCTATGTTATTGATAATGTAAAGACATGGTCATGGTATGGACCATTCCATGATCATTTCAAGTTTTTTTTTCTGTATATTTATTTTTGCGTTCTCTGTAGTTGTATTTCGTAATAATAATCTCAGGACTTGTCACGCGTTTCTGTATCGTTATTGTTCCACAGATAAGTAATGAAATTGTAACGTGTTGTTACATGCTATGAGGGAACGTGTAACGAAACTGTTTGAAACGATATTACTTTGTAAGAAGACTAGCAATAATTTCCTTGAAACGGTTTTAGCAGAAAAAAAACTGTACCGAAACTACCTACAGATTAGATCACAATAACATAACTGTAAAAGAAACGCTAGATATAGAAACAAAACTAGTAACGCTACCTCAGGAACGTAATCAAAATGTTAAAGTATGCAGTATATGTATACTCGTAGTCTTTCACTAGAGGGTAGAGTAAAAATTAAAAATTTTGATTCGTAGAAAGAAAGAGGCGATGTAGATACGAAACAAAAATTTAAATTCATATAGTACATAGTTCAATGGATTGTGACATATTTAGACTAAAATCACTATCAAACCACTGCAAACCACTTGATTTTTTGAAAAAATATCTGAATCGTTTTACAAATCTCTGAATAAAATTATTTTGTTATAAAAGGTTGTTTCTCAAACCTTTAATTTGCATAAATCTCACATCGTTCTGTTGGCATAAATAAATCTAAGAAATATAAATATGTTAAAAAATGTACCATAAGAAATGTGAATGAGGTATTATCTGTCAACATACAGAGAAGCGAAAAGGGATACCAATTACAGCATCCCGGTTGCCGAAAATTACGGAATTTATATCATACAATCTAGAGATTTTCGCGATGGGGAATATGTTACTAAAAACCAAATATGCGTGATTTATTTCTGAAACTTATATTAGTTTTCTTGTTGATGAGTATTTTTTTATATATTTTATTGTTCTGTTACCGTCGGGTTGTAGCGATAGTGTTACTGGCTTACCACACCGGAGGTGCAAGGTTCGAGTCTTTGGACACGTTACATCAAAACTAATTTGAAAAAGTTTTTTCAGAACGGGGTCGCCCCTCGGGAGTGTATTTATGTTATGGAAGGCTTCTTAACAAAAATTCATCTGCTTTGCAGATGCCATTCGGAATCGGCAAAAATCTATGGGTCCCGCCAATTTGTAGGGAAAATTCCAAGCAGCACACCAGCCTTAATCTCCTCGGAGGTATGTATCGTGCCTCCTTTTTTCTATTTTTATTATTCTGTATTGATTCTGTTAGCTAAAGTTACATATACCTTTCTAACAACTAGCAGGAAAATATGGGTTTACCGCAACCACAATTTAAAATTTGTACATTTATTTTTTCAATAGCCACCGTTTTTATTTAAATGTAACCCTCTATAACAAAAAAATACGTGCACAGCATGAAAAATCACTAACAATACATTTCATTTTTCTTGTGGAGAATCGAACCCACTCACTTTGATTGCAAGAGCAGCTGCCGAACCCATAGGTTATGCTGCGTGTAGTTTTGCAAGCTGCTTAATTCAAGTTTTCCTCTAATTGTTTGTTATCTTGCCAACGGTATACACAATATTTTAGACATTCTGTGACTTTGTTTTTGTACATTCTGCTTTCTATTTTTAGAAGATAGTTATTGAATTTTTTCTTAAACAAAAAATACATTGAAATGTAACAGGTGTCCGAAATAATAAGAAATTATTTCATTTAGTGGTATTTTTTCCATTTTCTTTAAGGTATGGAAAAACAACTATCGTTTTAAATAGAAACAAAAACATAATAAAAAATGTATTAATTTGTCTTAACCTCTCAAAAAATACGTTCGAAAACTAATTTCTTATGACTTATTTTTAATAACTGAAGTGCAAATAGTTTATTTCAAACAACATTTTTTATATTTTGTTAATACTAAAAAAACAGACAGAGAAGCTAACAATGTAAAAAAGAGAGCGAATATGTTCCTCATAAACTGTGATAATGTTTGAGAGAAAAAGCGAAACATTACCAATCATGAAGTACGAAAACTTTTGATCACATATGTGGACATTATACTCGAGAGTGTATGCAATTTGTGATAATTTTTTAACCAATTGGTTTCCTTTTTTCAAATTAAACGGGCAGGCCAATAAACAGATACCGAACCGAATATCTAAAGTGCAATTTGTGGTTTTTGAGGAACAATATAATATTTTGCGTGCTATTTACGGTTCGTAAAGAACGATTTTCGTGGCTTGAA